>JAGTXR010000162.1:600000-1052035 GCA_022606575.1 Glossosoma conforme | reverse complement strand
AACATTTATTACGTTGTAGATGCACACTTCATTAAATCTTATGTAGATATATGAGCATAAATAATAAAGGTACAGTTATATACAATATATACTACGAGTATCTATAAATAAACGTTTATACTCGAAATAGTAGAGTCTTATCAACGACGATACTTGGTGAAACTGCATAATTATAATTTTAAATTAATTTTAATTAAAAAAACATTAAAGATCGTCTCCAGGGAGGCCGAAACATGTAATCGTTGAAAAATAAATGTGAATCAAAACTAAATGCTATTAATTTGTTTTTTTTCTTCTTAATTTGTGTGATTGGCAGAAAACCAATTGATTGCCGATTGCGATTATTTGACTATAGTCTTACATGTCTTATTACCAGCTTTCCCAATATTATAAAATTGGCGATATTTTCACGTCATGTGATTTTTATTGTATGATGTGCTCGCTAAAGCAGGTTTTCAGTATATTTTGCAAAATATTGATCTAAATAGCTATTTGCAATAACGTATATATTTTAGAATCAGTTTTTTTTTAACTTTTAAGAATTAATAAATAAAATCTTCAAGTACGTAATGTAGTACAGAGAAACACAAAATATTGCGTAATAACATAACAGATATTTTCTAGATTTTAAAGAAAAACTTTTTAAAAAGTATTGTAAAATGAGTTATTTTTACACTAAAAGCAAGAGACACAACAACAAAGGTTATAATGTATATCTCTTTTGCCTCATCCACATTTACAGTAAAAATATCGTACAATATCACATGTATTTACGCTTAATTACTTATATAATAATAAACAATAAAACTAATTAACCTTTTTTTAATGCGTTGGTGTGAAAAAATATTAGAAATTGAGTTGTTTAGAAGTTAATCATTGTATAAACATATTTGATTACGTGTTAGCATTATTTGGTTTAGAAATGGTTATTTTACTAGTGTTTATTAAGAAAATTTAAGTGTTTTGCGTCGAACGTGCGAAAATTCAATTAGCTGTGCTTGGAAAACGACGTAAATATGCAAACTAAAGACATCGATTGAACAATAAACGAAGCGAAGCTAAAAACTGACATTTAGAAAGGTTGAAAATTAAAAAAAGAACATTTTCAAAAACGTGATTGCTGTACTCACATGTTGATATAAAGTAAGTAGACTGCGCTTCTGCACAAACTTGAAACTCTCAACAACACAATTTTACGTGTCCCATTTCAAGCTTCGAACGCTCAAAATATTATTTTCAACATTAAAAAATCACATTCATACCTACAATAATGAAAAATTAATCATTTAAAATAATTAGAATCAATGCATAAACTATTGATGAATTTGTTTATTTTTTTTATGGGTTTAACACGTTCCGCGAAAAATCGATGACTTCTCAATATTTACACTTGAGCGCAGGTTAAACACGTTAGCAATGAAGAAATGTAAATATTACTCGAATAATCGCGGCTCGCATTGATAAATGATGAATGAAAATGATTAAATTGAATATTTAAAACACTTTTACGTTTCGTGACGACGTTTAATGTCAGATTTGCGATGTACGTCGTAAGGAAAGTTAACAGCTGGATGAAGAAAACACACGAAACGCGCACTGTTCGTCAAAGAGTCTGTGGAAAAAACGGTATTATTTCTTTTATTTGATAATTTTTGGCGTTTCTTAGGCTTTCAGGGCTCTGAAGAGCGTCGGGCTGGGTATTGCGTATCTCGCCCCGGAAAAGTGGGATGTATAGTCACGTATAGAGGAGTGGAACATCGGATGATATCCTAGATGAAGTAGTTGGTATACACTAGCATGCCGATCAGCTGAATGTCAAACTGAAAAGAAAGGTTTTCAGAGAACAACAGCAACACCTATCGGTGGAAATCGAAAGCTTCAACGTTCAGCTAGGAAACAAACCAATTTTCACTTAATATTTTTTTCCATTATTTTAAGCGTGTAATTATTTTATATAACTTTAATTTCAGATTTAATAACTTATTAAGTATATTAAAATATATTAATAACTATACACTTCACATTTATCCAATTTCTAAATTGTATATTACGATTTATGTGTAGCTCATAAGAGGAATACTTGTATAGATGTGTATCACGATGTAAATCGGTTTAGATGTTCCTGATAAATATCTGAGAATAAGGGGGCACAGTTTGTTCGCTCTCCCAAAGAGTAACATTAACCTACCAGAGACTATGCCTCTTGGGAGAGGGATCAGACTGTTCAACAAAATCGCCTCGGATGTTGATATATTTCACGTAAGGGAGGCCTAATTCAGGCATGAACTCCACGAGTTTCTTTGGAGGAATGATTTGTTGGCGTCGTCTGTTTGATGAGCATTGGGAGCTTCTGTTGCTTGTGTTTATTGCTTTGTTCTTAGTACTTAATCATAAGTACATTTAATTATATATTAATTTTGATTGTACTTCAGTAACGATTTGATTTTTTTTTTGTAATGTTTCTGAGGGTGAAAAAAAACGTAATCATTATAAATGGAACTACAATATTTAGAAAAAATATCACACGCTTTTATAATTAAATTCCAAAAAAAAAAACAAAATAATAAATCGATCATTCAGTAAGTGACACTAACATTTGCGCCTATAGGCAACAAAAACACTGAATTGTGCGATTCATATTCCAAAAAAATGATAGGGAAAAATGCATTAAGACAATTTTATAAGTGAAATTCATTAAAAAGGCATTTTTAGTATAAAATTCTCTTTATTACGTAATAATAGTTTTTCACAACCCGTTTATATTTTCCCTAAATTATAATTCTGTAAAAAATCAACATCTAAAATGGAAAAATGTCTTTGACAATTTTTCTTTTGTTCAATCCTTAAATGAATGCGAAAAATTAAAGAAGGCATTTGTACCAAAAAACCTATGCCTTTTTATCAATTTGATATTAATGTATCACATAGACGCTAAGCAAATTTAAGATCTTTTATTTAAAAATTTAAGATCGGCCACTTTTTTTAAAAACGGCCAGAAGCGTTGGTGGATCGGCCACTAACGTTTGAAAAAACATCACACGTTGTGTATAGTCGGCCACTAAGCGTTGGTGGATCGATTACACACATGTTGTGCGACCCACCTTTAACGTTCGGCTTGGTGATTACACACATATTGTGTAACTGTAACGGACTGGATAGTGTTATTGTTATACAAAAACATGAACCGAGAGATTCGTAAAACAGAGACATCTGTTTTCTATTTTATAGTAAAATACAAAATATAAATTGGTAATATGATAATATGATAATAATTTGTTACAAAGAATTGGATAACATCTCTTAGTATTATTTTACTGTTATACAATATTCGCATAATAAAGGGTCCGCCAAATAACTTTTTTTTTTTTTAAATGGGGCGCAAAACATCGAGTGTAGCTTCGGCTGTGTGGCACGTAGCGCCGTCTTGTTGAAACCAAATGTTACCAATTTCGTCCTCTTCAATTTTTGTGAACAAAAATGGGCCGATAACGATCGCCATTGACTGTAACGGCCACTCCTTGCTCATTTTCGAAGAAAAATGGCTTGATTTTCAAAGTAATGTCGCAATATTTTCCAGCGTTGTTTAAGCATATATACATACAACCATATTCGTTTAGCGGAAGGATAAAACTAATTATCTGTTGAATCAGACATGAGCTAAGTGTTACCATTCACGAAATAAGCACTAGTTAAAAAAAAAACGTTAGATGGCGGACCCTATACAACACGCCAGTTTGTGCGTTTGACATAATAATTTTATTTCATACGTCTTAAAACAAAACACTCTTTTAATAATAAAAATAAAATGAATATACATACATTTATAAATGTATACATTTTAAATATAAATATATATATTTTAAATGAGCCAAGCGAAAGTGTTGTCTAGAAACACATATTATTGAATCCATTTTTAAGCTCTTTATAAGCTCACGAAATTTTTCTACTACTCTCATCTGTAAAATGATCTTTAATCTATTAATTAAAATAAAATAATTATCGATAGACGATTTGCATATTTTGTCTTTTTTATTACGCAAATGACTCGTAAGCTCATTCTTTAAATTTAATCAATTTTATGAAAATAAATATAAGCTGTTATATTTGAATGTTTCACGACCATATTCTGTCATTTAATAATAATTAAATATTTAAGCTCTTACATGCAAGAACGCTGTATCTTCTGTTGCTGTGTAACATTTTGTTTTATAACAACCTGATCAATTAATTACTTTGTTCAGTTGGGTTTCTAGAAGGTTTTGAAACGTTTGAATTTTTTATATAGTAATTTTTTGTCACTATAACAAACGGGTTTTTTTTTAACAAGTTAACCTCCCTTAGATTGTTGGCTCTCGCCTTACAATGCTAGAGGTTCATCATAAATGTTGAATTGTAATATTTGACAAGTTTGCCCCAAGTTATGTTGTATTTTCAAGTATTGCCCACTGGTATAGCTCAACGATCAAAGCGTTTGCTTTGCAAGTCAAATATCGTGGGTTCTATCCCCAACGGAGTTTAAAAAAATAGTAATTTAATCGATTTCTGAGCTCTAAAATACCCCGGTTGGTGTGAATTTAATCCTTCGCCCGTAAAATGCGAGTCATAGCCTATTAATTAAAATTGGCGGTAGACAAAAGTCGTCCCGTGAAGATCACCCATTCATAGTAAATTCCTGTAATAATAAGGATGATGCGTGAATCTCGGGCTGTAGCCTATGACGTTGGCGGATCAACACTCCACATGCATCGCTTAGTCATATGCACTATGGTAAGCGTCATAGAATTTCACAGATGAGACTTCAGAATTACTATCACCATGTCTCAGTATTCTTCTGTGCGTGTTTACGTAAAATAAAATAAAACTCTCATATAAGCCCGGATTCTAATAAATATAATTTATTTAGGTAAATAGTCAAGGATCTTGCTAAATTTTCTTGAGTATTATAACTTTTTTTTTAAATATGACAGATACACCATTCTTCGACAAAATTAAAAATTATAAATTATAAATACATGTATTTAAAAATGTGAATCAATCATATTAATCTGCAGATGTAGAATTTTTTCACAATTTTAATGTACTCGTATATGTTAAGCATTGTTAAAGAGTTGTCGGAGACGCTGCCGCGGTAAGCTACGTGAAACGTCTGTCGTTCAACAAGTCGTTCTAACAAGTTATCTCCTACCTTACGACTTTTTACAGAAAATACATAAAAAATTGACTTATAATCATTACTCCTATTACCACATAATAAAGTATGTTAAATTGAAAAGTGTAAAAAACTGGACACTTCATTACGCCATTCAATGATTTTGTAATATTTTATTATTATACCTACTTACTTTTAAAACGTGCAAAGAAAGTAACGAGTGCAATTATGGACAGCATATTTTTTATGGATTACAGTCACAGTTCCAACGTTTAAATTTTTCTTTATGAAAACTATAATTATAAAGCGTAGAAAATACTAAGTTCATTACGAAATGTTTAAAATTACACAAAGTAATGTAGAACATTTATTTGAAATTAATATCGAATTTAGATTTTAAGTCCTGTAATGCGACATTTTTTGATTTCGCCAAACATTGAATATTCTGAGGAAGA
Organism: Glossosoma conforme; assembly: GCA_022606575.1. Taxonomy (NCBI): domain Eukaryota; kingdom Metazoa; phylum Arthropoda; class Insecta; order Trichoptera; family Glossosomatidae; genus Glossosoma; species Glossosoma conforme. The sequence goes on along the minus strand of JAGTXR010000162.1, from coordinate 1,046,431 downwards.
GACATACCAGTAAATGCAGATATCAAAATACATTTACTTTTACATAGTCAAAAATTCAGTACATATATGTATAAGGGAAGGTTTACTTTTGTTTAGATAGATTAGGCTAGGTATTTGCCAGGTGGTAAAGCGGTAGCAGCACCGGCTTTAGACCCTGCGGCGCCCTAGGAATTTTTTTTCTAGCGTCTCACATTGTTTATATTTAAAAAAAATCTAAGAAGGATTGGTTGCCCTCAGCGGAATTAGCTTATTCGACGCCCTGGAGCACCGACCCACTTTGCCACCCCCTAAAACCGGCACTGAGCGGTAAACGTAAAGCATTAGTTTACTGTACCATACCTTACGTTTGCGTTTCAAGGATTAGAGGTCAGATAACAAAGTTATTAGGTTACTTCTCTTTAAATGTTTTCAATTTTATAGTTGCTATTGCTTTTGGAATATATTTTCTTTTCGTTGGTTTTAGCACACTAGATGCTGAAACCCTTGCAGCCTAATGTATCCTGCTTGGAAGACCGTAAAGTCGGTGGCTCCGTTGAGTCTGTAGGCGAGAGCTTTCTCGGCTGCCAACGGATGCCAGGCCCCAAAAGTGCACGAGGGATCGAAGTTGGAGTGATAGTAGTGACAGCGCGAGGACAGCCGGGCTGAAGGAAGATACTCGAAGACGTCCACGAAGGAACAGCGTGGAAGCAGTGCGGCCAAACCTGTCACCAAAAAACCACACCATTTATTTTCACATCACAAGCAAAAGTTTGGAATATCGTTAAAATATCAGTTAAACATATCAAGCTGCACCAGCATTATCTAACATAGTCTAATCAAAATAAAACTTTACATTGAGACGAAAGAGCGGTGAAATTTTTACTCCGTGCTACCATATTGATTAAAGAGCGGACAAGTAACCGAATAGCAACAAAACTATAAAGCTTGCACGTGATTCGAATATTTTAATGATGAACAAAACTGTCTCACCTATGAATCCTGAAGAGGGAGGATTCCTCCTCACTGGATACGGTGAGTTGGACTGGATAAAGTCCCACAGTTGCCAGATGCTTCCAGGATGCAGAAGATGGAAATCCGCATCTGGGGAGCGTCTCATGAAGCGGCGGTAAGCGGGGAACAGATCAAAGTCAGGCCTCTTGTACCACTGAGCGAGGGTAGACGAGTAGTCGCCTGGATCCCAAGCTAGGAGCGAGATGTCTCTGTAATCATATTCAATAATCATTACATCACAATCGTGTTGTTTTTGTGGAAAGTTTTAGAAGATATTCAGTGGATTAAAATATGAAGTGTCTTTAACCTGTTCGCATCGGTACCCAATATATGCCTTGTAAGATTCCCCTACCGTTGACATCGGTAGCCATGATATATTGTTTTGATACTTAGAATAATTTTTATTGCTTCATCTGATAGCTAAAGGATACAAGAACCAATGTGATGTATGAAAATAGACCAGATAAGTACTTTTATGCTTCGAATAAAAGTTTTATAATTGACAGTATAATATGTATTACACCGAGCAGTAATGAAAAGGTTAAGAACAGTTTCAAATTAGATATTTTGTATCACTGGGAAGAGTGGATAAAACGTCAACGAAATCACATTAAATGTTGAGAAAATGGAAATGGCAACTTGATAATTTAATATTTTTTTAAGTTATAGAAATATATTTTTTTGTGAACACTGTTAAATAAGGTAGCTTACCTGTAGAGGTGTGATGTGAGGAAGCGGAACCGCTTCTTGGTGACAACTTGTGAGTTGACAACACGAATGGTCGTCTTGGAGCCCACATCTTGGCTGAAGTTACGCGTCGGTGCGTGGTTGAAACGCAGTACCAGGTCATGGGAATCTGTAACAAGAGTATCGGTAAATATTACAACTTTATCGAAAGAAGTAACAAAAATATCGGTATTGGTAAGATGAGTAGTAATAAGAATTTTGGCAAGGACAATGTTTTTGATAATTTGCAGTACTTCATCGGAAAAAAAATATTGTTTCTGATTGTATAAATATTGGCATTATTAAAAAAATGTGTATTAAAATGTTGGTAATGTGAATAAAAGAAAATATTTGTAGGTATCGGATATGATTAAATAAGCATAAATGATATCAGTTATTATTAAATTCTCATTTCGAAATGTATAATAGTTACACCAAAAGTATATACATGTTCACTTATTCCATTAATTACAAAACAGCAATAAAGTATTTGTTTTTATAAACGGTCAATAGGGAATTTTCTGGCATATCAAATCGCTTACAAAGTTTCAAGTTTATGGTATTACGAAACTGGAGAAAAAGACAGTCCGCTTGTATAATAAATTAAATATTTCATTGAAATGGAATAAAGTTGATCTGCAAAAATTTAAAAAAATAACATGTTTACTTTTATTCAATAAATTATTATGGATTGTATAATATTTAAGCATTTTTGATTATTTATATATTTATTAATAGTTTTGTTGTTAGTTCATCGCAAATTTCGATTGAAATAAACCACGGCTATGTATTTTTTTTACTTAATTATATGTAGGTTTCTGATTAAACATACTATCGCTTAAAATGAAATGAGATTTTAATCAATTATAAGGCTCATTAATGTAATTTAATTCTTATTAAAATCTCCTCTGCCCTCGCATATACTCGTAAACAACAAAGTATTTAATGAATATTCATGTAAATGTCATAGATTATCAATAACCATCCATTTTCAGATTATTTTATAGTGTTAAGGTATTGCCAACCGTTTACAATATATTTTGTAAAAATAATTATCTGGCATAATGCGATGAACTTTCATCAAGACATTTAGATTACTTACTTTTTAGTCTCTACTCTGAATGATATAAACATCGTAAAAATACTCAAAAACGTGCACAAATTTATATCTCTAATACTTTGTAATGGATATATATTTACCGATAAAATCACCAAGATTTGAACCCAGCAGTGATCCAGAGCTAGCGACAATAGCACAGCTGTTGTAAAAGTTGTTCTTTAACAGCGGAATCTTCGGTATCCTCTTCCCAAACCCAAGAGCTGCAAAAGGAGCATCCAAACCCGTGATAGTTCTGACGTTCTTGCTCTTCAATTCGCACATTAAATCCTTAGTATTCTTTTCTCTATAAGCTCCAAACTTCTTCGGATCGTAATCAACCTTGTAAGGATTATATGAAGAAGAACCAGATCTTAACGATTTACCTTCCTCCATCAATAACCTTTTAAACTCTTTCATTATTAGCGTTTTATACTGTTCCACCTTCTCAGCACACTGTTCAGGCTTATCAACTTCGCATTGATACCTTTTTGAATCCAATTCCACAAAAGATCTTGCAACACTTGCGAATCTAGGTCTAGCCCCATTTCTTTTTATCACATTGATCTGTTTTTTCGATCTATTTGAATGAACAACTAAGCTTCCTTGATTTACCGCCTCTACGTCCCTCCTTGATTTGATTTTGATGTTGTTTGGTGAAGGATTTGTGGCTGTTACATTCAACTTAATAGGTTCATTGAGTAGTTTGAATATATTATTGCTACCAGCTCCGCCGTTTGCGCCATAATAATAAATCTCAGGCGGCTTATTTCGTTCCGGCTTTTCTACTATCTTCGAGAACAATCTATGCCTTTCAAGATTCATCCAGTATTGAGACCAGATTAAATAAAAATACCCGCACATGCCGAAACAAACTAAATTTATGAATATCCAAACAATCAACGCTACAGACTTCATTTTGTACAAATATTAAACGTTATCTCGTTTTTTAAATATAAATATCACTATTTATTATCGCATTTCGTAATATATATATTTAATTAGTTATATTTTTGGCACATATTTCATTTATTGAGAATTAAATTTACAAAAAGGCCGGATGCATAGGTAAATCAATATTGCAATTTTCTTCTATTGAAAATATCACTTCACGATTAGTGGCCGAGTGTTCTTGAATATTATTATTAAATTGCATCAGTTCGCGTGTTAAAGTACGCATATTTGATGGAGTTACTTGAGAATTGAGCGTTGAAATATGATTTGTGTTTGATTTGCGAGTGTATCGTCATTTTTTGTGAGAAATGTCACCAGAAGCGCCTGCGCCTAGGCAATTTGTGTTACACTCGGTTCAACAGCTAGCTTGTGAAGGCTAATGCAGGCGCCTCGAGCATTCTCTCAAAACGTACAATGTTCCTGTAATATGGACTTGTTTGTGTGAAATTGTATAGGTGTGTACGTGTGTGTGCATTTGCTCATGTGCTTATGTATGTGTCTCTCTGTCTCTTTCTTTGTGTAAAGATATGAACGTTTTCAATACATTGTAATGTTTGCTTTTCCTTCATTGAGGTTTCAGGAAGTTTGCCAGATGCAAAAATAAACTGTTAAGCTGTTTCTATTTTCTTTATCTTTTAGGTATATTTAATACATAATTACACTATAAACAGCAAGGCAGGAGGATTAATATAATATTATCAAATAATTTAATGTTCAGGGGTCAAGGGCGGCTTTGTGACACAACTGACTCAAAATATTTTCGATAAAATTATTTAATATAAACTTATTTATTTCGTTAAATCATGTAAATATACTATAAATACTCGTATTGTATTTGATGATACACAAACTAATGAAAATGTTAAAAGTGCACATCTTATTGGGATTTTTTTCCAATTTTATGAATATATATATTTTTTAATTTTTGTTTGTTTGCCATTTTATCATGGGTTATGTCTAATTATGTCATGTTCACATGACCCTTATAAGGAGCAATACTTATTGTAAAAATCTGAGCATCTGACAAATCATCTAATATAACTAAACAGTAGCATTAATAAAAACCCAACATTAAAAAGTTTTTTTTAATAAATCAGTTATAAATTACACTATAATTTCAAGGACAAATAAGGATACATATTTTTTTTTAAATAAAATGATTTGTTATGAATTGTGAAAGCTTTCTACTACGAGTATGCTTAAAAATGCATTATATAGGTACAACAAGTGTCTTGGAAAATCGAATATTTAATTTACTCACCGGTGTGTTTATGTATATTTGTGTATTACTAAATTTATACTTTCGTAGAATTTTTCGAATAGTATAAAGCCTAACTGTTTAACTGCACGGGTTAACTGTTTACGGATGGCAGCACCAGTGGCTGTCACTTTTCAAAACATGACATAACCTCAAATTACCCAACAGCAATGTTGTTATTGCTGCGAAAAAGTATCTGCAAAAATGTTATTTTTGCTGAATTCAAGACGGCTAAGAGAGGTGTCAAGATGAAGTTCGACGCCAAGCCGGATCTCGTATCTTACTGCGAAGGTCTATTCAGTAAGTGTTGTATATATTTTTTAATATTTAAAAAAATGTAGTAGAAAAAACTATTGCATTGCGGCTTAGATACTCTAGGAAAATAAAAAAAGATTAGGTGTAATATGCATTATAAGGCACACTGTAATGTATCAATCTCTAAATAAAGACATGCTTTATTATACAATCAAAACTGCAAGGCCGACAGATAATGAATATGTGTATTATTTCTGATTGTTCGATTGACTATTTCACTAGTAAAAATTCCATTTTCAAACTTTCCTTACCATTTTTGATAGTAGTAATACCTACCAACAAAAAAGTGAATATTTTGAGATTTAATTGAACTTAACACAATCCAAAACTACTCATTAAAAGGTGTTTCTTTTGGCAAAGATGTCATAAAATGTGTGATTAACAATATTTTAAACTGAAAAATTAAAGATATTATAATCAGGAAGGCTACTAAAGATTATTATTTGTTACATTATTTTTATACTTTTAAGTTTGATACACTAAAGTAAAGTGTCATTACATTTTTAACCAATTTATTGGCTCAATATTTAAAACAAATATCTTTAAACATTCCATTGTGGTGAGACTGACACATAAAAATGTCTGATATAGGTGTATCATATTAGCCTTTAAACGCCCAGTGGTCCCATGGGGCAGTGCTCCGTAACCTTTTCTCATCTACGGCACACCAAAGTACTTCTTTGGATTCTGCGGCACACCAAAGTTCTCACCTTGAATACCGCGGCACACCAAAAGCCAAAAATAGATATTAATTTGATAAATTTCACCTTTTTTAATTTCATTTAGAACTTAATAAAGCAAGTACCTCGCTGTGTGTCTACATAAATAGGCGCTGGGAGCTTGAGGACCGTTGTAAAATTATTTATTTATAATATTGCCTTATTTGATCGCGGCACACCTATATCGGCTTACGGCACACCAGTGTGCCGCGACACACCGGTTGCGGAGCACTGCCATAGGGGACCGCAAATTTACGTCCTTCCATGCCCTAGCAGGCCAATGTTTGTAATGTTTCGTCACACAATAGATTCTTCCATGAACTTACTTTAATGCTATTATTTCAAATGATTGTAATCCGATTGTGAAATGAACAATAAAAACTCCTGTATTAGACCGTAGGGCATTGAACGACGCAAATCTGAGGTCCCGTATGGAAACCACTGGGCGTTTAAAGGTTAATGATCCATATAAATAAAAAAATATGTATATTATTATGTTACTTACGGATGTCTTTACTGCTTATTCAATCACAATGAAATTTTAGAGTTATGTCAATTGGGCATCAGATGAAAAAATCCAGTAATAAGGGTCTAAAATCTGTTTGTTTATTTATAGTCGCCTTAGATACGCAAGCAATTCATGGAATCATACTCTATGTACATGCAAAGAATATTATAAAATTAAACTAATCGTAAGGGACAAGAATCTTTTGTTTTAATGTTTTATTTAATTTTTATAATGATAATAAACAAATGTGATTTAAATCAAACTCTTTTTTTCTTTGAATGACTGAATGTGAATTCAATGTGAATTAATAAGTTTAATTGGATGCAGAAAGCGGAGGATTGAAGATGTAAACTCATGCGGGAGACCTACTTTCAACAGTGGATGGACACAAGTTGATTTTTATTATTTATATTTATATATTCAGATTAATATTGTATTTTTTAGACCTCCCCAAGCATCAAGTGCAGTCAATGATGCTGCTTCACCCGCCGCTGCAGACGCTGGAGAAGGAGCAGTTTGCTACAGGGTTGACAGCTCTGGGAGCCTTCCTTATCAGCCCGCAGCAGGTGGCAGAGCGTCCGGCTGTACTCGGCTTCCACCATATCACCATCCACAACAGACTCTGCGTTCTCAAGGAGTGCGGCTTCAAACAACTTAACCTTCAAACCCTATCAAAGTATGATACCATCATAACTAGAATGTATTGACATCCCCGTCAAATCAAAGCGACTCCAGATTGTCACTGAGATGCGTGGTGGATGGACGGGGAGCAGGTTTTAAAGCAAAGAACTCATCAAGAAGCACATTGACGTTTATTTTACGTTAAAAAACTGTCAAAATTTGGTCTTCTGCCCGAGACACAAAAACTGCTGTTTACTTGACAGCGCCCGAGCAGAGAATGACGGGCGGTGATAGAGAGTCACTGCGCCCGGATACTCATAGCGCCAACTATGGATCTAGCCCCTGAACTAAAATAAGAGACAAAAGATCTGATATCGAAGCTTTTTCACACCAGCCTGAAAGGGCTATATCGAGTTGGTATCGGTATATAATAAATAACCATGAATGCCATAATCTTAATTTCAAGGATAGGTATACCCATGTAATTTCCATTGACATAATCCCTCGCAAGCATCCATTATTTTCCACTCCAGTTAATGCCTATGGAGTTCAGGTACTCAATTCAACTACAATGGTGCTTCTGAATGTGTTACTGGCACACCCGATCCTTTTTTCATATTCTTTTCCTATCTTGTCAGTGTCATTGGTTTTCTAGATCTCAGTGATCTTTGAAAAATATTTTTTATTTGTTTTCATTGATTTTTTACTTCCCTTTATGTTTTCTCTCTCTTATTTTTCTGTTTTTTCTTACAGTACACGCTTGTAATGTCAATTCATTTTTATCAGTTGTATAGTGTTTTTTTATTGGAACATCTATTCTGTATTAACAATACAAATATTACCATTTTCATTACAGATATATAACCAATATAAAGAAACGTAAGATTTCGGAATTAATGTACCGAGAACTGATTCCCGAGGATGATGATCTCTGGCAGAGACTTTCGCAGTGCTTCAGTGACTGGCCGGACATCAAAGACAAGCTCAACCGAGCACAGCCCGTATCTCCTGTAGCTAATCTGTGTAAGTTTCTGGAACTGACATCTCAAAATGAATTAATTTGAATATTATATATATTTTTATTTTATTTTATAGCTCTTTTTAATAGTTTACTGTCTTTATATGCGATTTCATATTCCTACAATGGTGCATATGGCTAAGCACTGCATGTGGAGTGATTGATCTGCCAACGTCATAGACTATAACCCGAGATTCACGAATCATCCTTATTATTACAGTAATTTACTATGAATGGGTGGTCTTCACAAGACGACTTTCGTCTACCACTAATTTTAATTTATAGGCTATGAATGCCATTTAATGGGTGAGGAATCAAATTCACACCAACCGGGGGTATTTTATATATTTCATAAATCGATTACAATTCCTTTTATTTTAATCTGTCGGGGATCAAACCCATGACCTTCGGCTTGCAAAGCAAACGCTTTGACCATTGAGCTATGACTGCCGGCAGATGTGTGGTCTGAGGGTCTCCTTACCATCAAATCATTGATTTGTAATAACTCATTTTAGATACCGTTCGAATGGAGGTTCTGCAAAAGTTTCTCAAACTCACTGTCGGGATGCCAGAATCAAAGTTCCAGGATACGATCAACACTTACAAAATGATACGACACAAGCCATTGTCTAACATCAGCCGGGCGCTGCGCTTCGTCTTGCACGAGCTTGAAATACCGCGGGACAAAATCGTGTCGCACGGGTTTGTCTTCCACCTCGAACCCGACAACTTGGAGAAAATGCTCAGTGAAGTGAAGCAGCTGGGCGGGAGGGACATCAGAGAAGTCCTGAAGAAGTTTCCGGCCATTATGAGATCTAACTACGAGTCGCTGCTCAAAATACAGCAGATTTGCCGGGTAAATAAAACTATGCTTGCCTATTTATTTATTTAGATTTGTCAACACATACCATACAATAAAATTTACATCTTAATAATGAGTACTAATCATAGAAGAGTATTTATTCAATTACTGGCAAACATAACATGTATGAAGTAAAATTTGATACCAACTCTATGTAGTTGCAAGTTGGTGCCGAAAAGCCTCGATATGCGATTTTTGTCTCTTATTTTTTTATTTATTTATTATTAGAATGTTAATTTATGTTTTAGATTTAAATAGTTACAAGATTCAGCGTTTGCATGCGTCATTTTGTTTATTTTGACAGTCGTGACAATCTTTCATGTGGAGCGGCATAGTTCGCCAGATGGCCGCTATTAGTGGTCGGGGCAGCTCTCACTGCCACCGTCCGTGGGCTGTAAGGTACACATGGTCTGTGTCCCGGATGGACGACCAAATTTTGTCAGTAAAATAAATATCAAATGTACTTCTCGACGAGTTCTTTGCTTTGGAGACCTACTCCTCATCCATCCATGACACATCCCGATGATGATAAAACATACTTTTCAATAATATAAAATAATAGTTTAAAAATTACAGTAAAATAAAATTTCGCATGAATATAATATTTTCTTGAATAGATGGAACATCAGTGATATGAATGAGAAATTGATTTAGGACCTGCATATATTGAGAATGTTTTTGAATTCAGAAATGCATGTTGAGTTCACTTACGATTTTCTTTTCACTGTGCATGGAAATGCTTGATGATTAGATGCTTCTATGACTATTAAAAAAATTATGCAGTGATAATTTATTTTATTTAAAAAATATATATATTTATGGTATGTAATTTGATATGAAATTACTTTATTTCTTTTTTGATTTTTGATTTACTAGGATGAAGGAATTTCAGAAGAGGTCCAAAGGCGCAGCTACTGGGTCTTCACTCTCTCTCCTGATACCGTGGCGGCGAGGATAAAAGAAATAAAGGAATTTTCCAAGTTGAAAGGATTGCAAGATAATACCAGGGTAAGAAAACATAATCTAAAATATAAACAGAATGCATCAAATATCAGCATTATTTATTTAATTATTGTTCATTATCGCTAGGAAACATAAAGATTTATATATCCACTGATATCAGCTTGATATAGCTCCTTTAGGCTGATGCCGTAAAGCCTCGAAAAACGATCTTTTGTCTATTATGTTTGTTCACTCGCCTGACATGCACATCTAATGTTAGTTTTAATTGTATTATGTTGCAGGGCGTTCGCATACGCCATCTTGTTTGTTATGACAGTTGGTCCATTTCATGTTGGCCACTGTCATATTTACTTCACTTCTCTGCTGCGACGATTGACGGCGCCAGATGTCAGAGCGGGCAGTCAGTCGGAACACGCCCGCTCTGACATCATTTTATAATCGTTTCTACAAATTTTAAAAATTACTTTAGAATATACAGGGAGCCGCAAAAAAAGCTGACGGTCTTAAATCAAAACAAAGACGAAAACCGTCAGATTTTTTTGCCGCTCCCTGTGTTTATATATTTTTAGAAACATTAATTTTGTATGATTATATTTCCAGGCTCTAGAATTAGTTTATTACAAAAGCAAAGTTTACCAGCGCCTCGATCATCTACAGTATTTAAACAAGAAGTGTTCCAGTTTGCACAAACTAATTTCCAGTACCAAAGAATATGAAAGGTAATGGTTGTATGAAGATGCACTGTCACTCTAATTGTTGCAGGGTATCATCCCTGCAAAACTTAAAAATACATTTTTTTAACCCTTTAAGTGCTTATCATTGTTTCATAAGAAGTGTCGATAATCCATGGAAAAATAAAATAACGATATTTTAGATTTTTATGATGAATTATTATTTTATACATATGTAAACAATGTTCAAACAATAAATGCTGAACATATATGCTAAATAAATGCTTCCATCATCTTTAATTGTTTCAAATCACTGAAATCAATGTTTAAATGGTTCAAAATCCTAAAATTTCAACATTAAAATGCTCTTAAACGCTAAAAAAAAAATAGATGCTTAAAATACGGGTCTCTAATGATAACATAACAAAACTCTATCTGCATCAAATATTACTTTAAAATACTCATTCTAGTTTGTAAATAAATGTGTTCTTATTTTTAAATATTTATTCCACTCTTTCCAAACCAAGCTTATCTTTATTCATGTAATAATAAATATGTTATGTAAATTGATAGTTTAATTATTTTTACCAGATATGTGAAACAGTTTGGGGACAAAACTAAAGGAGTGGACATTGTGAATGCTTTGAGCGTAGTCTGCAAGGATGTTGGTGTTCCTCTAGACGCGGTTAAGGACGCCCTGCTGCGACACAGGTTCTGGACATACTCCTCACTCACCTCCATCATGAGTGTCCTGGATTATCTGTCAAGCATCTTCACCACAGCACACGTTATGGAGCACTGCCAGATCCTGCTGTACCCCATGTAAGCATCAAACAAATTATATCAAGGCTAGACTAGACTTATATAGACATTTCATACTCAAACATCCTCAAAGGAACTAAAGTAAAACCTCTATTTATTGTTCCTCAAATAATCGTTTTCCTGGATTTGTCGTTTATTTATTCTATCAGGGTTATCCGTAAAATAAAGTTTCCATGGCGCTACAGTTCTGAAAAGCGCTGTTATGGTGGATCTCGCGATTTTGTAGTGTACCTAGGTTCCCAGACTCCAAATCCCTTCTCTAGCGAGCTGCCTGCGGAGCTCAGTCTTGGCTTGGCTGCCGTACGTGATAGATCTCCCCCTCGCTTTTCCCGCCAGGTGTGAGCTGCGCTCGGTGATCTGTTTTCTTCCCAAATCCATTCCCAGCTATGCAAAATCTATGGAGACAAGTGTAGGAGCGTACAATATGTACGCAAATGGTGCAGAGAGTTCAAGAACGGGCGTACTGACGTCCATGATGAGGAGCATTCCGGACGGCCATCTGTCATCAGGTTGTCTATGCTTTGTCCCAGAACACCTGCACCCGGAGGTCCACTTGCCTGCAAACTTGCATAGACTGCGGCTGTAGTGCCAAAGAAATATTTGAGAGTTAAATAATCAACAATTTTTTAAGGAGATCGGATAATCAGCCCATCGCACCCGAGGCCTAGACAAATTCTGTTTTGTCTTTAAGGGGTGGATCAACCCTACCGGGAGCATGCATAGAGCTTAGATTTGATTAAGTAATTTTTAAAAATCAAGCTTATTAAATATAATTTATAGTACCTTGACATATCGAATTGTTAATGAAAAATGTAGGGATTGTAATTCACTAAGTTGTAGCTAGATGTCAATGTTGCGTATGATTAGAAAACTATGATTTGTAATAGAATATTCATATAAAAGATCATTACTCTTTAATCGGTGGTAAAGCCCCTAGTAAACATTTGTCGGAATTTTTATTTCAATTGTTGTTTTTATTATTAACTTTAATTACAGGTTGAATGTCCAGTACTACGTTGAACAGGTTCTGCGGATATCGGAAAGAGCAGAATATTCTGTTGCTCGAGAATACACCAAAACACAATCCACCGTACACCAAAACATGCCAAGCATTTATAGCCTAAATGTTAACAGTTCACAGAACACTGGAATACAAGTAAAGAATTCTAACACTGTACAAGACGTTGAGAATCGAATCTTTGTCAGTGATAAAGATGGCAGAACTCAGCTGAGCGATTCATTTTTGCTGTACGGAGATTTGAAGTCTGTTGATAATGGGCAGTTACTGAGCTTGGTGTTGTATATGCTTGAGAAGGAGTACCATTTTAGTGGTGAAGGAGTTTGGATTAAACAACCGGTCGAAGTGAAGACCGTAGCTCCCCAAGAGACAACGATTAAAGCACAGGAAAGCACAGCATGAAAGACAGCATTGCGAGATATTTGTCTTCTGGAATAATTGGCAAAGAATTGTTATCAATTCACTGATTGCCCAATGCATCATGAAAAAATCTGTGCTCAGCATGTTTTAAAAAATATTTTCGGAAGATTAATTAGAAAAATGGACGCTATCGAAAGAATCGAACACTAAAGAGTGACATCCCCCGTCTTTATGAAGACGACAAGTCGCGGGTTCATCACGTGGCCGCGTGGAGGAAGGATGCAGGAGCAGATTAACACACAAATAACATGTTTTTGAAACACAATTCGAATTTATTTCTGATAAAGACTTGACTTTCCCGTTTGATTGTAACATGACGTTAATTCCGTCTCGATCGAACGGGGCTTGACTGACGACTGCCCGGAACATTGTGACAAGCAGCGCCGCCAAGGCAATCGCGGCAAAAAAGCTAATTAAAGATGACAGTTGCACCAACATGTAATGGAGCAACTGTCATAACAAATAAAATGGCGTATGCAAACGCGGTGTAATTTAATATAATTAAAATTAACATTATTAGATGTGCATGTCAGGCGAGCGAACGAAAATAAAAGACGAAAGATCGTTTTTCGAGGCTTTACGGCTTCAGCCTAAAAGAGCGATATCAAGAGGCATTGTGCAGGACACATCTGCTGTAAAAAATGACAGTTGATGTTAAAAAAGGATGTTTGAATGATGCACAATAACCGGCAAACCGGGTGGCAGCTGACTCCAGCTTGATAGATTGTCAGTGATGATATCTGTCCTTTTGACTATATCGATATCATACGCTGTAACAACTTATTGTAGAAAGATATTTACTGTCTATAGTTATACGATTAAGAAATGTTCCTCCCCAAATGCGTTTTATTTATTGTACATATGTTTAATAAAAGTACTTTATTTATGAAGTATACATTATTTGTTTGAAGTAGTGGCTAAAGAACTTTGGGTTACCCACCTCTTTGATTTCTTCAATAATTTATCAATAGAATAAAACACCTGTATTCTTAGTATCAAAATATTATACGTGTGTTTATATAAATTTATTCAATACTTTAGGGTACATATAAATATGTATCAATATAAATAAAATATAATATGTAATATATATAATAATATAAATAAACAGCTTAGAAAAAAATATTGCAATACAACGCTGTAAGAAGTTCAACAATATTATTAATTTTATTTAATAAATATCAGTCTGTTTCTAGTAATTATTTGCTAAACAAAAAATAGTATAGTTATATGGCATTACGAATGTTGACCCATTACCAAAAATTCAAATACCAGCATAACAATTCAATAAATTATGACAATAATAGTTGATAAGCATTGTTATTGTTAAATAACATTTGTTTATGTAACAAATTAGCATTATTATCACAGAAAAATGTATGTAAATCAACCTAGGTATTCGAGGAAAAACCTAGAAAAAAACCAAATTGTCAAAAGATGTTTTTCCTCATAAATTTTTCTTTGAAAAAAATTAAAAATAATTCTCGAAGTAAAATGATAATTTCTTTAATAAATATATTTGTTACTTGCAATATTTTTTATTTTGATTTGAAGAAAATACATATTTTTATAATAAAATACGTGGAAAAATATTAGAATGAAAAATTTAACACGTTATGCCTAATTGAGTTGAAATTTGTACATTGACGTAACGTCATTGACAATGCATTTTTCTTTCAATATATTGACTACAGTTGAAGGACTAATCATTAAACGTATTGCATTAACATTGTTCTTCAATGGCTTACGTTATTGTTACTTGCAATTCAACAGTTTTTTTTTCAGTATTATTTTGCGGCTCCTTTTTGCTGTCGCTGGGTTGAAAAGATTGGCCGGAGAAGGAAGTCAGATATTACGTTTCCAGGGTGCACCGCGTGGAGGTTCTTTTCATGCTCCCCTGCACATCCCCAGCTGCACATCCCAAGATCTAATGCTGGGCAACACACGGGCTATCGATGTTGTCAGATATTGGGCAGAAATAATTTGAGGTCATTGACACGAAGAAGAAGAAGAATATTATTGTTAGTCAAAAGTGTTATGGTAACATTTTTATCATAAACTAAAGGCAGACTGAAAATAATACCTAAAGTGTAAAACATATTTATTTCGTAATATTGTTATTAACTTTTTTTCATGTATATATCTGTCTGTCACTATCCTGTGATATTTGATATCAATTTCCACCGTGAAGTCCTACCTACTGCCATGGTTCTCGCCTTGATCCATGTCAACTCTGCACCCAAAATTCCCCTGATTATATACTACTTGTATGGCTTTCCAGAGACGCTTGAAAAATGACATCCGTTATTTATTCTTTCCTGAAGCTTCTGGATCATTCTCAGCCAGATCCATCTTCACCTCTTGACTTGAGGACAATACAGGGACTCCATAAATCTTGCTGAGGATGAATAGTATAAGAATTTTGTGGACTAAAATTCATACAAAGAAAATATTACTGTCTTATAATGTTTAATAACTATGTAAATAAGGTAAAACTGCGCATAAAACATAATTACATATTATTATTACTCATTTATGTTTCTGACTAAAAGAAATATCATGTATTACATTTTAAGTACATATTTATTTGTAGATAAAAAAAACCATTTTAGCAAACTAATCTTGCCAGGTAGGTTCCCTATAATCATTATTATAATAGACTATGGTCAACTTGATGGTTAGGCATGCCGCACTGTACATTCATATTTTTTATAATATTCAAAATTTTCTAATCATAGACCACTTTTTCAAAAGAAAAATGTCAGATACCAAACTATACGCAAATGTTCACGTTTTTTATGTAATCGCAGACAGGAGAGCACAGCCGGCCAAGACCAGTGCACTCTATGACGCTCAGCCAGGGAGGCTGGACGCTACATGTGGGAAACGTGTGTTCTGTTCATGTTTGTGTGTGGGTTGAGGAGATTGCAAATGTATATTTATCTGTTTCTTGAAGAGACACAGACGCTAGAAGAGAATTCCAAAGCTTACCGGTGGCATTAAGGAAGTAACTTTGGAAACTGCCAGTTCTTGGTCAACACACATTAACCGTGTATGGATGTTCGGCAAGCGAGACCGGCTTTATACTTAATTTGAAGTGAACATACTTCCATAATAGTTGAAGTATCAAGATGTTTTGTATATAAATAATCTTTTAAATACTCACCCAAAGTGTGGCCAACTATATGTGTCTTACTACTTATATTCAAGAAAATAACCCATAATTTAGAAACATGTTATCAGTAAAAGCGTATTGAGTTTGGTTTGAAATTGTGTGAGAAATAATTGAATACTAAGTACTACTTTGTAAACTTAATAAGTTTTAAGGGCCACCTACAAAAGCGATACTAATAGCGTGATTGCTCAACTATTGGAAAGTTTTCAAATACATACAGTGTTGTCAGGACAACAAAAGTAAAAACATAATTTTTTGATCATAAGAATGTTTTTTACGCATAAAAATTGAGGTAAGTATAACACATTTTTTGTTCATCAAATAATCAGGCATAATATTTTTGAAAGTTATAATGTTTTTTATTATTCGCTTATTATTTATTGTAAGTCACAAGATTTTTGTGTTAAAAATATTTTTTTTTCTCATTCATAAATTGAGGAACCATTGTCATCTATTCTTAAATCTCTGGGATCCAAATTCGCTTACAGAGACTCTGGTTATAGGTAAATTTGTAGGAGTTTTTCTTTTATAAATTATATTATACAGTACTTGTTTATTTTGTTCACTAAATATTTTGGGGATTATTTTTATGCATGGGGCGGCAAAATTGGGACCACTTTGGGCGGAAAAAGCACTTGTTAGGTAAGTCATAAGTTATATGCTTTTACTAGGTTGACATTCGTGTATTTATATATTCTAATATTTCATTTAAGTAGGTATATACAAAAACAATCGAAAATACGATAATCTATACCCCAACACTGGTTTTCGTAGTAGTATAATTTGGCCTTCGACGTGCGTCAGAAATGATATTTATTTTTTACAAATTGCCGTATTTTTGCTAATTTGTGACAATATGTATATATTATTGTGTTTTTAAATTGATATATTTTATAATATATGATTTATTTAAAAAACTTGTTACTTATAAGAAGCGACGCTTTTGTTAATTTTGATAAAATTAATATAAGTAATAATTAATGAACGTTCTTACAACGTTATAACGGACAATTTTTAACACAGGGCAATAAATGTGTCATAGGGATCTTCCTACATACTCTGGTCCAAAGTCTGTTAAGCGATTTCTATTTTTAGGTTATGAGGATAGTGAAGATAACACAAGATGATGAAATATAAAACTAATAAAATGGTTCCAAGAAACCCTTACATGAGTTAAAGAAGACGTGTCAGTTTATATGAGTTATGACAGTTTATTAATGATTAAGTGTTCATTTATTTAATCAGCCATTGTCATTTAAATTGATGATAAATATGATCCAGAATCCCCCATGACGTCAACATTTTACAAACAGTACACCGTAATGCACTTACATGTATTATGTACAAACAAAACAATATAACCATATTAAAATCGCAATAAAATAATTCATCTCTGCCCCAAACCGAAAGTTTATCGAGTTTACCGAAATATAATATATATGTCAATGTGCGTCTAAAAAAAGTCTGTGTTTTGCTCATCTGCTCCTCATCTGTCCACCACGTGTCCTAATAATGATTCCGGTGACGAGATGTCGTTCTTCCTTAAGTAAAGGGGATGTTTCAGTTCAATTCAATTATTTATTTATTTAAATTTTTATGTTAATATATGTAACACAATATTGAAAAGTGATTGAAAAATATATATACCCGCATTTAAAAGATGATTAGTGAATATAACTTTATTTATTTAGTTGGTTATAAAATATTATGAACCATTCCCATCTTCTTCGTAGTATCAATCCGGTGGATTGGTTTGCAGCAACAGAATCTTGCATCTCGATCTCCATTCCTCTCTGTCCTCCGCAACCCTTTTCAGCTCAGCAAAAGCGCTACAATTTATGTCCTCGAATACTTGCTGCAAATACTCCCGTCTAGGGCGCCCTCTACAGTTTCTACCCTCAACCATCGCCTCCACAATATCGCGAAGAAGACCATCGTGGCGCATGATGTGACCAATCCATCGGGCTCGCCTCTCTGAGATGGTTCTTAGACGTGCACAATATAAAATAAATTATATCTTAGGTATCTAGAAGAAAAATATAATAAAAATCGAGTAAATCGAATAAAATATTTCCCCCCACCTTTTAAAATAAAGCAATGCAACCTTCATAATTATGTACAATAATTTTCCAAGCATATTATATTTTAAACGATACAAATATAAATCCATATTATATAGTGGTAGGTATATTTACTTTTTTCAAATTGTAATTCTAAACAATTAATGATAAAAAATCTTCTCGTCGCGAATAACAACAACAAAAAAAAACAGTATTTTAAACAGAAAAAGCTGATGGTACCGACATTAATAATTTATGCAAATTTGAAATCAATTCGAAAACGTTCAGGCACATGGTGCCAGTGGGGTATTGTCGTAATAAATGTTTTTATTATTTTTTGTTTGTGACACAAAAGCTGTATGTGAACACACGCACATAGCAGTTAGTTATATACATCAGTGGTACATGATGATAGGTATCACTTTCGGTTTGTGAAATTTTGACAAGAGCGTCAAATGTACCGGTCTGTGAATTTGTAGGGAGTTTAGAAAGTAAGTTGCATCTTAATTTTGAATAAATAACTTAGAAAAAAAACTTTAAGTAATGCATGTAACATAAATTGTAAAATTGGACAGTGATTCTCACTCGTTGACGTGTAAAAGGGACAACTTACTTGAGGAGTTTGTGTTTCTCGCTCACACTCGTGAGACAGAAGTCATGGCAAGACATTTCACGTACCCCACAGCAGAAGCATTCTTAATACAACCTACCAATTTAATATAATACAATTGTACGCTTAGAGCTTTGAGTTCAAAATTAATATATTTATAGTGATTTACTTTAGATGGGATTTGTCACTCTTTACAAACTGAGCAATTTTGAAAATCGTATCCAGTCAACCAGAAATATTGCAAAATCAAGGATAACGTGAAAATAAATTTTAGCCGGTATATTGCATTGCGAAATCTATCGTATTGTGCATGAGAGTACGTACTGCGCATGCGTAAATTGGAATGCTCATGCGCAGAACATTTTTTCTTTAAATTTTAACCCTTTCATTACAAATTATACTGTCAAATATAAAACTAGTATTTGAAGCATAAATGTACTTATCTGGTATATTTTCATATATCACATTGGTTCTTGTATCCTTTAGATATCAGATGATGTATAAAAAACTATTCTAAGAAAGTAGCAAAACGATATATCACGTCAACCGATGTCAACGGTCACGGAATCTTAGGACGGCATATGCCGACAACCGATGCGAAAGGGTTAAAGATTACACAAAGTTATACAAAGATACAATTCTTTATAGATGTATCTCAATTCTCAGTTTTCTTAACTTTTCAAATTATTCGAAAATAAAAGTTACACAAATAATTATTCGAAATATAAGTTCTCAGCTAGCTTAAATAATGCTACAAAAATTATCGTTTATTTTGGATCGCCCGGTAATATGTAAATTGCCGGTACCTACCCATACCTTCGTTTATAAAACAGTTTTGTTTTGTATTCTAGGTTCAGTCAACAACTCGACAACGAGTGAAGAGGTTGTGTCAAACTGTGTTGACATTTTAACAATTTTACAACAGAAGTGTCGCAACATTTTACATCGCGTTTCGTGCTACACTTTCTTTCAACCGAGTGAGTGAATCTATAATTATTTTTAATAAATCGCAGAGTGAATTTTGCGGCATCTTTTTACACACAGAGAGCTGACAGCTAGCTTTTTTTTATTTGTAATATTACACAGTTTATTATGAAATTGTTTTATAAATATTATGTATTTGGTAAACAAGTCAGGTAAACTTTCACTGGATTTACAGTAAGGTATTTGGTTGTATTGTATTGTTCCCGAGGTTTGGAATGCAAACGTTGTGTTGCCAGGATTATTGCGTTATTCCATATGTAAATTAATTTAAAATGTCTTTGAACTGTTTATTTTATTAAAGTGCTATTAAAACCTTTATAAATATTTTACCTGATTCAGAAGGCTTTTGTTCAGTTGTTAATCAACATTTTCAATTAAAAAGACTAATGTTTTTATTAAATGCAAGATTTAAGAAATAAACTATGCATTTTCATACATTTTCACCCTATCACCTTAAAATATCGGCTTGAATATTTTTGTGGTTGGTCAGTTTTATACCTATGAGGTATAAGTAATCTCTGGTGTTGCTCTACAATTAGTATTACGTAATAAAAAACGCAATTTAATTTAATGGCTTCTTATTTAAGTGGATATTAATTAAGGTATCCGATCCTTTAATTAAAAAAAACCGATTTGTTGATTTATCGTGCTCGTAAAAGTAATCATCATGCTGGAAACAATCAATGAAAATTAAACTTATAATTTACCATAATAAATATTTATTTACTTACCTTGTTTTTACATGGATCACGTAAAATATCTTATGTGATCCATGTAAAAACAAGGTAAATAAATAAATTTTTATTATTTATAATGGATCTCAAAGAGAATGCTGAAAACATTGAAAAAATATTATTTACCAGTTTTTACAGATAATATGAATTGTATTATTGTATAGGAAAATCCGAAAAATTACAAAAAATATGTGTAGGTATAATGAATGGCCTATACTTTATTTTTTTGACATATTTCTTTTGTTGTATTAATTTCTCAGTCAGTGCATATGGTCATTGAAATCGATGTCAAGGATTCCCGTCAGTTCAGTGCCGACTTTAAGGGCCTTTTTTCTGGCGCTCCATATTGTTTATATTTTTTAAAAATCTATGCAAGATTGGTTGTCCTCAGCGCCCCTAGCTTATTCGACGCCCTGGGACACCGACCCACTTCGCCACCCCCTAAAACCGGCACTGCGTCAGTTGTTAGATCGCTTGCATGGAAAAGCTTTTAAATTTTAAGATTACATCTACATTGTAAATTGTGCAGCAAAAAAACTCGTCTAATAATTCATGACAGGGCTTTCTCTTTGTTTTTTAGAGTCTGGTCAATTTTATAGAAATTTGCTGCAGGTTTGCCATCACATCTCACATGGTGGAATATGTTGTTGTGTATATAATGTGCGGTATTGCGAATCTTGTTCAGAGACAGCTTGTTGATAGATGGAAGAAAGTTATGCTTGGTCTGCCTCCCAGCTATTCTCTCATGCTTATTCATTGATCTTTCCAATTCCATTGTTCTTCTTAGCTCTCTAGAATTATCGTGAGCTCTCCGATCTGCTTTCAGTTCATCGTTATATTCTCACATGTCAAATAAAATGCCAGTGGTAAATTTGGCAAGGCAGAAATTTCACGCAATTTCAGTTATATGTAAAGAAATTAAGTAGTTATTTTCTAATTCTCTATAAATTTCAATGACTATCTGAATCGAATATGCAGTAATTGTGTAAGTGTAATAGATAGATAAATACGTAGCTCACACGCTAGCTTATTAAAAAATCATACGAATTACTTATTTTCTTTGTTGTTATATGAGTTCTCTACCTGGAGCATATACGACTATACGAGTATATCGCCACAACAGTTAGTCATAACATAAGGGACATTGGTATGACCCTTACTATCCTGTGGATCTGTAGATCACAGAGACTTAAAGAAAAATCATTTAAAGTTTATGGTATCCTGTGGCATCCGAAGAACTTGTCCCAGTTAGGTCTATTTTAAACTCTTGGTCGATTGTGGGATTAAAGGCTGCCGGATCAGCTATTTAATCTCAAAAAGTCAAACCATCATACCTTAATCTTCTTAACAGATAAATCATATATTTAAGATAGCGTTTCTTAACAGGTGTTCTGCGTAACAACGGGATTGTTCCATTTTGCTCCGCGATGTAGGAAATTGTTCCATTCATTTGCCTTCTTCCAATATTAATTTTGATTCACGGTAATTTTGGTTCTTCGTGAATTGTCCTTTTAGATCACAATGGCTCTATGTTTCCAAAATAGTTTAGAATCAATTATTTAAGACAATAAATCTGTTATTACCATCTTTCATGATTATAATTGGAGCTGTTTTCTTAGAAAATATATCTGTACTATGTATGAATAATATATTTACTAACCTTTCATATTTTTTGGTTTGTTCCATCCGAGATGTAGCAGTTTGCTATCAATGTGTTTTATATAATCATTCAATCACAGTGTTGAAATATCATCACTCAGTTACTTACTACTCTTTATACATTTTTCATGCCATTGTCTCAATTGTCAATTGTTTTCCCTATAAGGTTCATTTGTCACGATTGTCATCGTTTCCTATGTACATTACATGTTTTTAGTTTGTCCGTGCCTTTCAGTACTGGCTTCCTACATACTGGAAAAGCCGAAGGAAATGCCATTGTTGAACATTACCACCAGGAGTTTGCTTTAATAAAACAAAAAACTATTTTTTGGTCAAGAAATATTTTTTTCTAGATTTTCGGTGGCGTTTGAGAAGTATTTTTTAGTACCTAAATAAGTACTTGTACTTGATATATAAGTACTCTATTTGTAGTACACTTAGCGTGATTTTTTATAATTCTTATTAAGTTTTTAGCATTGCTAGGCTGGAGTTCATTGTATGGCTGCCACAACTCACAACAAGTGATCCCAATTTTATTCCTAAAGCAACTTCCTGTTACTTTCTGCAGACTTCCATGATGATGATAGATAAAGACCTGGACTTAATGATAAGACGAATTTATTTAATATTCTCTTACGTAGCCGTTCCTAGATGGAGTATTATAGAAGGTGCAGTACCGGCTTTAGACCCTGCGACGCCTTAAGGCATTTTTTTTCTGGCGCTTCATATTGTTTATATTTAAAAAAATCTGAGCAAGATTGGTTGATCTCAGCGTCCCTAGCTTATTTGACGCCCTGGGGCACCGACCCACTTCGCCACCCCCTAAAAGCGGCACTGAGAAGATGTTATCTCATAAATCAAATATTGTACGTTTGTTCAATTCATCAAGTTGACGCTTCCTGTCAAAAATGCATAATATAAATTTTCTATCTTCGCTTCGGTCATTCTCTAATTGATCGAATAAATAAGGATTATGTCATTGACGAATCGCGAATACGAAATCGGGATTTCCCGAGATTTTAAGGCCTGGTTAAGACTCGGCGGCTTCCGCGCGGATGCAAAACACGCGGATAAACCGCAGAAAAAATGTACGTATTGTTTCAAGAGAGCATGCGATTAGGGAAGAGGTTTTGTACTAATAATATAATTAAATTTATATTACAAAACCTCACCGTTGTGGAATGTTGGAACTATTTTATTGATACAATGGGCGCACTGGATATATCCAACCGCAGGGCTTATCAAAACATCATTAATAAATAGTTAAATTACCTTACCACATCAAGGAAACTAAAGTTCCAAGGCGTATTTTGCACCTTATTTATTTTCTAATGATAAAAAAATGACAAAAAACATCCAAAAATTCCCAGAGAGATGTCGCTGTTTATAATTTATATTATAGCACATTCTGTATTTTTCGCGACACACATGATATGAATCCAAACTAACGACTTTGACGAAAAGTATGAGGTATGAAAGCTTGTTAGAGGAGCGTAAGTGCTCCAAATTAGGAACAATATAAAAAAAAGAGTAATTTACGCTATATTTATGGTTTGTCTGAACATAAGAATGACAATATTTTGGTGTTTTTTGATTCCCCTTAAGATTTCGATGACTGTATCGCGCTCCTTTTGCAATTGTGGGATAAACGGCCATTGTATTATTATAATCTCACAAATGTACGCAATACAAAGTAGCTTCTTGCGGATTGGATGCGGATGCAAATTTCGGCGATTGAGTTGCGGTGGCCATGCGGATTGACGATCCGCACGGATATGTATGAACATTAGAAGATTGTGTAAATATGACAACTATATGACAACCACTGTATCTGAACTGGGACTAAGATTTATCCACTTGTACGTCTGACTAATTGACGGTTCAACAAAGCACAATGCAAACATCGGCCATTATTTGTCAAAGAACAACAAACCAACGTGTTCTTGACTCTTGATTGACTACGAAAATGACATATGCATTATGTTTTTCTACTTGAGTATATAATTGTAGATTTTGAATTCTGTATATTCTATTCAAGATGCATTTTCTACATGCTTCGAAGCTCTCTTTGTCAAAGAAGGACTGACGTTACGAACTGTATTCAGTGGGATTTTGATGTGTAAAAGTGTCTAGATGTGAAGTCTGATAGATAGTTGATTAACTATGGATCGTAATGGCTGCATTTCGTATGTATATATTTTTAACTGAATAAATGTAACGAAGAATAACCGTTTATTAATCGATTGTATAATTTGTAGCAAAATAAAATGTAATAAATATTTGCTATCCTCAATAAATATCGTAGTTTCATGGTTAGGTACCTAAATATATTTGAAAAAGTAAGAGAACGCTTTATTATTTGAAATATTCGAATGTCTTCTGATGTGCTTCTCTTTCGATCAACTTATGTGGCGTATAAATAATTTATAATAAACACTATGTTTCTGTTGAAAAATCCTTATAATTGGCAATAGATCAATATGAATCGGATGTGTTGATAAAGCGTTGGATTATTTTCGTCGTGTTTCTTGAATTAATAAGATATGGCGGATTGACCATTCTCAAACTAACCGAGGGTATTTACAAACATTGTAAATACTACACAATACGACATATTGTAAATAATGTACTGCTACACTTAGAGCTAATCATCATGACCATCAGCCTTTGTCTACCCACTGTTGAACGTAGGCCTCCCGCATGAGCCTCCATCCTCTTTGATCGTCCGCCTTCAACATCCAGAGATAGAGGTAATAAATTGTGTAAAAATCTTACTTATTCAAAGCTTTGTCGAGGGTCGAACTAGCAGTTTTTCTCACAACAGTCGATTGATTTAACTTAAACGATTACTCTGTAGTATATAAATCATTGTCGAGTGAATTTTAAAATAGCATCTTAAATGTTCTTTTCAAGGCAAGCGAGAATGACGCTTAACAATGGATGTAACCGCTAATCAGTCTTGTTTTTTACAAAAGTTAACAAGAGAGATTATCTTGCAACCTTCACCTCGATTATAATCAATGGCTTCATTATTCCAAGAAACATATTTTGTGAACATGCTCGCTATCAAGGAAACCACTTAACATGACATCCTTGCCAAACCTGTAATGTCAAAGCCAATGCATTTTAAGACATTAATCTTGCACTCGTAATTTACATAATTACTACATTGTGGAAATTTCGAGTGCCACCCAAGATTACTTTACTAGTATTATGGGTTTTAAAAACTGGTGCTTGCGTATAATATTTAGGATACAATGGTTTATCTTTGTGAGGAATGATGAGGTGAGTGACGGATACCGTAGCTTTCTATCTTAAAGTTGGTCAAAAGACAAAGGTCAACCTGGCTTGGAGATGTTCTGTCGATGGCTTTCCGAGCATAAATGCAGCCGTCTTTTCTGTAACTACGTTAATGCTCGAAAAGTCGTCAAAAACTAGGCATATAATGTAGTCAGTGAAGCTGCAGAATTTAGAGCTAACATGGAATGAGGCAAAAACCATGACGGTTGACAGAACTTTATTGCGGAAATTTTTATATTATTATATGAAGTCGTCATTCTTCTTGATTTTTCGCTTTTCACACTCGGCCTTCTCCCACTGTTCTCGTGAAGCCGTAAGTAGTAAATGTTTGTCACCAGATGGACAACCCATTTTCCCGTTCTTGGGTTCCATTCCTCCACGTCCTTTTGCCATTGACCGTCATCTTGGCAAGGTTTCCCTGACCAGTGGCATTTCATCGTGTTGAAGTAAAGAGAATGAGAGACGAACTTCAAAAATGATTTGCTCCCAATGCAAAAGATATATTCTTTGTGCGCATTTGAATATCGTAACTCAGATTGAGTAATTTTATTACAATTGTTATTGAATTAACAGTAACAGTAACATCAGCATTTCAAAACTAGTGGAGTCAACTACATAAATTGTATATATGCCCCAGTAGATGTTCCTTCCAGGACCTTAATGTTGAGCGACAAAAGGGTAAAAAGTTGTCCTAGGTATTGAGTTGAATCTATTTACGCTGAATCTGTTTTCGCTGACAGGAAACATTACGACATCTGTAGCCCTTGCTGACTAGTACCGAAAACCTCGATATACAATATTTCGTCTCTTATTTCTGTTCGCTTGTCTTACATTTATGTGTCGCCATATTGGCATTTTGGACAAGTCCACTCACGGGTGTGTTACTTATATACATCGCCACTCGGGCGCTGGGCGAGAGTATCAGCGCCGACGAGCGCATGGAGCCAGTTGTGTACCGCCCGTCGGCGAGGCCATATTGTATTGTGGCTCGGCCTAATGCTGTGACTAGGTCGAGCCCTAAATCTATCGTAAATATATGTTAATGTGCTTCTGAAAAAGTCTTTGTTTTGTTGACCTGCTCCTCATCATGCCTCACGCGACTGAATAACGACCTTTTGAAAGAGCGGCGGATGTTAATTATAATATCTACTTGGTTTACGTCATTTAATATCACCGTACGAGCATGATTAAAATGATGAAGATGTTAGATTAATCTAATGCCTATAGTGCGTATTTTTCTTCTCGGAAATAATTATTTCACCGTCACCGTTGGTGGAATAATTCAAATCACGTTGAATTATCGATAATCGATTTTATAAACATGCACAGAGCAGCAATCTTGTGTGAGCCAGTCATAATATTTACACGAGATATGTGTTTTATAGTTATCATGAAAAAGCTTCCATAAGATTATGCATAATTATGTAAGTAGTAATATCCTCAAGTTGGAATAAAAATTCCGTCATCAGTTGTCATTGCATTGTAATTTGTGATTGAATTGTACAATTCGAATGATAATGTTTGTGTAAGAGATTCTGATTGTGAGAAATGAGGAATGGAATTTAAAAAATATTCGTTCTCAGTTGACATAATAATACATTTAATTATTTAGCCACTATTGCCATAATCAAAATTGTACATACAATAATTCCATACAGAAAAAAACAAAATTTAAATTAATCAGAATAGAAAGAAAATATAAATCGGTATGTACACATACAGCACATTATTATTATTGTACTACTCAGTGAGTGGAGCACCGGATCCCCTCTTATTGTGGCATGTAAGCACGTATCAGCAAAAAAATGATTGCATCTCAAGTAAAATTTTCCGGAGATAAAATAGTCCCCCAATCGGATCTCCGGGTGGGGACTGCTCGAGACAAAACAACCAAGACAAATAAGAAAAACCTTCAGCCAACAAGATATGCCACCTGGAATGTTCGAACATTACTGCAGAACGGCGCCCTAGACGGGAGTATTTGCAGCAAGTATTCGAGGACATGAACTGTAGCGCTTATGCTGAGCTGAAAAGGGTTGCGGAGGACCGAGAGGAATGGAGATCGAGATGCAAGATTCTGTTGCTGCAAACCAATCCTCCGGATTGATACTACGAAGAAGAAGCAATACACTCGCGCCTCCGTCAACATGCTTGAGGCACTGCAGTATCGAGGCAGACCCAACAACATTCGGAAGGTGTTGTTATACTGGACCTGGAGATATACTCGTATAACGACTGTTTTTGGATGTTCAGCAATTCTTATACACATGTTTTTTCATATACGCTATGCATTGCCACGAATCACCGCCACACAACTCTTTCTCAGCTACCATCATCCTCAACTACTCCCATGTTTTTTTCGAAAACAGCTCTTCTCTAATCCAATGTTTAATAGTGTATAATAAATGACTAATATTAATATGATAGATGTAAAAAAAGATCCTTATGAATATGGGAAAAAAATTGTTTTAATATATTTATTTGTATCAATATAAAATTTACTTTTAAATACCTATCATATAACAGTTATTTTTTAGATTTTAGCACTGGCAAACCTGCTTTATAAATGATTCCAAAATATTCATTTAAAAAATCGAATATCGACAAATTTGTCTTTTGCATTAAAGGTGATGCGCGACCTCGAAATCATTGATAAGCATTGTACTAAGTGGTTTCTTTTTAATTATTGTATTATTTTGTGTAATTTACCTTCCTGTCGCCATGTCGTTGATTAATCGCCCGGTGTTACCAGTTAACCTTATTCTTCGCCGTCCATCTTGCTGCAGTCGTTTCGGGCCGCCTTAACCCAGTTTACTTCATTTGCACACGAGACACATGCGAAATGTCGAATTGCAAAAAATGTATATACCTACGTTTCTGTATAAAGAAACATTGCGTTTAAAAAAAACAAATCCTTCCAATCAATCATTTTCTTTAGCAAGGCGATTACATTATAAATCCTGAAAATTAGTTTACAACAAAAAAATCTCTTGCCCTCAAACACTTCTTGCAAAGGCTCTCGTTTAGGACGCCTCCTGTAATTTGTCATCTCAATCATCCATTATATTAAATTGCGAAGGAGATCGTAATGGTGCCTAATGTGGTCGATCCATTGCGCTCATCTCTCTGAGACAGTTTTTGTTAGATGCTTATTTCTTTTAATTGTAATGAGAACCTCTTCATTTATGATATGGAATCTCCGGGAAATTTTCAACATTTTTTTCAACGTACAAAAGTATCCACTATTTTTTGTCTCGCATTGTTTTCTATTTGTTCTCAGCACCATGTTCCTGTACATCAATACAATAAATACTCGTGCATATGGAGCGTCTTGGTAAATTTCTTGCGGAAGCTTAAGGCAACGTTTCTTTGATTTATGACACAAAGATTTTTTGTTAAACTGCTTTTATTCTACCATCCAAAGCGATTTTACTTCCAACGTAGAAGCAGCATAGATAAGTTATTACTAAGTAGTCAAAAATACACGAGAGATGTTTATACATAATTATGTACACTTACAGTAAAAGGGTTAATTATATATTTTAAGTAATATCTTTAGCAACACCACTTGAAATCATAAAACAAAGCAGCTATTACTACTCAGGAATTCCTGCTTCCCATTTGTTTGTATGGACTTGTCAATGTGTATGCAAACAATGTACCCAATACGCTAATCCATTTTCTTCTTGGTGTAATTTACTATTTACTAGATAGCAAACAAAAATGATTTTGAATTATAAGTTATAGAATATAGAAGATTATGACCAACGTTTATTTTCTCCATTTAACTCCTTTAATACGTTTCATTTTATCCAGATGCTAATACCTGGATAATAATTTTCAGAGTTGTACAACATCCTTACAGAAAAACCTGTTGATGATTCATTTCGATGGCGGATTTTTTAACCTCATTCCGGACAGTACTTTCTCACTTTACAGACAAGTACCGCCACGATAATCACAATTTTACATGAATAATTTCCAGTCTGAAGTTCGCGCCATTTTGAAATTATTCCGCGAAGATATTTTTTCCAAGATTCAATGGCAATGTGTAACTGTAATTATTTCCCATGTTTTGCAAAACGGAGAAAGTTAATGGCGTCAGTAAAGATGTCGATGTATCATCGTGTTGTGATTTGCATATCATATTATTATTACACGCGTGGTATTTTATCATATTTAATGAATTCATTTATCGATATCATAAATACCATAGATGCAGCCAGAGACTGTCCATAGACAAACAGTACCTCTCAGTACAGCAGTACCTATTACTCGTACCTACCTGTTTGTGCGAATATGATATTTCAGCAGTAAAATGCATGTCATATATTTATTAGTTAATTTTAGATAAACATTTTTTTTTTAATTAACAGAAAAAGTATTTCCATGGTACATAGAGTAATAAGAATATAATTTTAAAAGAAACATAGAGTATACATTAAGATACATACGAAAAAAAACATAAGATCATGACGTGTCAAAGATCACAAAGATCTAGGAGAATAATACCATCGCCAAAAGAGAAAAAGGATGTAAGAAAAGGAGGCGTAAGATACAATTCCTCTTCATGTATCTCTATTTGAGCTGCTAAATACCTACCAAACTATATTAGTTGTAAATTAAACGGTTCTACCTTTAAAAGATTTTGTGGGTTTGTGAAAAAAATGTATTTTATTTCTTCTTTCTTTAACAATATATGTGGTCTAGTAGTCTCGTTTGAGCACTTCCCTTGCATGTGTTTACGGTCTCGCATCTCTCAGTTCACTCGCTTGTTGTGGCGTCCTTTTCGCATTGGTGTCAATCGATGGTGTTGGCACTAACTACAAGATATTAGCAGGGGAAATGCCCATTAGCCTTACAAGCGAGTAAATAAATTATACATTTTTTCTGAACATGTTACATACATAATCTGCAGCAGATTCATCCAGTTAGTGTTTTCAAAAATAGTTTTTTTTCAACAAATCTGAGGTGACATCACAAACGTTTCGAGCAAATTTATTCCACCTACTTAAATATAAAAAAACAGTTAACTTTCATTCGCGTAATTCAATTGTTTTGTGGATTGTGTTTTAAAATTTAACGATCCATATTAATTGTATTGTTTTTATGGTTGATTGTTTTGGTGTGTGGTACAGTACAATAATTGAAAAGAAAATTCTAATTTAATTTTCGCTTTCGGAAGCGCGATAGCATCGTCTGTAAAATACAATTGTAACAAAAACACACAAAACATTATTATATGGATTACTTTATTGCGAAATGGCAATATTAAATTTCGAACTGATATATTCAACAATGGAAGAACCAAAGTTTCTATAGAGGTATTTTTTTGGAAACAAATTATATGATAAATCCGCTCACAATATACTAATTTATGTATACATAGCTACCACCCTGAGTCTCTGATGAGGAACTCTGTAAATCTCCTGTTTTAAACTTACTTACTATTTCAAGAGGTTTGCAATCGAAGAAAATTTAGTTTCGCTATATGTTCTTCTACGGCAACTGGATACTACTCGTAATAACACTCGCCAATATCAAAACTAATAGAGTGGCGTAATCAGAAGGATATTAACGTCCCCTTTACTTAAGACAAGGGTTATGATAAAGCTTACGTGTACGGTTCTAAATGATCGCTAATGCAATAAGAAACAATTACACCGTACATCTATGATATAGCAAACAATTAAGTTGGACAATTTTGCAATTATTGATGCAGCAACGCAATTAGCATCGCTAATCTGAATAATAGTCCTTTATAAACACATCTTTATCTTTATTATACACTAAAGCAAGTGTTATATAATGAAGATTGTATTATTTGTACACTTTTGTATGAATATTTTAAAAAGTTGTTTACAAGTTATCTGTGGCTTCGATTTGCAAGATCATTTTAAAAAATGCTGAAAGAACCTTCACAAGGATTTTATGACGCCTAAGAGTCGAATTTCTGGTGAAATATGATTACGAAATGGGAAATCCGGAGTTTGAAGTTCAGGCCTCTCATTAAAAATACATAAAAAAACCATATCACAAACGGATGGTGTGATGGATTTCCTCTTACAATGCCTGTCATAGCCTATTGATATACACCTTATGCATCCTTAAAATATTATTAAAATGCAATTCATGTGATGATTTGTATAATAAATACGTGTCATTGATTTTTTCAATTATATCAGTCTCTCTCTTTTTTTGGCTTAGATAAGGTTATTTATTCCTCAGAAATTAATTATTTTCTATAACCAGTAATGTTTCCTCGTTTTAAAATGTAGCAACAATGATTTTAGGTGATACATAATCTGGTAATCAAATTCCCGATCCCAAACACTGTTGGCGACTCACTGCCAAAATATCCGAAGACCAAACGTTTAGAAACAATTGAACACAACTGAAAAAAAAAACAAGGATATTCGAAAAACAAAATTCAAATTTTGTTCCAAATTCGAATCTTATTATTACTTTAAGTATTTTACCAGAGATTTTTGTTCCTGTTGAATAATAGGTTCGATGCCAACGTTACACAACTGACGTCTGGTATCAACCTTTATTTCAAACCCAGTAAATAATATTTTTATATAACTATCAGTAAGAGTTCTTGCATATTCGGGAAAAAAATAAAATTCCATTTTTTACAAATTTTCAATGATCGACTTTGACCCCGGAATTTAAATTAAGCAATTGGCGCAATGGCCGTTCGATTTGTTTTTGTTTTTCATAAATCTCAATGTCAAGTTTGACTAAGACTGTAGAAACCCGAAGTACACCAGATAGAGACATGGTTCATAATATTTACAAACTTTTTGCATCTCTTTGTTAAATACACAATTATGGAATAACTTTGCTCATTGAAATGCAATGCTTAATGAAAGAACATGCTAATCATGCCGTGTGCTCTCCTGCTAATCAAACAGCATGCTAATCTCATGTTCTGCGAATCACTTAATGTTTAATTTACTTGTGTGAAGGCGTCACCGCAGTGCCGGTTCTAGAGGGTGGCGCAGTGGGTCGGTGGCCTAGGGCGTTGAATGACCAAGGGGCGCCAAGGGAAATGTAGCTCGTGCAAATATATTTTTAAATACATACAATATGGGGCGCCAGAAAAAAATGCCCTAGGGTCTAGAGCCGGCACTGCGTCACCAGATGGGTGTAATGCAGAGCTCCGCAACCTTTTCTCATCTACGGCACACCAAAGTACTTCTTTGGATTCTACGGCACATCAAAGTTCTCACCTTGAATACCGCGGCACACCAAAAGCCAAAAATATATATTAATTTGATCAATTTCACTTTTCTTTAAGTTCATTTAGAACTTAATAAAGCAAGTACCTCGTTGTATGTCTACATAAATAGGCGATAGGCGCTGGGAGCTTGAGGACCGTTGTAAATTTATTTATTTATATTATTGCCTTATTTGATCGCGGCACACCTGTATCGGCTTACGGCACACCAGTGTGCCACGGCACACCGGTTGCGGAGCACTGGTGTAATGTATCACGTAATGTAATGCAAATCATGATGCATGCCAATAAAATCCCAACGTTAATCTTGTTAATTAATTATTATTAGTTATGTTGTCCTGTTTTAGAGTTATTTTTTTTCATCTTATTTTTGCATCCGTCATTTGGATGGAGCAAATTTACGCCAAATAATTGTCACCATTTTGTTAAATGTAAACATACACAGAATAATACCGACAGACGGTGATGGTGATTCTGAAGTTTCATCTGTAGATTCCATGATAATTGCCATTTTACATATTGGCTAAGCGCTGCATGTAGAGTGTTGATCTGCCAACGTCATAGACAATAGCATATTCACGCATCATCCTTATTATTACAGGAATTCGTTATGAATTGGAGGTCTTCACGGGACGACTTTCGTCTACCACCAATTTTGATTTATATGCTATGACTGGCATTTTACGGGTGAGGGATCAAATTCACACCAACCGGGTGTATTTATAGAGCTTAGAAATCGATTTAAAAAAACAATTTAACTTCGTCGTGGATTGAACATACCACTTTCGGTTTGGCAAACAAACGCTTTAACCAATAAGCCATGACCCCGGGATAATCAATTATCAATATATGGATATTTTAAATTATTTATTAGAATATTATTTTATTATTTCAATATTCTAATCTACTTTTATAGATCATTGACTATATTACAATATTATAAGCAATTAAATATACATATACTATACATAAAAAAGATTTTAATATAAGATAGAAATAATAAAATAATATTCTAATAAATAATTAAAAATATCCATATGATAATGTCACCTTCAGACAATATCAAGAGGGTAAAATTATTCATCAGTAACACAGGTAAATAACTAATTGCAATGTGCGCGACGTACTTACAAGAAGTTATTCTCATCCATTCGATCTATAGTTTCGGTTCGAGACCCGAGTGGTACTTACTACAATAAATAGACTGTCGGAAATAATAATATTAAGCTTGTGAATAAATGCATTCTGATTGAATAATAAGAAAATAAAAATATACATACTTTGAATATATACTATAGCGACATCTATCATACGATGATGACTTATATAGAAGATCAGAGACGAGTCTTCTCAGGTGGAAGAAATTGGCCGGTGGCCGAGCGGTATAATAACCTGGGCAAAAATGTTGGTTCCAAAGGTCCGCGGTTCGCATCCCGCTCCCGCCGATATTTTTTCTGAATGATTTGACTCGTTTAAGGATTTTTATGTATAGTATATGTATATTTAATTGCTTAGTTATCAATATCTTCATCAGATAATCTTTTATTATACTCAAGAAAATATAGCTTTATTCCTGAGCATTCACCTTAATAATTGATGTTTATTAGATTTTTAATGTTACTAATGGCTGCATTTTTCTTGAGTATCTCTCTCGTATCGTTGAATAATTATTTTGTGTGAAGACGATATTTTCAAAAACAAAAATGTATCACAAGGTAATTGATGGATAAATAAACAATTCAAAAATAAATCGGTCAAGTACTTTGTTTTTGTTATTGAATTTATTTTGTATTTAATAATAAAAAAACTATTTTGTTAATGATTATGCTGGCGGAGGTGTTTTGAAGATGAAGTATTTGCTCATCAACGGAACGATTCCCAACAAGTATATAGATGATGGAGTCGCAAGACTATTCAATAATTATTATTTTTCAAAATACGAATTTCTTATTTAAGATACATTTATGCATCAATTAATCTTTGTTTCGATGTTTTGAAAATAAAGAAGGCATACTTATAAGATCCACATTAATCAAAGGTGACTATGTCAATGGGGTCGTCATCGGGACACGCGGTGAATGGATGAGGAGCGGGTCACGAAACAAAGATCTTTTCGAAAAGCGCATTGTAATTTATTTTAAATAAAACAAAACTGACAAACTTCGGTAGTCGCTGCCCGGGACAGAACACTCCCGGTATAACACTACACTTCATTCCACGACCTCCAAACAGAACTGCCTGTGGTAGGGAGTCACTGCACCGAACACGCATAGTGGCCACTTTGCGAACTATGGCGCTTCACGTAACAGTATTTGTCGAAATAAACAAAACGACGCCGCAAGCGCCATGTATTATGTGACTATAATTTTTATATATGCGTGTCCGACGAGCAAACAAAAAAAAAGACTCGAAAAATCGTATATCGAGGCTTTTCGGGGCCAACCTGCAAGGGCTTTATCGAGCTGATATCACTAAATATTTACGTTGAGCTCGCTAGGAGCTTGCGGGTATACCCAAACGTAACCAAAAATAAATATATCAAGTATTTCAGTGCGAATTTATGTTATATAAAAATATTCATACGAATGGACGAAAAATAAACGCGAGAAAATATTTTAATATTTATTACAGTATTACATCCTATTTTGTCAGCGTTTGCTATGAAAACTATATGCCCATATTAATCATGACAAATATTATTAATATAAACATTCGCTTTACTAAACGCTAAATATTAGCTTTAAATCGGAGAAGGGCCATTGTAAAAACAACCTTGTAAGCATTAACATATTTTATGTTAAAACTGTATATGATAACATGTTTTCTTACATATTCGGTAATTTTGTCGATATTGGATTATGCAAAGGTCCTCTTTTAAAGTTGATGGAGTGATTGGGGTGCCGCGATACGAAAGCTTTGACAATCACTTGGTTAATATGCTGTTTGGAGTTGTTTGGCGGAGAAAGTTATCGTTTTGCTGGAAACTTGGCGTAAAAACCGCATGGCGGTCGTTACAGGTGAACCCTGTAATTATTATTATATTATCTTCGTGTACTTGATTTTATAATTTACCCCAAGCTCATGTTTGTTAAGAAATTTCATTTTTTACGGTGGGTATTATTGGATGTTCATTTACGTACTTGAAAGTGATTGAGTAAATAAAGGTTTGTCTTACACACAATTTCTCACAAATTAAGTTTTCTATTATTGTATAATACTTTGTATTTACATTGTAAACAGATTCTTTTGACAACAATTACATTTTAGTAAGGTTTAATTATTTCATACTTTTCAATGAAAAAAAGAAATCAATCCCTTAAATTATTATTACTTATTAGTTATTTATTGTATATATTTTTAGCATTCAATTTGTGATTCTCTTAGAGTGTTATTTTAACTTATTTAAAATTGGATCACGTTGAACAAGACCACGGTTTTTTGTGTTATGAGTACTTCCTCTGTCATTCACTTGTCATTATAAGTCTTCGTTGGTGTAATATTTCAATTGTTCGACGGGTGAATCATAAATGTGACCTAAATTGTGAAATTATTTAAGAATTTTAAATTACGTTAAAAAAATATCTCTAAGGATTATTTAGAGAAGTTCAGAACTACCCAAGACACTGTCCAACTTCGAGGGGACCTGAGATGTGACTAGAATTAAAGAATACGAATTCCAAGCTGTCCATTTAATTTTCGTTTTAGAACGTGAATTACATTGATACAAAAAGTTTATTATTTATTTTTGACCGAAAATATAAATGAATTTCGTCAATTTTACGTGTACTTGCACGTCTTTTTAATACATTTTTTCCATACTGCCTGTAGCCAAGAAGGCTAAATAGTTTATATATCGTAGACGAATAATCGAAATTCTCTAAGGCAGTAGTTTTGTTGGGGCGGTAAATTGTCGGTATCACTTACCAGTAAGGTTAGAATGTAAGCATCCTGTATTAAAAAAAATGATCTAGGATTTATTAATTTCCGGTATTGAATGTTAAATTAAACACTGCTTGCATAACATTATGCAGTTCTTCGTGAAATTTCCCAGGTGTGTGACCCTGCGATCTTGATGAGTCACTCGCACACGGCGTTCTGTACTCGTATTTACCCGAAGGAGAGTATTATTGCAATGGCCCTGTTTTCACCTCCAGCCAGTCGCATCCGCTTCAGAGAGAACGAGTTCCCCGCCACAACAGCTTCATCAGTCAGTCAGTGATAATCCGACGAACGGTGCGGACGTACCTTTAGTTAAAAAAACTCTTATGCGATCGTTAAAACGTCGACGCTTGTGATTTTTTAACAGCCAAGTGATTTTTTTATTATTAAAACAACTGCATACCAAAGTGAGTGAATTCAACAATTTATTTTCACTCACTTTAAAATACGTTTAATGTATTTATTTTTTATGTTTCAATTCTTTAAGACTTTCGACTCAGGGAATATTTTTTAGCGAGTAAAATATTTATTTAATTATTGTCTAACATTGATTAAAATTAAGATTTATGAGGAGTGTACGCGTAAGTAAATGGCGAGTATAAATCCATCGTCTCTCTCTGGAATTAATAATCTTTTTGATATGTACATCAATAGAAGATGGATTATTTGAAAAATATTTAGAACAGTAGTGTCATCCAGGTTTTTCAAGTAAGCATTTTGTGTCAAAGTAATATTTGAATAGTATTTTGAAGCTTTTTTGTCATTTTTTACCCACTATAGAAGCAATATTGATATTCACTGATACATTAAATGCATTTTATCAGAAATAAGATCGTACTTTCGTGTATGCTAAGCACTTATTCAGTCATACGCAGTCAACAAGTCAGGTCTTCTTCGTAGTATCAATCCGGTGGATTGGTTTGCAGCAACAGAATCTTGCATCTCGATCTCCATTCCTCTCGGTCCTCCGCAACCCTTTTCAGCTCAGCATAAGCGCTACAATTCATGTCCTCGAATACTTGCTGTAAATAGTCAGGTAAATCAATAAATATGAAGTGCAGTGTGGTTTGTGTGACGCACACCTTGAGCTAAAGTCCGGGATTCAGATCCTACAACGGTTGTGTAATCCGTTTCACATTGTTGCGTGTCTCATCGGCAGCTTTTACTTTTCTTAACACATCCTGTTGTCTTGTAATTTTCAGAATTATGACAGTTTATCTGGCGAAGTCTATTTTTGTAATTTTGATCAATGCGTCTTTAAGTCTTATGTCAGATCACCTACTTAAAGACGTTTCTTGCAGCAGAATACCGATGTACTGACAAAAAATCTTTTTCTGTGATTATTTTTATATGTCATGAAACCAGTCAAGCTTGCAGCGTTGACTCCTAATTCGTACACAATTATCTTTAAACCAAGCGAATTTGAATTCGCAGAGAAAGAGAGTGCAAATGCTCGTTTTCCACAATATTTAGAGAATTTACAAATTGCATTTGTGACTCTAAGTAGTCTAAGTACACCTTTAAGCCGACGTAATTTGTCGACTGTGTAGGTGTGCTTGTCAAGGATGACTTGAGTGCGATGGTGATTTATAGGTATAGGTGGGATCAATAGAGAAAGCTCAGATAAGAACCGATTCTACTCGTATGTCTATACGCTATGTAGTTATAATTAGTAGTTTTTGTGCCATTGTTTATTAGCTGAACTGTCTTTCTTTGGATTGAATAAATCTCATCTAAAAATGTTGTGTGGGTTTTTATATCTCTTTATATAATACGATTGACTTTAACATTTCATAGTGAGTTCATAGTCATGTTTTCGCATAGTCTGAATTCAATAATTGTGTCATGTGCTTTGGATTCATTCATCCATGTCCGCTCCCCTAACTGGAGCATATGACTACAAACTGTCGCCACAAAACTCTGTCAGCCTCCATAGTCTTCGCCTCATCCCATGTCAGCTTTGCCTCCCGCATCTACACCGAGTATACTCTATGTATAGCTCCCGACGGCCTTCCAGGACGGCACGAGCTTGGGGACTTGAAGAAAAGGCATCTTTAGTTTATGTTCTCCTGCGACGTCCTTAGTACATATACCAACCAGGTCCATCTTCGCCTGAGACTGTATGGTCCGCTCTCTCAACTAGTCATTCCTCACAAAGTAAAACCATCGTATCTCCAGTGTTCTACGTAGGAATCTGCTCTCGAAAACCATTATACGGTTGCATTGGCTCTTGTTGACATGCCAATATTCACTGCCGTAAAGAAGAATGAGGACGATACAGGCGCTATGTAGACGGTACTTTGTTTTGATCGAGTATAGCTGCGAATCCCAGATATTACGTATTGAGTTAAAAGACGTCCTAGCGTTCCTAAGGTGGGAAGCGACCTCTTACTGCGGGCCACCATTTTCTGTACGCCGAGAAATTTGAAAACCGTGCTGTTAACCCTTTCGCATCGGTTGTCGGCATATGCCGTCATAAGATTCCCCGACCGTTGACATCGGTTGACGTGATATATCGTTTTGCTACTTTCTTAGAATAGTTTTAGATGCATTATCTGATAGCTAAAGGATACACGAACTAATGTGATATATGAAAATAGACCAGATAAGTAGATTTATGCTTCAAATACTAGTTTTATAATTGAGTATAATTTTTATTCAAACCGTAATGAAAGGGTTAAGTGCACGATCTGAACTTCGACAGGCGCTGTTGCACAGCAACTGGGCCTTCTTTGCATTAATGCCCAGTGGCAGAGAGTTTGCTTGCAACCTGTCGATAATGTTCTGCAGATCTGCAGTGAATTGAGTGTAACTTTTCGTAGGAAACTTGTAGCTAATTTAGATACGACTTTGATGTTTACGAGTACACAAACGAATTCAAAGGCGGTGGAGATAGAATGTGCAAATGAATGTGTAAATACACCCTATAAAGGCTAAAATTTTACTGGTTTGATGTAGTCACTACAGAGCATTTGTTGTGAACTGGATGACTGCTGCTCTAGATAGGGAATAATGGCAAAGAAATTTTAAGACAAACGTTTCAAAGGTTGTAACGTGTAGCCTTGCAGATAAAAACAATGATCCACTGACACAAAGATCGCGAGAGAAGGAAAGAAAAATTTAAAGTACAAAATAAATATTGATGAGTAGAATCAACGACCGATAAGCGCATCGCGTTTGTGAAAAAAGGAAAGTGTTGGACTCGCGTAACGATTTTTTTGTAGCAACATTGATTTAATAAACGAAAGTGATGTCTTCCTTGATCGGAGCAGCTTTTATAATGTTGTAAGAGTGATGCGTGTTAACAATAACCAGTTAGAACAATAATTTAGGTAAACAGAATTCACCCGGACTTTATATATATATATTTTTTATTTAATCAAATATAATAGGATACATTTAAGATTTTTTGATAGTATTACATTCATTTTTGTTTTTTTTAATTTTATTTTTTATTTTTGGAAATTCGCTTTCCACGCCACTTAAAGGTAGATCTTGTGTGTGGCGTGGGATTCATCTTTTGATTTAAGTGTTGTATTATTTATATTATTATTTTTTACATTTTTTACATAATAACATATTTTTTTTTTAGAATATAAAATAATATCATTAAAATTTATAATTTTTTTATAATCGAAGTGACAATTTCAGCATCATTTACATATATATTTCGATTCTTTAATAGCCTCGACCCATCTAAGTCTCAATTTCCACCAGACACATTTTAATGAACTTAATATAATCAATACCTTTTTAACAATATAACTATTTTATACAATTTATATAAATTCTATACTTATACTTCCATATATTATGATTATTTTAAATTTAAGGCATTGAATCTAGAATTTGCTTCTTTTCGTTACTCACACAATTAAACAAATGAACGCGTACGAAAATTTGTTCTAAATTTGAATCGAATTTGAAATATTCCATTTTTGTAATATGATCAGTGGGTACCTAAACTTGCTCAAATTACACTATAAATATTTTAACATTTAATAAAAACAAATATCACAACTATAAAACACGTAAATCTCTAATAATAACACTATTATTTCCTTTGCGACAAAAATAAACATTTTTTTACAACTCATTATACGTATCGAATTATGCTTTGTGTAAATTAGAACGTTTTAAAAAATATCTCTATCTTTCTCTCATATATACCGGCTTTGCACACAAACAAATAAGGAAGCAAACAAACTCTATTACAGTTTTACCAATGACATTGATTCAATTGTCAACCAGAAAATGTTAGAGAAAAGTGTCTTCGTGATAATTTTCGTACTCGATTAGAAGAATGGCAATGAAATTAAAACAGTAGTAATTTAGGTAAATAAATATATCGAATTTCTGTATTTTATTTATTCCCTTGTTAATATTTTTTCAATAGGTCATAGTTTTTGTTTATAAAATGATTTATACCCATATTATGAGTCAACAAATACATGGTCCACCTATACCTAAACTGACTCCACGTTACCATTAAAACATGACAAGTTTTTTTTTATGGATTCTGACTCGCTGTCAAAGGACTCGTTTTGTAATTTATGTAGACAACAAGAAGAGTTTTTTGGCACCGTGAACATAAAAAAAAATCGTAATAAATTTTAAGAACAACGTTTATAAGCAGCGAGTAAAAAAGGCTTAGATTTGGAAATATTGTGGGTATAATGTTACGATTTGAACATAGATATTTGTAAACTTTTCAAATGAGTTTGAATGAGAATGTGTTTGTCATTCACATTTGCAGATAGCGTACGAGTGAAATGCTGCAGTTGAGAAGCTGCGGCTCGGTTTGAATACAAATTATAGTGTCAATTATAAAACTAGTATTTGAAGCATAAATGTACTTATATGGTCTATTTTCATATATCACATTGGTTCTTGTATCCTTTAGCTATCAGATGATGCATAAAAAACTATTCTAAGAAAGTAGCAAAACGATTTATCACGTCAACCGATGTCAACGGTCGGGGAATCTTATGACGGCATATGCCGACAACCGATGCAAAGGGTTAAGTAAATAACTGCGTCTGTATAACAGATACCGCTTCATCAGCTTTTAGAATTGTGTCAATGTTAAGGCATCTGTCATCAGATTTGATCGCTTACAAAATAATGGAAACACGTGTTGAAATGTCCCGAGCCTACACCTAGATTATGCTAACAATAGTACAGTACAGTGTTGTAATGTAAAAATAATAATTTAGTAATGTACGAGTATGTACTATTTGGAAAACAACAGTTTTGAACCTTGTGGGTCGACTCTATGTTGTATTTTGAGTATAGAGCTCACACACCAGCCTGTGTCAAACTGTGTGCCGTATAGGTTCCAAATGTTCCACTAGTATTATTTTGAGAGTTATCCATTAATTCAGTTCATTGGTGCTCTCTTAGACAAGTAATGTAGTGAGATTATATCACATTTACACTCAAAATCAGTATTCCTTTGGCTCGTTTTGATATCTCCATGCTCTATATTTCCAGCCTATGGATAAAGGTCAGTTTCAAAATACAAGTCAATGGATTACTTCTAAAAAATATATTCGAATGTTCTGCCATATTTTATTATGAAACTGGCGTAAACATCGATGAAACACTACTTTATCATTAAGTTTTGTATCTTTTAATTTTTTTACCGGAGTTAATTTTAAATGCAATGCTATTTTTGTAGAAGTGCAAACAAGTGGGGATAAATAATTGTGTTTCTCGAGAATATTTGTATTTTACGCCATTCGTATTCATTCTTCCGGATTTTGGATTATGGCAATCGAAATATCATTTGCGTCAAAAGTATGTTTCGTAATTAATGCATTTCATTTGGTCAGTCTATTGTATTTGTGGGCTATCCTCGTGATCGAGGCCCTTTAATCGCTTCATCATTTACTGCTAAGTAAGCAAAGGCGGTAGGCTTTTTGGAGGAAGCTGCCGAAATTTGGTATGCTGGATATCTTCCTATCTCTTAGCAGCGCATCGCTCGTACGCTATATATACTTGACTAACTAAGAAACGCTAACTTTAAGATTTCGGTAACCCTTTCGCAAGCTCTTGTTACATACATACTGTTTTAACAAAAGTGTTTACATTTACCAATTTTCAAAAAGTTTAATGGACACTGTAGTAGAGCGTAATTTTGAAGGAAACCATCCATTTTGTCCATCATTACGTCCAAGGTAATAGGAAACTATCAATTTTACATGCGTGCAATTACACTAACTATCCATTACACGTAGCACAGGTAAAAACCACCGGCTTTTTAATGGCAGCTTTTGACGAAACCATGGGAATTTTTGCTATTATCGGCTTTTGAAATAAAAATAAATGTTTCCTAATGGAATATGAGAGGTTATGAATAAGCGAATAATAATTTTAAATTAATTTAAATTTAAGAAATAACAAATTGAAAATATTGAGTTTTGATTCACATTTATTTTGAGAAGATGGTCTCCAGGGAGGCCGAAACATGTAATCGTTGTGAATCAAAACTAAATATACATAATTTGTTATTTTTTAATTAGAATTAATTTAAAATTATAATTATGCAGTTTCACCAAGTATTGTTAGTTGATAACCATAATGTGAATAAGCGAATCATTTAAATTCAGGAATCAATTAAATTATAATCAATTTACATCTCTAATTTATTAATATTGTAGAATATATTTTCAAAAAGAGATTCCCTATCGCTACATTGAACTTAGTAGCGAACCGCATAACTTCGTAAACAATAAAAATATTTTGAGATCTGAACAGACGAGTTTAAGCAAATTTTGTCAAAGCAGAAAACTGTTCTCATAATTATACCTAATTATTTCACTCTTAACCCTTTCGTTACGGCTCGGTGGAATACAAATAATACTGTCAATACGGCGTGAATTTTTCAAACCATTTTTTTGGCTTAAAACTAGTATTTGAAGCATAAATATACTTATCTGACCTATTTTCATATATCACATTGTTTCTTCTATCCTTTAACTATCAGATGATGCATAAAAAACTATAATATTTAACAAACATTCATTATGTAACTCCATACATGTGGTGGAATTGACACACGTGGTTTACAGAAAAATCTCTCCTGTGACGAAACCTAAGGATATTTATTTACATGGCTTACAGATTCCTGTAAGGAATCCATGTAGGTTGATAAAGGGAATAACTGCAGTTACAAGTTCCTACTTCTAAGTACTCTAGTAGTGAAAGTAGCAAAACGATATATAACGGCTACCGATGTCAACGGTAGGGGAATTTTAGACGTATTATATCGGCTACTGATGCGAAAGGGTTAAATCAAAAAATAATTTTAAATATCATTAGTTTATACATATATTTATAAGATTTTATTGATTACATTCATTCTTGAAACTGTTTAAAGTAAATGTTTTATTTAATTTTATACCATCACAAAATATATGTTTTTTTTTATGTTTAGGGCTGGCAAACCCGTCAAAAGTTTACACATTAAAACTAAATAATAATTTTAAAATACCTTATTCCATGTTACCTTTTCCTTATGGGTAAATAACAAATTTGTTAAACGTATTAAAAAGAAGCATAAACACAATTTATTACCCTCGTTATTGTTATTCTGTGATGTGGGCGCCTTCACCGCGGTCGGGTTTTCCCGCTATTTATTAATACTTTTGAACATGCGACGCGCATTAAGTTATTAGCTTCACATTAGTCATTGCGAATTGCAAGACTTTAATTGAATGAAAATTACTTGTGTTGCCAGTCAACAGAAACAGCAGCGAATGCAACTGCAC
This sequence comes from Glossosoma conforme, assembly GCA_022606575.1. Taxonomy (NCBI): domain Eukaryota; kingdom Metazoa; phylum Arthropoda; class Insecta; order Trichoptera; family Glossosomatidae; genus Glossosoma; species Glossosoma conforme. The sequence goes on along the minus strand of JAGTXR010000162.1, from coordinate 1,001,994 downwards.
GATGTACGATTATCGACTCAGCGTGCATTTATTTTTGTAAAATCTACGAGACTTCATAGGTTAAATTATAAGTTTAATTTTGTTGTGAACACATGTTTTATATGCCTTCATTTTGCTCTCCAGCAATGTGTTTGTTTCTCACATTCAAGTACAGTAAAACCCCGCTTAACGCCGTTTCGTTTAGCGCTGTTTCGGTTTAGCGCCTTTTTTATTTCAACCCGGAGATTCCCCGACACTCTGTCGACATGGATGAAATAGTGGAAGAAATAGTGGAATTAGCGAAACAAACCGGCTTAGATGAGGTAAATGTGGAAGACGTCGAAGAAATAGTTCAAGCAACAGCAGCTAGTCTTTCTTATGATAAGCTCAAGGAATTAACTGAGCAAGAAGATTTTTTTTTATTGATAGTAGTGATTTCGAAGAAGAGCATAAAGAACTTTCGGTGGCGTTTGTTAAAAGGAGTTTGATCACTATAACTGAAATTATGGACCAATTTGTTGAAAATGATCCAAATTATTACAGGAGTTCAAAAGATAGCTCCGTTTAGCGCTTTTTCGCATTACGCTCTAATTTAATGGAACGTATCCTATATATACTGTAATTCCATGTTCTTTCTATAGAACATTTCTCGAGCATCTAGCTGTGCTGGCGGATTCACTTGTTTGTTCTTTAACTGCTTCGTCATTGCAGCTAGCTATCTCGACGTTGGGGATTGAATAAATTATAATATTTATGATGATGTGTTTTGTTCCAGATTTGTGCAGCTACTTCGTTAATGATGAAGGCCCTCTCGATCGTCTTGCTGTCAGCAGCATTCCTGCTGCCCAGCGTCTTGTCGCAATGTCTTCCCGAGGATATTCAAGCGCCTCCTTCAGCGTCTCCTACAGCCGAGATCATTTACAAGTTAGTCGATTTTTGCAAAGCTTTTCTATCTCTTAATCATCCTCATGTTTCCATCTTCGGTAGTCGTCACACATTTTCGCAATAAAGCTATGTCTTCACCCAAAGTCTGCTTTCTGGAGATTTACTGAGTACACTGAGTGTGTTATATGAACTTTGTTTTGATCGAGATGCACAAGCTTTTCTATGGTGGAAAGCAAACTATCTCTCCGAGACATCGCTTCTAGCTTACTGCACGCCGAAGATATCTAAAACTCTCAACTCTACTAATATTTTTGACTCCCATCAGTGAGTGTATAATATGTATCTCATAAAGTCCCGTTGCACAGCAACTGGACCATTTATTGGCATACTAAGTTCAGAGATTTTGCTTGCAACCTGTCGTTAAGGGAATCATTCATAGACATTCCTCGATCTAGTGATATTGAATTGCGACAGACGAAGTCCATAACGAGCGTGAAGAGAAACGGGACTAGTATGCAGCCTTGTCGCACGCCATTGAATACCTCAGTAACCAGTCCCTAGTCATTGTTTCAATTCGCACGCAACACTTGCTATTCTGATGTAATCGTTTATTTATTTATACTATTGTGTGTGGCATCTCATAGTCGAGGATTGCTCACAGGGATTGTTGATACAAACTGTCGAATACCTTCTTGTAGTCGACAAAATGGCACGCAAGTGAATTGCTCGTGACTTTGTTTTGAAGGTTCCTACATATTTGTGATTGGTAATGTTTCAGGGGTCAGCAGAACTTCACGCTGAGTCTGTTCGCCGCCATCAATCAGCTGCAGCCCAAGGAAAACTTGTTCTTCTCTCCTCACTCCATCCACCAGGCGCTCCTGTTGGCCTACTTCACAGCGGGAACACACACGGAGAGTGAGCTCAAGAAAGCTCTCCAACTGGGCAATGAGGTGGGTAATACTAAAGAACAAAGACTGCAGAGATGTTAATGATCATAGAAAATCCTAGATAATAGAAATCACTAAACATCATAGGCAGTCTTAAAAATTAAGCATTTATGACTTCCCCATACGATCTGAATCTCTTCAAAAAGCATAATAAAAAAACGCTTAAAATCTCCAGAATCCCTATACGTCTACAATTACGAGTATTACACATCTTTTCCATACGCGTCCTCCAGTAGCCTGTTTCTTAATGTAAACGCATGCAGGAGAGAACAGCCCGAGAAACCGACGTGCTCAATCAAACTCATCCAGGACTACTGGATGCTGCATGTGGAAATGGTTGAGTGACATAACAATCCACTCGAAGAGGAAAACCTTCTAATCTTGCATTTTTGTGTGTGTTTATCTGGCTTATTTCTAAATAAGTGTCCAAAAGGGACCCACACGAAAAGTAGCTAAATATAGCTCTTCACCTAGTCAATAATATTCCTTGAAACCTATTTCAGATTATTTAAATATCATCGCTAAGATAAGTGTCTATTGATGAAAATATCTTATAGTTGGATATAATTTCTCTCCCTGTGAAGTGATTTAAAAATCAAAGAGGCTTAAAAGAACTCATAAAAATCATATAAATAAGTAATAATGTGATACAGTTGGTAATGAATATTGAGTGATGATATACCTGACCATATCGCTGCCGGAGAACTGAAAATGAAGACATCTTTCAGAGACAGACTCAAGACCCATCATTTTACTTAGAGAGACAAAGAAGCGCTCTTTGAATGACCGTTTGGTCATTAAAAAGTGCTGTTGAAATGATTATATAATAAAAATCACAAAAAAAATGTCTAATGTTCCTTCTTCTTTGTGATTTCAGACCAAGATTGACGTGATGCGCGCCTACCAGCTGGAGAAACTGATCACCATGCTGAACCCTCCCTCGTCGAGCTACGAGTTCAGTTCGGCCAACAAAGTATATGTGGCGCCACAGCTGCCCATTAGAGAGTACATGCTCAACTTCTTCAGAGACGAGCTGGAGAAGATTGTGAGTAAGCTTATATGATTACCACTAGCATTTCATACACATTTGTATATTCTAAATATTTTATCGACCAGTCAATCAGAATGAAAATTCGCCTTTGGTTTCGTTATAGTCCAGTTATAACCTGAGGCTTTCTGATGTCAGGATCCATTTTGTCGTCGTCATGTTATGTTGACATAATTATTATAGAGATATTTTTCCGAGGTACATAGGAAAGCATTTTTATTCCTTTTAAGAACCAAAAAGGAAAAAAAATATGGATCCAACATTTCTGCTTTTGTCCAGCAAGAATTCTTTTGGGATGGTAGGTTAGAGAGACACTGTCCTTTGAATAGCTCGAATCTCGATGCTTGCGACTAAGTGTTAAAAGTGGGGGATGGTAGGTTAGAGAGACACTGTCCTTGAATAGCTCGAATCTCGATGCTTGCGACTAAGTGATAAAAGCGGGGGATGCGATGAGGTACATTTGTCATAAATAAAGACGTATTTGTAATATTTATAATATTAGAGAGTAATTTTGCGATTTTTTATTCCAGGACTTTAAGACAGACACCGAGCTCGCCCGCGGTCACATCAACGAGTGGGTTAGCAACATGACCAAGCGGAACATCGAGGAGCTGATCCCTAAAGACGGAGTTCACTCTGAGACGCAGCTGGTGCTGGTGAACGCGGCTTACTTCAAGGGAGTGTGGGTGACAAAGTTCCCCAAGGAACAGACGCAGCACGAGATCTTCTACGCGGCTCCCGACCAGCAGACCATGACCCGGATGATGAAGGTCAAGGGGAAGTTCAACCATGGTGAGGACAAAATCTAAGCCAACAAACATAATGTTATGATTATAGATGATTTTTGAAATAACTTAATTTTTTTTTTATAAATTTATTTTATTTAACAATATTTATATTATATGAATTTTTTAATTTTTATTAGAATATTATTTCAATATTCTAATCTACTTTTATAGATCATTGACTATATTACAATATTATTATTACTTAAATATACATATACTATACATAAAATTCTTTTTTCAACGCGTCAATCCAAGCACAAAAATAACGGCAGAAGCGGGATGCGAACCAGGTTCGCATCCCGCTTCTGGATGGTTAAAAAATTAAGTTTACATCCAATCTTATAATAAAATCTAAACAAATGCTCAATTATGCATATGGCACGATAGCTGTTTTGAATTATGGTTTTTGGGTTAAGCCTACAAAATTATTTAAATGTACAGCTTCTATGTTTAAAGCCGGTTTCTAAGAGATTAGGTCTTGGAGACCATAAGGAACTATGCATAAGTATGCACGAAGAGAACATATTTCAAATTCAAGGAGATATAATTTCAAAGCAACATGATATAATTTGTAATTTAATTTTTTTTTGTCGTAGGAATCAGTGAGGAGCTTGGAGCGCACATCCTGGAGATGCCCTACAAGGGAGAGAACGTCAGCATGTTCATCCTCCTTCCACCTTTCTCCAAGAAAAATGGTGAGTCAAATGCCATATCTCAGTGAATTAAAAAGAAAACCTTTTATTATTTCTTATTTTGTTTTATGTATTATGTTTATTTTGCTAGTTTTATAATTTGGGTTGAAGACTTACAAGTCAAAGACAATAATAAATGACAAATCTTCTTCATGAGGAGTTACCTCCGAAACCGGTAGACTTGTAACAATTAAATGTCAGTGGTTTTAGTATTTTTTTTAGTAAGTACCACTCGGGTCTCCAACCGAACTATAGATTGAATGGATAAAAAACGACTTCTTAAAAATTCTAAAATAAATAGACTGTCGGAAAGTAATAATATTAAAAAGCTTGTGAATAAATGTTGACTGATTGAATAAAAAAATAATAATATACATACTCTGAATATATACTATAGAGACATCTATCGTTATACAATGATAACAATGGTATAAATACATCTTCTAACGCGTGTCAGCTCAGGCAGAGAAATAGTCGAGAGGGCTAGGCGGTACATAAAGACCTGAGCAAAGGTGGTTCCAAGGCTCGCGGTTCGCATCCCGCTTCTGCCGATATTTTTCTGAATGAATTGATATGTATAAAGAATTTGATATTATAGTATGTGTATATTTAATTAGTATTATTACATTGTTTAAATAAATTACAGTACCACCTTTCTTCCTGACTACTTGAGTAACCCCTCTTTAAACAACGCTTTTTCTTCTTCTTTTTCTGTTTTTCTGTATACCTACAGCTCTAAATGCCTACTTTTTCTCTATGATATTTACTGGAAACGGTTGAATTTGAATGTCTTATTAAATTAAATTACGTGAAATGAGAAAGGTAACTTGTAAATTTGATTTTATTGTTTTTCAGCTATCGATAGTGTGTTGAGCAATCTGAGCCCCAAAAATCTCCAAGAAATCGTTGACCAAGATGTCCTCAGCAGTCGCGAGGTGGAGGTCTGGTTCCCCAAGTTCACCATGGAGAAGTCACTGGAATTGAAAGAGGTAACTCGTTTGCTATATAAATACATTATAAAGAATACATTATTATGTGTATAACTAACTAATTTTATAATGTAGAGATCGCAACGTCTTGAAACCATTTTACAGTTTGATGTGTTCTTTGCTTTGAGGTGACTGTGTACCAAAAAAAAAAAGTTATTTTATGTTTTAAATTTTTTAAGCATACTATGGATCACAATCGTGTAATAAAGTTAACTCTTTCGTATCGGTTGTCGATATATGCCATCTAAGATTCCCCGGCCGTTGACATCGGTTGACGTGATATATCGTTTTGCTACTTTCAGTACTCATTGTGACACCTGCGGTAGGAACTTGAAACTGCAGTCATTCCCTTTATCAACCTACATGTATTCTTTACAGGAATCTGTAAAGCATGTAAATAAATATCGTTACGTTTCGTCACAGGAGCGATTTTTCTGTAAACCACATGTGTCAATGCCACCACATGTATGGAGTTACATGATGAACATTTGTTAAATATAATAGTATTTTACGCATCATCCAATAGCTAAATGATAGAAGAACCAATGTGATATTTGAAAATAGGTCAGATAAGTACATTTATGCTTCACATACTAGTTTTAAGCAAAAAAAAAAATGGTTTGAAAAATTGACACCGTATTGACAGTATAATTTGTATTCCACCGAGCCATAACGAAAGGGTTAAGTAAATTAAATTATAAAATATTCACTTAAAATTATAAATATTGAATTGTGAGATTGTTACTATGTAGATGCAAATTTTTCCAGTGGGTAAAGTGTATTATTTGTATGAAATTTTTATTTCTTATATTGAATACAAGCCACATTAAATGCCTTTTACAAATAATAATTGATTATTTTCTCTTGTCCAGGTGTTGAAGGCTGTGGGTGTTGGCGACCTGTTTGAGCCGAGCTCCGACTTCAGCTGTTTGACAGGAGAGATCGGCCCACACTTCAATGATGCCTCCCACAAGGCCAAGATACGCGTCGATGAAGACGGTAACACTAATATTATATTTATTAAGGTGTTTAACCAATACATCCTCCCTGTATTAACTTATGGCGCAGAGACGTGGAATCTGACAGCAAGTCTTACCCATAAAATAAAGGTCACCCAGCGTGCAATGGAGAGATCCATGCTCGGAGTGTCGCTGAAAGATAGAATCCGAAACGAGGAAATACGCAGAAGAACTCAAGTAGTGGAAGCTACCCAACGAATGAAGTGGCAATGGGCAAGACATATCTGTCAAAGAGACGACAGTTGATGGGGAAGAAAAGTATTGGAATGGCGCCCAACAACTGGCAAACGAAGCATTGGCCGACCTCCTTCAAGATGGACTAACGATATAAGAACAATAGCGGGAGTGACCTGAATGCGGAAGGCGGAGGATCGAAGAGGGAGACTCATGCGGGAGGCCTACGTTCAACAGTGGACAGACACAGGCTGATGATATCAGCATGATGGGCTCCCCTTGCAAGGCTGTTGCCGAAAACCTCGATATGCGATCGATCTCTCGTCACTTATTTTTGCTCACTCATCGGGCACGCATGTGTTGTCATTTTGTAATGCCGTTAAAACTAGTTATATCGATTGACACTTGCGGTGCTGGGTGTCACCGACCATGGCGCCCGGTGCCCAGTCAGTAGTGCGCGGACCGCGACCGGTACCGTGTGTGATTCGGCTAGGGGTCTGAAAGCAACGCTCGCTCCCAAAACAAAAGGTTGTCAAGTTATCGAAATATATGTCAATGTGCTTCTGAAGTATTTGTGTTGTTAATCTGCTCCTCAATCCGTCTCCACGCAAGCCGATATTTATCCTGATGACGTCAAGTCGTTCTTCCTTAAATAAAGGGGATGTTAGTACATACTTAGAGAAAAATACCAACAGAGGGTGATTGTATAAGTCTCATGTGACAAATTGCTGATTTTAAGTTTTAAATATACAAAATCTCATTTATCGTTTCTATGACTCCTTGCCATTTTAAGTATGCATATGGAAATAAATGTCATTAGACTACAGTTCGGCTTTTTCATATCATTAATTTTTAAGGGGACTCGCTGTAAATGGGTGGTGTTCACGAGATGACTTTTTTCTATCACCAAATATGATAAATAAGTTATGACTGTCATTTTGTGGGGTAGTCAAGATAAATTTTATACTAAGTTAATAAATACCCACCATCATTATAGAGCGTAGAAATGAATGGAAATATTTTTTATTTTAATATTCATCAGTGATGTAACAACCACAACCTCTAGCCGTATGGATGCCATGAGCCCAAATATGGATCCGCTGTGAGAATCCCGCCAGTGCGGGTCTATAGCGACATCTATCGTCTGCCTAAGAAAAAAAAAAGTTTAAATTAGACACCATTTAAGGGTTCAAATCTTCGATAATCCACGAGGCGTTGCATAGATCTACTCAAGGTCATGGCATCCAAAAAGGCTAGTATGGTAAACAAGCTCTTTACCTCTAAGTTATACCCACCTCATAAAAGAATAACTTGAACCAATATATATTTAATGTTTTCAGGAACAGTGGCCGCTGCCGCGACCGCCATGTTCAGCTTCCGTTCTTCCCGCCCCGCCGAGCCGGCCGAGTTCAAGTGCAACCATCCCTTCGTGTACTTCCTGTACGACCGCACCACCAAGATTGTCACCTTCATGGGCGTCTTCCGCGATCCCAAGACCCTCCAGTAGAGGTCGAGCGGATCGGTGAACGATGCACGAACATTGGTCACACCAGAGACAGACTTCAAAAATCGCAATAAACCCGTACCTTGGTTAACAACAAGTCCAAACAGAAGATTTAGACTACTGTAATGACCTGTAATGTTGGTGATCAATACACAAAAGTTTACTAACAATCCTGTACGCCAGTGGTTACATTTCAATGGAATATTAACATTGAATATGAACTATATGGCGCCTCTGAGCCGAATTCATTAAAAACATTACATGGCGTTAAACGTATTAAAGATAAATACAAAATTCTATAAAAATAATCTTTATTGATCAGCACAGATTTTATAAGATATATAACAAATAAAAAATTGCAATAAAAGTGTCTTCATCATAAAAATATTTGTAAGACACTAAAAAAATTGCAGTGGTTAATATTTTTACACTAAGTGTTTCATAAACAATAAATCATTCTATTCAACAATAAATATTGAAGACAATCAAATAGGAAGTAAAAATTGGGGAAAAACTACCCAAGACTTAAATTTCAATCAATTTGGAATTAAAGTAAAAAATGAATAGGCAAAAACCAATGAGACACTTTTGCTTAAAAAATTCAGGCCATGAAACATCAAAATATCACATGTTAAAATAATTATTACAATTTATTTTTGCACACCTTTAGTGTTGCTTATTTCACAATTGAAATAATATTATTTTATTATATTTTTATGTTATTTTTAATTATATTTAGTTGTTGTGACTAGTCAACTGGTGTAGGGACATACATCCTTTGACCTGCTGAAATTAAGGGCTGAAAAAATCATCAGTCAAGATTATTTCCTACATATAATGTTACAATAAAATGATTTATAATGGTACCTTGACATACGAGTGCCCCAACATACGAGTTTTTTGAGATATGAGCCGTCGAGCGAGCAATTTTTTGCTTTGAAATACGAGCAATCGGCTTAGCGCATCACGTTTTCCCGCGTGAATACCCTGGCCTTGTTCAGAGAATCAGTTATCAGTGTGCTCTCGCTGTCAAAACATCTTTGATAAATTGTGGTCGCGTTTTGTGACTTTTGGAAAATTTGCTTTGAGAAACGAGTAATTTGAAATACGGGCAAGGTTGTGGAATGAATTAAACTCGTATTTCGAGGGTACCACTGTATTTTGTTTTAACTACCAATGGATCTTTGAAATATGAAACCTTTCAATAAATTAAATAAACTGTAATGAATATTGCCACTTTTCCATGACTATGGTTGTAATTTGTGGACATATGATTTTAGAGTTGCCAGAATTTTATTTAAAAAAAAACATTTTTAAATTAGCACTTATATTTTTTGGCCGCTATAATATATAGTTGTAGAGCATGGATTTGTTTGTTTAAAATTTTAATAATAAACAAAAACGTGGAAAATTATGATTTGAACAACTGGCATCCATGATTGATGAAATTGCTTTTGTTAAATTTTATGTTTAATTAAAAGTATTAACTTAAATTATGAAATACAAAGCTTGTGGTCCACAGTCCCATAATAAGGTAATAGTTTGTTTCAAAATCGTCAGTATGGTAGGATTATTTTATTAGTTTTGTAATTTTTGTGTTTTATTTTTATACTTATTATGATGTGATGTTTATAGGTTAGGATATGATATAAATTTAAAGTGTTTTTTTTACTAACATGAGTTTTTAATCTTGTAAATAATCAAATTAAAATAAAATATTATAAAAAGATAAAAATACTATTTATTACTAAAACCTACTTGCCAACAGTATATATATATTAACACATACAGGAGAATACCGACAGATGGTGATAATGATGCTGAAGTCTCATTTGTGGATTCTATGACGATTACTTTACAACATATGATTAAGCGCTGCATGTAAAGTGTTGATCCGTCAACGTCATAAACTATAGGCCGACGTTCACGCATCATCCTTATTATTACAGGAATTTACTATGAATGGGTGGTCTTCACGGGAAGACTTTCGTCTACCACCAATTTTAATTAATAGACTATGACTGGCATTTTACGGGTGAGGGATCAAATTCACACCAACCGGGAGTATTTTAGAGCTCAGAAATCAATTTAAAAACACACATACTATTTAATCTACGTCGGGGATCGAACCCACAACTATTGGCATGCTAAGCAAACGCTTTGACCATTGAGCCATACCCGTCGGCAAATATGGTCTTCCAGAAAGGGTTTTCCTATTCATCCAGTTCTTCATGATCTATAAACACATTATTCTTATGAGACGTAAAATTATGTTTTTTTAGTCCGACACTCAAATGTGGGAAACCTAAAACTACATTTTTACTCTCTGGTGGTGGATGTTGGGTATCACAATAATATGTGTTGATAGAAATTACCTTTGTATGTATACACCACGATGCTCAACAGTCAAGATGATGAATTGATTGGAGATTGGTATTGTGGCTTTTGGGTTTAGCCGCGCAGATTTTTAGGAATATTTATTTTAAAAAATGATAATTCATAATTGTTAATGATTTTATTATGAATACATAAGGCACAATCTAATTGCATACAAAAGAATATCAGGTACAAAAAATAGTACTATAAACAACAATTACAATAACAAAGAAAAAACTTAAAAGAATATAAAAAAAATTACAAAATTTAAATGATAAAACAGTTAAAAGAAAATTGAGCAAATATCGAAAAAATAGACTTAAAATTACATAAAACGTAAATGCAATTTTAATTTCAAATTACTTAATTTTTGTTTTAACAATCTATGGAATTTTAATAACATTTTCATTTTAAAAATTAATAACGGTTTTATCATTCATTGATGAATATGAATAAGAGTGTTGATACAGATTTTCTTGTGTTTGCACTAGGCGAACATTATTATTTTACCCCTGGCAAAAATATATGTGATCGGCTAAAAACTTTTATTTTTAATGATAACAGTGATCATAAAGATGAGTGGCTGAGTTGGCGCCCACAGAATGATTTTATCACAGTTTCGGAAATCTGGATATTCTTCACTCGCAATATGAGGCTCATTGAACAAGTAATTTGATACAAACGAATAAGATTCATTAATGTATGTATAAAGTTGGCCTTATTGGGACACTTTTATACATTTAGAGTTTGTTGTTCACTACTCACTACTCGTAGGATACTAAATAATAAAATACTGATGATATACTGTGATCGTATGCACAGGTATTTTATATGGAGAACTGATTGTATGTGTTTTGTTTTCAGAGTACCAATATCTATGGATCTTCAAGTACCATTTAATATAATTATTCAAGTGTTAACAGGGATGTAATCAGTCTTTTCAGAGTTGTCCAACTTCGTACAAGTACGCTCCCAGCAGCTTGGTCTGACAAAAGTAAAAAAAACACATTTATTTATTCTTCTTCTTCGTAATATCAAATCCGGTGGATTAGTTTGCAGCAACAAAATCTTGCATCTCGATCCCCCCTTTTTTCGACCCTCTGCAACCCTCTTTAGCTCAGCATAAGAGCTACAATTTATGTCCTCGAACACTTGCTGCAAATACTCCCATCTAGGGCGCCACCTACAGTTTCTACCCTCAACCATCCCCTCCATAATGTCGTGAAGAAGACCATCGTGGCGCATGATGTGACCGATCGCATCTCTGAGATGGTTCATACAGGTGCCTATCTTCCTAGATTATGCTGACAAACCTCATTGTTAGTGACGTGGTCTCTCCAGGAAATTCCGAGAATTCTTCTGTATGACCATATCTCAAAGGTCTCTAGTCTTTTTTTATCACTTTGAGATAAGCATTATTTTTATTATAAGATACCAAAATAAAAATAATAATTGTAACAAGAGGAATTTCCTTTGGTTGCCTCACGCTGAATAGAATAGTATGTTCTATCTATCACTGTCTTAGAAACTTACATCTCAATATTTCATTGCAAAACATTCATTGTTATTTTAGAAAAAAAATGTACAAAAAAAACATGTAACGAATTTAATAAAATGACAGGGAACATTTCATAGCATCATTTAAAGAATAAATATTTATCCTACTACAGATTAAGTTTCTCAGAGATCTAGTTGGGCTGCCGTATATGTTGTGAAAGAGAAGTATTGCAACTCACCCCTTCGATGTAGTTTCGCACGTTGAGCTTCTCGTTCTGACTGTGTGCCATGTCGTCCCCGGCGCCCACAGGCAGCAGCAGCACGTTCTTGCCCGAGGCTTCCTGCAGAGTCAGCGTCACCGGGATGGAGCCTCCCTCGCGACACATGTCCGGCTCCACCTGAAATATCAAGCAAATCACTGATACTTGTCTGTCACAATTGGTGTCAATGAATTTAACTTTATATGACAAACGTTTTACTTTATTTTAAGGACACAGTCATGTCAAAAAGATAATTTTTTAGACTTGTCAAGATGCAAGTTTGTAAGAAATGTTTAAAAATCAATGAACAATTAAAGTGAAGAACAAATTATTAATCTGATATTAAATAAACAAGAAAATATAGGATATATAAGTCCTATATACAATATATCCTATATAGATTCATACAAGATAATTTCCATTATTCTCAAATAAGAAGAACTTGTGATAGTATGCACATAAGTTAATGCTCTAACGATTTCGCCTATCACTGCTTCCAACCTCTCGTTGGGTTTTAAAGAAAATTCTATTGAGCAATTGTACTTGTATGTTTAAAATGACTATAATATTTTGTGAAAACCAATCAAATATTTTGCATCTTTTAAAGAATTGACTGCTATGCGATCTGAGAAAAAGTAAAAAAATGTCTGAAATCAAAAAATATTGCGGTGTCGAAGATGTCGTGTAATGCGGAATGTCAAGAGGTCGGTACTGGAGAAATCATGTTGGCAGATGGTCTGACATATTTGTGACCATATCGGTTGACAAGATACTACAGGCTTCAAAGCAATAACTCTACGCAGTCCTAAATTGAGTAAAAAGAGAAGAGAATTACATTTTTCAGCACTTAAAAAAATCACAAAAAACAATCGGATATGAATAATTTCATGAACAGGCAGGATTGATTCTTTTTAAAATGACTCTGTACTGTATGTTACCTTGTAGACGTGCTTGGTGGCCCTAGAGGCAGCGTCGTAGTGCTCGTGCTTGGGATCAGCAGTCCAGGGCTTGCCACCGTGAGCCATGGAGAACTTGACTGTGTTCGGGGAACCCCTCTCGGCCCACTGAAATTAAAGATACACCTAATCACACAAATGATAATGTGAGCAACATTCAAAGAGTCAGATGTTCCAGAAACTCAATTAACCATGCAGGCCTAGAAATTGAAATACATTTGTTTTAAGTAGTTGTCAGTCTGCTGATATTTCTTCTTTCTCCTCAAGACTCTTCTTTAGCAACGGCATTCTCTGCACATGTCAGACTCTTCTCATCTTATTTGGTCTAATGCGTACAGAGAGCTTAGGAGCTTTGTAGATGTTATATAGCTCATCATGATGTCTTAGTCTCTAAGTTTCTTTGTCATTTTAAGACACAGGATATTACGCAGCACTCTTCTCTCAAATATGTTCAGTATTGCAGAAGACTTTGCTTTTAGTGTTCATGCCTAGTGAAACCTTACTTAACCAGCAAAAGAATGCCAAAATCGTAAATTACTATTAAATGATTACAATTTCTTTTAGTTTCTCACAGTATCTACATGTGTTTGACATAATTGTGTTAATTTTAAATACCTTTAAAAATGCCAACCATTTGATAAATAATAGCTCAAATGTCACTAAATACTTTAATGAACTAATTTTGAACAATTAACATGGCACACAATTGCATTAATAATTAGTCTAAAATTAAATTAATTGATTGTTATGTAAAGTGGGTAGACTGACCTTGGCATTGAGGTAGTCGATCACGTACTTCTCGACCTGGTCAGGAACTTGATCCGGAACAATCCTGATGGAGAACTTGCCGATGACCTTGCCGGGGATGACAGTCTTGGTGCCGGGCTCCCACACGGCTCCTGAAATCAAAATAGAATATAAGCCTTCCATTGTCCACAGTTTGGTACGATAGCAGTATTTATGTTTAATACATATAATAGACCAAAATAACTATTACTTATGTCTTTTAAGTTTCTTCCAATTGAATCTAATTTGAATTGAATATCATCAGACTGTTCAACCACATCACCCCAAATGTTGATATATTCCATGCGAGAGAAGCCCAGTTCAGACATGTGCTCCACGAATTTGTAGAAATAATTTTGTGGAGTCTTCTGTTTAGCGAGCTATGGAACTTTCTAGTATATTTATATAAATTGTTTCTTCTTTTTAATTTTTTTTATATGAAATCTTTTTTGTTGTTGTATAATGATTTCTTAGTTGATTTTTTCGATGTGTTATTTTAAACAATAAATTACCAAATCGTAATGTTTTTGCAAGTAAAATAAATAAATTGAATTGAAAATCATTATTATTATCAACCTATTTTTGCTAATTAGTAAAGACATAGATTTACTTATCAGCTAATATGTCTAAGTTGTGCATAGAGATTGCCATTGACTCTTAATCAGCCTTCTGTAAGACATTCAGAAAGCTCTAAATGCTTATCACTATATTAAAAAATGTAAGAAAACAAATAAAAACCTTGGATGCCATGAATAGAGAGAGACGGGTACCTCCAACGGTACATCAGCAGCTGTCTCTTGTCCCCCTTATGCGCCAGGCGGTTAGCACCAAGGTTCTTCCTAAAAAAAAAAACATATTAATGTTTAAATTACCAACAGACATTCTTGGTGAAACTGTTTAATGATTTATTTATTGAGAAAATAAATATTGTAAAATGTCTCTTACAACATCTAAAAATAAACATAAAATCAATAAAAAAAATAGTACAATGATTTGTATTAATATTATATTTGTTATTGCTGCATTGTATATTACTTAAATAATTAAATATTGCAGTCTACTCAAAGTACTATAAAAATAGGATGAAGATGATATTATGTAAAAAATAAGTGATTTCTAGATGATTTTTATTGTTAACAAATCAATGATAGTCAGTCTATCATATAAATTTTTATAAATTATATCTTTTTTTATTGAATACTTTGTCAAAGATGTTGTCTATAGCTGTCATGCAACTTTGCACGAAGTTTTCATCTTCATATTGCAGTTATATTCAACTGTTGTAATGGTCAAAATTAGCTGCATATATTATTGAATATATAATCTATTAGATTCAAGTCTAAAACTATATGTGATAAGCTGACTTTTTAATTACTTAAAATGCATTACAATTTACAATTAGTCTAAAAATCAATGGACAAATTCACCAAAAACTTTAAAAAATTGAATGTGTATCTATATTCCCTCAACACACTTTATTTCATGAATTTTGAATAATAACACTAAATATTCTATGTGATATAAATGATGTCATACGAAACATCATCTGTTCATTTTCGTTACTGATAATGAGTAATTCAGTATTTATGTAGGCGATAGTAATCTTTGTTTTTAATTATTTAATGTATAAATTAAAATTTAATTTATTTACATTTTTTTTTAATATGATTATTTTATCTTTATATTAGGAAACAATAAATCTACCATTCTTTATTTTAGTTTTCTTGGAGAGTATTTGAGTGTTTTTAATTTTATGGAGTCATTTGATGATTATAAAACAAAAAAAAAACACTTTGAAGCCATTAAGTCTTATTTATTTTAAACAAACGTATGCAGGTAAGCACAGTGGTCCAAGTTAGTGAACTCTATGAAGCTCAACCACAGAGACTGGACGCTGCATGCAGAGTGGATGTGTTATGTTTGTGAACAGGTTGGGGAGATCACTAAGCGTTCCATAGCTTGAGTTCCTTTACGAACCTGTAGTCTTCGACGTCAAACTCGATCTTGTCGTACATCTCCTCCTCGCCACTGAAGATGGGAGTGACGTCCTTGTACATGTCCTTGATGAGGATCTTGCCGTCGCGGTCCACCAGCGTGTTCAGCATGTACACCACATCGGCCATGGCTGAAAGCAATGCAAACATCAGAGACTGATTATTCGACCGTTTAAATGCCTATCACAGCAAAATACTCCTGTGAAGAAATATTTTTTCCACCCTAAATACATGTTATTTCAGACGTTTATATTGTTTCAGTTTATACCTGTATTTTGTTGTGTAGAGACCCTGAACCCTATGCAACGCCTTATTAAATATCAATGTTTTTACCCCTAAATGGTGTGTAATTTCAATCATTCTTAATTTGTTGGGTAAAGGATAGATGTCGTTACAGACTCAATGTACAAAATCTACCGAAAAATAGAATTTCATAAACTAAAATACAGTCTTAACCTTTTACCCGCGGCACCAAATTTAGCGAACATGCCCTGTACGCGGCTGCTTTTTCGGGGATTTTGTTGTCGCGTTTTCAATAATAAATATAGGTTGTGATATTTTTTCAACAAATCAATATGTTAATTGGCACCCAAAGTAATTTGTTCAATAATAAAATACAACATATTTATTGTATTATCGGTTTGATTTAACATTAATCATTCTTCATACAATTATATAGGTTTGAAACTTGACCTCTATTTGTGTCATACGCACTGAGGGCATGTTCGTTAGAACACACATAGCGGTCATAGGCGGTGAACAGATTAACAGTGTATGCAAAGGTGCGCCATGGCACTGTTGGTAGATCAGCGGTTCACACATATTTGCGCTTATGGGGCTCATAAGGTTAAAATGTAATTGAAAAAAGTGATGTACCTTCATGGACTGTTCCTCCCATGACTCCGCTGTGCAGGTCCTGGCTGGCGCACTGGATCTCCACGAAGAAGTAGCAGATGCCTCGCAGGCCATAGGTGATGCAGGGCTTGGTGGTGCCCAGCCAGTAGTTGTCAGAGATGCACACGTAGTCCACATCCTCAAAGAACCCCTCGGGCTTCAGTTCGTCCATCAGCAGCTCGTCCAGGCCCTCGGAGCCCGACTCCTCCATGGCCTCCAGCACAAACTTGATGTTCAAAGGCAACTGGAATTAAAGGATGCTAATTTAATACATAGCCAGCACCATAGTCAAATGTTTATCTTTCAGACACCATTGATTCAAAACACGACTAAGTTTGTTTTTTTTTAATTGAATAATTAAATCAAAGCTCTATAAATGCCCACGGTAGGGTTAAACCATTCCTTAAAGACAAAAAAATGTCCACGCTTCGAGAGCGTCGGGCTATTCATCCGACACCCTTGAAAAAAGTGATACTTACTTAATTGTGGTAATTAAAAAATTAAAAATCTTCATGCTTCATTAAAAACAAATTTAAAAAACATACTAGGATCATAATTATTATATTATTTGATTTTTTCGTATTATTTGATATGATTCATTTATTCAAAATAACTTTCTATTTGATGAAGTTATAAGTTAATACAGTTGTTTTGCTGGTTTAGAAGCAATGCGCCTTGTTAACTGATCCAGAAATTGTGGGTTCAATCTCTGGCAGAGGTTAAAATATAAATTTATTTTAATAAATTTCTAAGCACTATTAATATTCTTGGTGTGAAATTGATCCCTGATTTATAAAATTTATGTCATAGCATATTAATCAAAATTATCAATAGATGAAAGTAGTCACTTAACCACTCATTCATAATGGATGCCTAATAAAATGAAGCGTGATTGCTGGACTGAAGTCTAATGAGGTTGGTGGATAAAAACCATAAAATAGCAAGCGTCGTAGAGCTCACAAATGAGATCTCTCGATTACCTACTGGAGTATTCTTCATATTTTTTCTAGATGGAGCACAAGACATTAATATTGATATATACTCAATTGTGTAAAAATATACATAAGTTTCAAGTTAATTTCTATTTGGAGTGTTAACTTCTTCAATAATTAATTGTAATTGAATTTGAATTTGATTCACGATGCCTTTGAACAATGCATCGTAACTTAAGGCTGTAATAATAAAACAGCCCAATAACAATATTGGCCATCTAATAATTTAACATGTTAACAGCAACATAGTACATTACATCAAAGATATTGTTATCACGTGAATTTCCCAGTTTTAGATAAGAGTGATATTAGAGCTGGGCTTGCTGTGTGTAAACCTATCAAAGTGTACATAAAAATGTGAGTGATGTGATGAAGATGTAATGAACAAGTAATTAATAGGAATTTAAGTGCCTTTATCATCAAATATCAATAAACTGAGTAACAAGATAAGGTTCATCATCATCCTATATTGCAATACTATCACAAATCCAGAAGAAAACATTTTTTTTTGTTAACACATATATATTGTTCGTTCTACCAAAGATTAACACTACATACTGTTCAACCAGGAATGTTCCACCAAGCCTCGGATATTGATATATTCCACGCAAGGAAGGCCCAGTTCAAACACGAACTCCACAAATTTATTTGGAGGAGTAATTTGTTGAAGTTGCCTGTTTAATGAGCATTGGGACTTTCTGCAGATTTCTTCTTTTCTGTTATTTTAGTACTTGATCATAAGTGCCTATATTTTATGCATTGTTTTTTCTATTTTCTTGTACTTCAGTACTTATTTTTTTGTGGTTGTTGTTTGTTTTGAATTGTAATAATTATTTATAAACACATTAAACTAACGTTTGTAAAGTAAAAATTGCAATTAAATAATAATATCAATATTCATGTGATTGAGATATCTGACTGCAGATTCTATGATGCTTACCATTTATAGGAATGGCTAAGCGCAACACGTAAAGTATAGATCTGCCGACGTCATTAGACTACAGTCATTCTAACATCGCTCATTTTTTAATAGAATTCAATACAAATTTACAATGTTCACGGGACCACTTTTATCTACCACAAATATTGTTTAACAGGCTGTGTTCTGGCTTGGTTAGCAAACGCAATTCATTCAATAACATTGTTTAATGCATAATATTGTTCAATATATATAAACGGTAAATACTTTTGTCAAAATAAAAGTAAACATGTTTATAAAAATATAAATATTTACATTGATTTCATATTTTATTAATATTAATCAATAATGAAGACCAATAAAATTGTGGTTAACAGTGATAATGAAATAATATATTCTGTGGTTTAATTTTGGTCAGATATTTAATTTCATATTTTTTGTTATTCTAGCATAGTAACAATATATGTAATGATAGATGTATATCAGATATATGTATAACAATATATGTATATCAGATTTTGGTTATATGACAATATTATTTATTAGATTATTGTAAGTTCAATGGACAAATGTACGCAAAGTGTTTTGAAAATTTAGAATCGGAAACGAGGCAGTGTACTGAAGGCACAGGACCGAGGAAAGGGGAGACTCATGTACTATATATTGTAAAAAAATAATGGCAAAATATCCATAATATTGAAATTTAAAAATAGCAGATGACTTGAAAATTGAAGACAGAATGACAGGTGACACTTACACATAACTACTTTTCACCAGAGTTCTTTTGACAGATGTGGATTTTCTGTTTTGTAGCACAGATCAGGAGTTGGAAATAATTTGTGAAGATGATATGCTCCAACTATGAAGTTTTTCTTTGTATTTTTTTCTTCTTTTAACACTATGCAGTCCGCACGTTACGCTATTAAACTTATGCTGGAGGCCAACTGTTTTTTTAAAGAATCGCTAAATCTATCATCTATCGTCATGTGTTCAAATAAAATTAAATATGACCCTCACTGAAAAGGTTTCAGATCTTTGAATTATTGTCGAAAGTAAAAACAACACATATGTTGTGTGATCGGCCACTAACGTTTGAAAAAACATCACAAGTTGTGTATAGTCGGCCACTAAGTGTTGGCGAAACGATTACACACATGTTGTGTGACCCGCCTTTAACGTTTGGCCTGGCGATTACACACATATTGTGTAATCAGACTGGATAGTGTTAATGGCTTGATTTCTGACATATAAGTTGATAAATTGATGATTTATATAAACTAGAACTATATTTTCTGAGTAATAATGGCATTGGACTTTGTGACTGTGAGAAATATGCATACAGTTAATTTATCATGCATTAAACAAACAGAAACTACAGCTGCACCATGCAGATTGTCACATGCGTCAATGAATCAAGTTTCCTTGCTGTCATAGAACGACATATGAAATCATATTAAAACAACATCACATTAAAATAGCAATAGCAATAACAATATCAAAATAAAATAACTGTTTAGATTGTTCAGTGTTAATCACGCCCACATGTTTTATTTCAGATAATATTTTAACTCTACTCTGTAAACTTGGAACAGCTGTTCTGTCAAATAAATAAATATATTCTTGATGTGTTTGAATTTTATCTATAAATTTAAATGAAATTTTAGTCAAATATGTGACATTTTCAAATCATTATAATATTTTTGACAAAAAAACCAATATATTAAATCCCTAGATAGTCTCAATTGAGCTCAATACACTTCCAACGTTTCTCCAACCATTTTACATCTACCCAATACGAGTAATAAGACTATATTAGGTCTCAAAATAAGTATACCTTTGAGCAATAATTTGGAATTGCTTTCAATGGCTGTCAATAACAAACCGAATTACGCAGATCATTCAAAAATTTACAACAGCCTATTGACAGATGGCATTTGATGGGGGGGAGTGTCATTTTTAAGTTGCAATGTGAAAAATTAATGCAGTTATGAACTTATCGAATCATTTTCATGTTACAAACATTATAATTAACCCTTTCGCATCGGTAGCCGATATATGCCGTCTAAGTTCCCCTACCGTTAATATCGGTAGCCGTGATATATCGTTTTACTACTTTCATTACTCATTGTGACATCTACGATAGGAACTTGGAACTGCAGTCATTCCCTTTATCAATCTACATGTATTCTTTACAGGAATCTGTAAGGCATGTAAATAAATATTGTTAGGTTTCGTCACAGGAGCGATTTTTCTGTAAGCCGCATGTGTCAATGCCACCACATGTATGGAGTTACATAATGAACGTTTGTTAAATATAATAGTTTTTTATGCATCATCTGATAGCTAAAGGATAGAAAAACCAATGTGATATATAAAAATAGGTCAGATAAGTACATTTATGATTCAAATACTAGTTTTAAGCAAAAAAATGGTTTGAAAAATTCACGCCATATTGACAGTATAATTTGTATTCCACCGAGCCGTAACGAAACGGTTAAGATCCAATTTAAATATTGAATATCAGTTGAGTAAATAGTTTGATAAACTATTAAAATTAACCCGTTAATTTCATAATATAAAAAGTAATCATTTTTACAGATCAGTGTTACATAATGGACTACTCCAGTGTGGCTTTGGATTAAATAGAGTTGTCGATGAAATGCATTGGAAAATATATGCACACATTGATTGGTAATGAGCAGTAAGATTACCTTTAATATATCATCTTATGCTTTAGATATCTTTAAAAGGCAAGTATCATAGAATCAAAAATAAGATATAAATTAAAAAAAAAATAGGAATACATCTAACATTTTCAGTTGTTTTTATTGTTGGTTAACGGACGGGTGAATTATTCTTTATCTTTATCGAATAAAACAGGTTGTTTTTATATTTGGAGGGCACATAATGCTTATCTCAAAACTCGGGAGCAAATTCTGAAAACTATTATTTCTTTAATCGGAGAAACGGATCGATTAAATTGATATGTTGAAAAAAAAGGAAGATGGATGACTGATTAGATAGTCGATGTTAAATTACTCAAATATTTATAAAAGATATCAACTAAATGGCACTATGATGTTATATAGACATGATTCAATACAATTCAAGATTATAATGCAACGACCCCCTAAAAGTACTGGAGGACTCGCGAAATGCCTTAAGGTCACAGGTTCGATGAAAGGAAAATCCTGATCTATCTCCTTCTCGTGGTGGGGGGTGAGCGACATCAGTCGGCCAATATAGGCAGGGACCGAATGTTGGCCGGAATAAGCTAACACCCAGCTAACCTCATCAGGTCCTGGTTAGGGCACTCTATTGTCCTGGAGGGAGTAAATGCTCTCCTAAGGCGGATGCACCTTTATAGTCAACGGCATTAGGATGTGGAAATAAAGGGGAAAATACCACATTAAAGGTCTAAAAGACATCCCATGTACCAGCAAAAAAATGATTGCTTGGAGATCGAGATGCAAGATTCTGTTGCTGCAAACCAATCCACCGGATTGATACTACGAAGAAGAATGCAACGAAAAATATGCATGATCGTTATAGTATATATAAATTAAAGTAATGTGACTGTGTGCTTGAATCTTATTCGTCTATTCAACCCATTCGCTGCGTACGAAGCCTCATATTACAGCTTTATTCTACTGTAATGTTTAACATTAACTTACTATATAAAAACTATAAGCAATATCTGATATATTTATTTACTATAAAATATATTAGTCTATATAATTTGCCCAAAAATCAGATAACAAATCCACCAAAAAGGCGCCGCATTAAAAAGATCAAAAGTGATTTTCGTTCAATAAAAGTTGTCATATTTTGAAACAAAATTATTAAAATTAATGCATTACATTTATAGGGAATGTAGAATGAAGAATGAAGAAAGAAGAACAACAATCAATTAACAAAAATACGTAAAAGTCGTTAAGATTTTTTTTATATAATAATTGGAGTGTTTATATGAATTATAAACTACAAAACAAGTTAATAAATTAGAATTTAATAACCATAAAGTTTGTATGCCTGAGACACTTTTCTTGAATAGCATGGAATGGACATTCCCAGAGATTGTCTTTCGATGTCTAGAAGGGGGCCAAAGTTTTCAAGCAATACTTAAATGAGTTTAGTCTGTTGTTAAAAGTGGTCATCATGAGCTGAGTAAACGTTTTAGCTGCAAATCTAAAATAAATTTCTGAAGTCAACAGGGAGGCTGTACTGCCTCCGGAGGAAATTATTGTTTTACTATGCGGCCAATAGAGTAATGACGCAAGGCTTTACAGACTCAAATTGTCTGCAATTTTAAGCGTAAGACCGCTCCTAAGATATATAAAGTTACGTCTCTAAATCTTCAAATCTAGAGTAATCTCCAGCAGAAGCGAAAATCTGTCGATCATGTTCTATAGCTTAGGTATATCTATCACAAGAAACAGAGTATGGCAATACGAGTTGATGGAGGGCACAAGAGTCTGCCTAGCAACTGGCACTGTAAGAGATGGAGCTCAGATAAATAGTTTAGATTTATGTAAAGAAATTCTCCTAATGGCATGTGCGAAAGCACCAGCCTTCTGGATACATATCTTAGTATTTCATATTGTCAGGGCAATTTTTTTTGTCGAGAATAATAATAATAATTATATTAGTATTTGTATAGCGCTCTTTTATGACCGAATGATCATTCCAAAAGCGCTTCTTTGCCTCTCTGAGTAAAAAGGTGGGTATTGAGTCTGCTTCTGAAAGATGCCTCTGCTCTAAGCTCTCTTATGCGTTCCGGTAGCGAGTTCCAGGCCATTGGTGCCGCGTAGCTGAAAGCCCGATTGCCAAAGACCGTGCTAGGACTACCTCCTGTCAGCTGCAGGGTGCTCCTATTTGCTCTAGCTGATCTGAGTGTCTCTCCACGCGAAAATAATGAATAAGTTTTTTTACCTTCTGTCCAGTTTGCTGGAAAGCCTCGATGGCGTGCATCCAGCAGAGGACCGGTCCCTTGTCGTCGGTGGAGCCGCGGCCAAACAGTTTGCCGTCCTTCTCTATCAGCTCAAAAGGTTCCGTGTTCCATCCGTCTGACTTGTTGGCGGGCTGGACATCCAAGTGTCCGTAGAGACAGACTGTCTTCTTGGCAGGATCCTACAAAATTGAACAAAATTAGACATTTCATAATTATAAGAACGTAATGAAACATTGCATCTCTGGAAGAAAGGAGATAATTTTTATTTCTTTCATTTGTGCTCTATATCATTTCCATGTCCACTACCCTGCCTGGGGCATATGGTCATTACGAACGGCTGCCATGGTTCTTGCCTCATCCTATTTCAACGCTGTCTCCCAGACCAACTTTTACAGGATAACAATTATTTTTTTACTACTATGCCCCCCAACAGGTTTAACTTTGAGCTAATATGCTCGCCTACCAAACCAAAGTTCGTTAAGATTCGATCTCTGACAAAGCATATAATAAAAAACAAATTAATCAATCATTAGTTCTATAAAAGTACTGTGCGAAGTTTAACCCTCATTAGTAAAATGACAGTCATGACTTGTTAGTTAAAATAAGTGGTAGACAAAAAGTTTTAGTGAACACCACCCGTCTATGGCGAGTTCCCATAAAATTAGATGTGTGAATTCGTGGAAAAGCCAAATGATGTTGGTGTATCAAAACTCCACATACAGCGATCAACCACCCTTAAAAATGGCGAGTGACATAGAATCCACAGTGAGATTTATCAATCACAAACTAGTAATATTTTTCTGTTTTACAATTGTTAGAGTAAAAATAAAATGTTGGGTATGACTTGCATTTTTATGTATGGGAAGATCACTCTCATATTATTTAAGGTTTATTAGAAAATATTATTATTGCAGGACACGCGTAATATTTAAAATTAATAATTCTAAGCTAAGCGCAAATAATTATTTTATAGAACAAACTTTTTAGCAATACTTATTGAAAAGATAACCTAAAATTTAAGTAGGATATGTAGGTTACGTTAATGTTGTCTTTTCAAATACTTTCTCTTGAAGATTTTAATAGAATAATAAATAACATAATAAAATAGAAAATATAAAGCGAAACTTGTTTTTATTGACTTACGTTTCCGAGAACGGCGATAAGAACATCAGGCAACGGAAGAATTTGTCCTTCGAGCTCTTGGGTCCCGATCTTCCTCAGCGTGCAGACGGCTCCAAGAGCCTCCAGCTTCCCTTTAGTCCACTCGACCATCTTCTGACAATCATCTCTGAAGGCGGGATCCGAAGACACTGACTTGATCTCGACAGACTCTCTGAGAACAGAGATGTATCGATCCTTGTTCTTGTCGATGTGATCGAAGAGAGTCACCAAAGGAGCGGGGATCGACATCTTGTTTTATTTAACAAAAAAGAATGTAGAATATGACAATCGGCAATCGGAAACAAAAGAAACGAAAAAAATAACAAAGGACGAACTACAGTTCAGTGCGAATGCTATTTTTCGAATGACGAACAAAATTTGAATTCAAACAGTTTTGTAATACATACTGTGACATGTATAAATATAGTACAGTGCGCTACCGTCTATCAACCGCTATCTTATAATTATTTTTGTTATTTATTTTGCCAGGCCGGCGTAGCGACCAAATAATGAGATATTGAATAAAAATTTATTTGTTTCAGAACATCTCTTATCAATGAGTGCGGTATCGCGACCCGGCACTAGGATAATCTTGATAATTCACTTATATTATGTATTATGTTGTATTGCTGTATTTTGTTAATAACTTAAAAGTGTAAATAGCACACGTGGACGTTTCCGCGACCAAAGTAAAAACAATAATTTGACAGTTTTTCGTGTTCGGTTGTTAAAAAGATTTCTGCTTTTGTTGTTTTTATGTTTGACGCCTAAGCGAATAGATGGCAGTACGCTATGCGCAAACCATAAAATAAAGTCAATAAAAATAAAATTATTATTCAAAATATTACGGAAAAAATAGATATGTACGTATGTACTGTAATTAAAAAATTTCGAATACATAATGATTTTCTTTTGATTACTATTATAAATTATATAAATATATAATATACTTATAAATATTAAATATGTTCTTAAATAAAATACATTGTGAAATGAGAGTAGAATAATTAATATTTCCGTGTTTTTTTTCGTTTTTTCCGGTTTGCTACATATCAGATAACGTTATAAATATTGTCAATTTAAAATGTCACAGCGAAGCCTTTTTTTCAACTAATTAAGCAGATAAAACATGTTGAAAATTTACAACTTAAAAAAATATTTTCTCATATATTTATTGTTTACCACACATTTCGTGTTCTTTTTATATTTAAAACTATAGATGTTTTAAATGTACTATTTAAATACCATGTGTATATTCTTACGTACCTAATAATAATAATACTATTAATTATTAGGTAGGTAAGTACATTCTAGGTAGGTACATATAATCGATCTTGATATAAAAAACTTCAACAGCCTGTAGAAAAAAAACATCTATTACAAGAACAATAATTCAATTTGAATGTTGCGACAAAGGTTGCCTTTTATTATATCGCTAGATTTTTTTTTCTATTATTATTCAGCATAGATTTTCTCACATTTTTATAACTCTGCCTATCTTCTCGTTGTTTGCCGGGAGCTTTTAGATATGTCATGATTTACGAGCTGCAAAATGCACGAACTAAATAGTTTTCGAAATACGAAATAAATATTATTGCACTAAATCAAACGCGGCGATGTAATGGCGTCCGACATTGTTTAAAAAAAACCGACGCCCCAAACGATGGACATTAACAACAGCGCGCGTTTTTTATTAATAGGATTATAATATATAATAATATGAATATTCAACATTTATTAAAAAACTAAATAAACAGATACATACATTTTATCGTATAAAACTGGGTCAATCAGTGAATCTATGTCAGTTATTTTAGACCAAAAAGGATAGTATTAAAAGCAAAAAAATATGGCCAATGCTTTTGTGTTTTTATCGTTGATATTTTATTATACCTATATTTGCTTACTGCTGGACTTTCCATAAGATGTTCTATCCTTTATAATCTCTTTCCTTCCGCATCCAATATTTTCTCGATATGTTGAATAGACGATTATTTATTTTCTATGTTATTTCTAGCATATACTTGGTAAAAAAATCTACTTCGCATTATTTGACATTCCCGATTATTAGTTGGATTATTTGGATACTCCGCACATTGACCTTATATAGTACGTCACAAGTAGTATGTGGATCTATTGACAAATTCAACAATTGATACACACATACAAATTCAACAATTGATACACACATACAAATTCACACCATACATCATATTTTATGACATCATGACTCTCATCATTAAATTAGAGAAAAATAAACGGTAGACACTGGGATTCAAGTCACGAACCTTTACCACCATTTTTCAATTCGATTCGAAAAATTACCACGTGTTGTACGAGTATTATTGATACGCAGATGGTTTGTTGATAGTTATACTTTTATATATTAGAATTTAATCAATTATTTATTCACAAATATTATTCTTTTTCTTTGTGTTATCTTTATATATCGACCGGAAACTATTCTATTCTAACTATACTAAGCTATTAAGAATAAATACAGCGCCTAACAAGAGTTACGTATCTCAGAAAAAACTAAAAATTGAAATTATTTTCCATCGATTTATTAGTTCTTATAACTATTGTTCAATAAGAGATATATAAAGGGTCCGCCAAATAACTTTTTTTTTTGAAAATGGGGCGCAAAACATCGAGTGTAGCTTCGGCTGTGTGGCACGTAGCGCCGTCCTGTTGAAACCAAATGTTGCCAATATCCTCCTCTTCAATTTTTGTTAACAAAAATGGCCCGATAACGATCGCCATTGACTGTAACGGCCACTCCTTGCTCATTTTTGAAGAAAAATGGCCTGATTTTCAAAGTAATGTTGCAATATTTCCCAGCGTTGTTCAAGCGTATACACAACCATATTCGTTTAGCGGAAGGATAAAACTAATTATCTGTCAAATCAGACATGAGCTAAGTGTTACCATTCACGAAATAAACACTAGTTAAAAAAAACGTTAGATGACGGACAATAGCATGATTTTCAAAGTAATGTCGAAATATTTTCCAGCATTGTTCAAGCGTATACACAACCATATTTGTTCAGAGGAAGGATAAAACTAATTATCTGCCAAATCAGACATAAGCTAAATGTTACCATTCACGAAATAAGCAGTAGTTGAAAACAAAACGTTAGATGGCGGACCCTATATAAAAAAAATGGATAAAAAAATGGAAAGAGCGCAATATCGATGAGTACGAGTATCTTCCGATGCGTGCGAATGGACTGTCCAAAAAATCTGCATAATATTGTTAGCGGAAAATAATAATCTAAAGAAGTAAAAAGCTAAATAGTGCTGTCAAAATACTTAATTAATTAATATTTTCTTTAATTACTATAATCAATATTTTTATTTAGTTTTTTATTGATTATAATATGAAATCATTACCAATAAAAAATATTCGCGTCTTTCTAATGGAATAAATGCCATAAACAATTTATCATAACCGGCTATAAATTTCGTAAGATGAACAGCCATATTTAAAAAAAAAGGTCAAAAATGGCTACAGTTACTCCCCGTTATGTTTTGTATCGCAACGAATTAATCATATTTTATTTTATTGTTTTATCATTATTTTTAAATTGTGCCGATGATGTTTTAGTTTATTTATTATTTTATATTCAATCAGAACACTTTCTTCCAGTCCTTTCACTGCCAACTGGATTAGAGCCTCGTTTTTATGCGTGTTTATTTTTTAATTGTTAATTTATGGCACATAAATATATTCAATTACACTAATTAATCATATCAAATTGTTTTATTATGCCAGGCGACTGCATTATTCTGTTAATCGAAAAAGTTGATTTGAATAAAGTTTCGCGGCTTGGGAAAATTGCAAAAAATAACGTTAGATTTCAGTGTCAGATACTAATTAGTGTTTTTGAGTTGTTTAGCCATGTGAAGCAGTTTAGTGCGCATTTTTGACCTCAGTGTGGAAGCAAGGCATGACATCAGCAAAATACATATCATCAACACTTTCCGCTCCCATATCTGGAGCATATGGTCATCCCAAACGGCCTCCATAAAGCTCTGTCGAATCCAAAGATGAGATTTTTCAGTATTTTTCTGGGTTTTCTACATAAAGGAAAAGAGGGGCTTCCTTGTTTCGATGCAACCGGATTGTTTTTGAATAATTCACATAAAAGCAGACAGGAATGTATTTGAATTGTGGCGGACTTCTGTTTTATCAATTGTACCAATTTAGCTATGTATGCCTGTCTAATAATCTTGCATTATATGTTCCATATATGTCGATATAATCACCGCCAACGATATTATACCGTGTCCTTATTTCTTTTCTTTCTTGTTCGGAATGTTGGAGTATTTCCAGTGATCCCTTTCTAATACGTATAAGAATTCCTTCTCAGCAATCCACAGATAACAACACATCCACACACTCCCCCCTTCCGACAAAATAAATATTATTTAAGAGGAGGTGTACAAAATAAGGAAGACAAGAAGAAGACGAAGAAGTAAGAAAAGAAACAATAAAATTATTACATTAGAAAACCTATCATGATCCCTGACTATTTAACTAAATAAATCACATTTATCAGAATTCAGGTTTCTTCTTCGTAGTATCAATCCGGTGGATTGGTTTGCAGGAACAAAATCTTGCATTTCGATCTCCACTCCTCTCGGTCCTCCGCAACCCTCTTCAGCTCAGCATAAGAGCTACAACTCATGTCCTCGAATACTGCAAATACTTCCGTCCAGGGTGCCCTGTACAGTTTCTACCCTCAACCATCCACTCCACAATGTCGCGAAGAAGACCATCGTGGCGCATGACGTGACCGATCCATCGGGCTCACCTCTCTGATATGGTTCTTACTAGGTGCCTATCTTGCTTAATTATCCAGAGAACCTCATTGTTCGTGACGTGGACTCTCCAGGAAATTCCCAGAATACTTATAAATATATGACCACATCTCAAAGTTATCAATTTGGGCTTATGTAACCTATAAAATTAAAAATATTTTAAATCAATACAAGCTATAAGTTATTGGGAATAAACGCGTGAAACATTAAAAATTATAATAAAGATTATTTAACCAATTATTCAAGGATCACGCTATGTTTTCTTCAGTATACTCAGCATCCAGATGTCCAAACACAGCGTTAACAAGAATGAAAATTTTAATAGTATTTTTTTGTATCTTTATATATTCTTATTCGAAATGTTTGATTGGGGTCCAACGTAACAGGTTATTTAATAACTCTGTCAGGCGATAGTTAAGATGTTAAAAAAAACAAGCGTCTTGGGTGCCGTACGCAAAATATTGCCTCGGTCGTAAAAATGATTATGGGAGCAATGTAATGGTTATTATTCAGACGCCTTATTGTGGGCATTTGCGAGGATTGCGAGACCGTAGAATAGCTGGTAGACAAAGATGGGGAATCACGCACAGGGGAGGGGGACAACCCAGAGAAAATTGAGAGCAACAATTCAGAGGCGGAACTGCAATGAAAAACACATTCTTTGTGTTATTTTTATTTTTATTATTTTCTCTATTTATTGTATATTTATGTATACTCTATGTTTATGGTAATGTTGGTTGATGGTATTGTTCTACTTGATCTCTGTGATCTTTGACACGTGTCATCTTCTTATTCTTTTGTGTTATTTTTATTTTTTATTATTTTCTCTATTTATTGTATATTTATGTTTACTCTGTTTCTAAATATTTGTAAAAATTGGAATTTCGATTCTGTATATAAATAAATAAATAAATAAATGAATCTTGCGTGAGACACGAACCATAGATAAACTTGATCACAGACAAACTAGCATCAATATTATGTGTGCCTCGAGCTGACGTATAATTTTTAAATAAAAAAATAAAATTCTATTCCTTGTTTTCAACCATGCAATCCATGCCTACCTACTACATAAAATTTAACACCTTACTCGTACATTTTTTTGATGTTTTTTATTTTTATTGTATTTTACGTACAATTATTTTTGTTGTTGATATTTTTTTAATTATAGTACTCGACTTTAAATACACTTTTTCATAATTGGTTTTCTTTTTTATTTATTAAAAAAAATCCACAGTCAACTTTCTTTACCATTTTTGTAAACCATGTAAAGGGAGCAGAAAAAAAGCTGACGGTTTTCATCGTTGTATTGATTTTCAAACCGTAAGCTTTTTTTGTCGCTCCGTGTATTTTTATCACTAACTTTATCCCAAAAAAGTGTTCGTAAGGTTTGTAGACAATTTTTTGCATTTTACTTGCAGTTTTATCGGTTTTGTGACACCCAGTGTTACAACTTTAATTCCGTTTTTCTCTACTCGCTATATTGATGAAATAATGAGGGTTCATAAGTTGAATACACTAAGATCTTATTTAATTTACTCGTAAATCTGACTATGTTATATAGGATCAATGTTGGAGGTAGTTCTAGTAGCGCCTTTAAGCGACACAAACTTTTTAAAACACTTTTTAAGCCATATACCTTTGCCGTAAAAGAGATTGAAAAAACAGCGAAGATTTGTTAATCTAATTGAATCTGTCGTTAAAACCGAAATGCCTAAATACCAGCTTAGTCCAAGCGAACGAATAATCATATCTTCACTCATTCAAATTCTTTAGGTTGTATCAATCAAATTTGTACCATGCACTGTTTTTTTTAATTATGTAAATACCTGTATTTACGAAAACAAGTTTAAAGTTAATACAAAATTACAGCATATAAGATCATTCTTAGATAGGGTTGTACATAATTAAACTATATTATAGATGAACATTAAAACTTAACAAATATACAAACTAAAGAGACAATATAACAAAGAGAAAAATCGATCCTATTTCCCATATATTGCAGTATCTTCTAGCTGAGCATCTGAAAACCTTAACATAATCATGTTGAAAAAGTGATATTTACAGATTTTATATTCAGCATAAAATAGTATTTCATTTCATCGGGGTCCCGCACTAAGCAGCCATACTCCGATGTTGCTGCACTGCAAAAATGGCGACGCTAGATCTCGCTGTCGTTCACGTGACTACAACTCTGCGCCGCGGGCTGCTGTGGTGGGAAGTGGGGGCAATGAAAGATTGTTAAACTTTACGGCGTCCATCTTGCGCAAGAAGGCCAATAGTCGCGCGAAAACTGCGCGACTGACAGCCGGAGAGACTACTTAAAATGCAAAGAACACAATTTTAACAATGGCAAATTTCCAGAATCTTTTGAATTGCATTTTTTCTCAACGAGGACCTCACGAAATTAATTGAATAACTCATTATATATATAATCGTGTCGGAAACAACAGGGTGAGATCCTGTCTGCCCAGATGTGGGCGACGTCGACGGCGTTACTCCCGGCCATCATCAGGCCTTTCTGGGTATAGCTTCTCGGACACAGCGCACACTCCAGAAGATGTGACAGGGTCTGCTCCACGCCGCAGTCACATTCAGTCGGTCCGCTGTAAAATTACCAGCCTTTCATTTATGTCCTCGTCTTCCATACTCTGGTCCAAAGTCTGTTAAGAGACCTCCATTAAGTAATTAGTAATTAATGACTGAATATGGCAACACCGGGAATTAATTTGATTCCTCCTGTACCCTCCAACAACCGACAGGCTCACCTTAAACTTGCCGAAAATCAATGCATAGTTAATGTATTGTATATCAAACATGAACCGGCAGTTTCCAAAATTATTTCCTAAATACCACCTGTAAACTCTGGAATGCTCTTCCGATATATGTGTTTCCTCATTTTAACGACCCGAATCTCTTCAACAGATTCACAAACACAACACGCAGTTTCCGCTTGTAGCGTCCAGCCGCCCTGGATGAGGGTCATAGCGTCTCATGGTTTCAATCGGTTGTGCTCTCCTGCATGTATTTCTGTAAAAAAAAATAAGGTTAAATATTTTACAAGAAAAAAAAAAATTCAGCTGATCGCAGACATCAATACTTTCAGCCAATCTCGCAGGAGAAAAATAGACTCGTTTAACGAGTGTTTCGCATTGCGAGTAAGTTTATAGTACAAATTGTGATATAGAATGATTTTTTTTGCTACAAGTGAATGTAGAGAAGGAAACAATTGTACTATGAGACAAAAATACTTTTTTATGTTTGTGCTAAATTTTACCTTAATCAAATATAAGGAAATAGGTATTACTTAGCTTGTAAGATTTTGTTACTTTGCCACACTCACACATATCGCAACTACCTATAGAATAAATCAATTAAAAGTGCATAAAAATAATCTCATAGTAGGTTTGTATTTAATCATTTAAGTAGTGATTCAGATTTTTTTATTACTTTACGTGATTTTTTTTGTTCTACTTAAAGATTTACTATTTTGATTGGTCTATTTTCACAATTGCGTGGGAAATTGTTTTCGAATGATTCAAAACAAACGATAAAAGATAATACACACTCATTCGAATAAAACACGATTTTTCAATTGTTTTTTTTAAAATTATTTTTGACACAATCACGCACAAAACAAATTAAATTTTAACAAGCCACTAAGACTCCAATTTTCATATTGTATCATTTACTAAGTTTGAATGATTTGTATATACTGGTGTACCTTGAATTCTACCATTTTAGTACGTTTCTACAGATTATATCTATTCAAAAATGGCAGTTCGCTTTAAGTAATGTTATTTTAACGTAATTACTCCCAGCGGTCATAGCTCAATGGTAAAGCGTTTGCTTTGCAAGCCCAAAGGTCGTGGGTTCGATCCCCGACGGAGATTAAAAAAAATGGATTTATAATCGATTTCTGAGCTCTAAAATAACCCGGTCGGTGTGAATTTGATCCATCACCCGTTAAATGTCAGTCATAGCCTATCAATTAAAATTGGTGGTAAACGAAAGTCGTCCCGTGAAGAGACCACCCATTCATAGTAGATTCCTGTAATAATAAAGGATGATGCGTGAATCTCAGGCTGTAGTCTATGATGTTGGCGGATCAACACTCCACATGCAGCGCTTAGCCATATAGACCATGGTAAGCGTCATAGAATTCCACAGATATGAGACATGAGACTTCAAAAAATTAATATAGACCATGGTAAGCGTCATAGAATTCCACAGATGAGACTTAAAAAAAATACTATCACCATCTGTTGGTATTCTCCTGTTTGTGTTTACATAAAAAAAAGAAAAGCACCTGTGGATCCTCTTTCATATAATCTGAATAATAAATGTGACAAGTCATGTACGAGTATAATTAAAAGAGTGGGGGATTACCCTATGAGACGTGCTTTAAGTGAAACAAAAACGTTAGGATTGCTTTTTAAAATTTGAGATTTATGATTGGTCGAAATCACCTTGATCGTGGATGCTCCTTACTTGAAGTAGAGCATATAGTCTTGACGAACTGCCACTATGAAGCTCTGTCAACTGTCATTTGTCATCGCCGATACTGACAATTAGTGGCGTTACTGAAGTATGATGGCGATCGACGCAACAAGATGGCAACGACCGGTATCAATACATTTGAATTAATGTCATCAGATAAGCGATCAAAGATAATCAAACATAGATAAAGGGTGTCTCCGTCTGCTACAGTTTAAGAACCCCTCGACGTCAGGCACGAGGCCCCCTTGGTAGGTAGTCTCAGTAGGTCTGTGGGCCTGCGCCCCGGGGTTTCCCCGCTCTCCTCGGTATGCGCAAAACCGGACCAAAGCCCCGGCCGAACATATTTATAGCGCGAACCGAGTCGACAAACTAAATTATATGGTTTGGTATCTATCTATATACCAGTCGGCTCCACCATGAAACAATCAAAATACATTTTGGACAAGAAACGATACTAAAATATGTTAAGACACGGAATATATTCCGTGTCTTAACATATTGTAGAAGAACGCAAGACATTCTCTGATGGAGTACATCATCCATGAAAACAAGAGACGTGTTGTGTTCTGTGTTGTCGCTTAGTAGTCTCAGACATCTCTTCAGAAGACCTTCCTTAACTAATGCTTGGTTCTAACCGTCCCTTACTCTTAAACCACATCAATGTTATCGTCGGATAACGAGCGCAGTTAACGAGACCAGCATGGAATAGGCTTCTATTTTATTTTATTTTGTCTCTTCGTATGTAATTTGCAGGGTACACGCAAGCATTCATTTGTGCTTTTTATTTTATTTTATAAATAATGAATCATACATAATACGTAAGATAATTCCACCTCTTAACAAATTGTTGTATGTGGTTCTAAACTTTTAGTTATCAAAGGTCCTATGTAAATGTCTCCAATAAAGTCTGTAATGCTCTTCCAATATTTGATTTCCCTCCATCATAAGATCTGTATCTCTACAAAAAAACAGATCAATATCTCCTCACACGTTTCCCGCATCCTGCGATCAGCTGTTTTAGCTGAGCTACTTAGAGTCCACTGGTTAAAAAATCGGCTTACTCTGCAGCGTTTGCTAACTTAAAAAAAGATAATAACTCCAAAAGAATACGTAGAATTTAATATTCTCTGGCGTATAAAAAAATCTGAAGATAGTCTAGACTCGAGAAGCTAGTAAAATCTTTTGTCGATGGTATTGTTCTACTTGATCTCTGTGATCTTTGACACGTGTCATCTTCTTATTCTTTTGTGTTATTTTTATGTTTTATTATTTTCTCTATTTATTGTATATTTATGTATACTCTATGTTTCTAAATATTTGTAATTGGAATTTCGATTCTGTATATAAATAAATAAATAAATAATGTGCAAAAGGTTCCGAAACTTAGCGAGTTTCATCAACGACTAAAATTTTATTGCGATTACAGTTTAAATTTTCTGCTACACAACACCCGTGAAATTTATGCGGGCGTAAAGCATGAAAATGTATATCAACTAGGAATTTGCTGTAAAATCGTCATATTTTATTTCCGTGTTTTACATGCAGGCTGTCGATATCTACCTGCAGTTTATTATCTAAGTATCATAGATTGTTTTAATTTATATCTGCGGATTACACAATATCGTGTTCCCAAGTAAAACATCTTCCATCTTCCAACATGTACGTTATATAATAGTTGTTTATAATGTCTGAAATAATATCTTAATGCTCAATAAATCCACTGGAAATAATCGAAACGATTAGTCGTTTATTGAAACACTATATTCACACGTATCAACCACACCTTTTGAGTGTAAAATGTAATAAAAATATAAATTATGCAATGATAGCATATTTTACAAGTGATGATGAAATGTTGGACTTGGTTGTGATGTTGTGGAAAAAGTCAATATTTTAAACTAATCTCAAATGAAGTCAACAGATAATTTTAATATTATAGCGAATAATGTTAACTCAAATTCTAGCTTATTATTGATATTGTATTAAGAGTTCTCAGTTGTGTAACTAGGATTTTGGCCGCCGGTGGCGGTTCCAGAATTCGACGCCCCCTACCGGGATCCAAATTCAATTTTCAAATTTGCATATCAAAATTATTTTTGCGCAGAATTTAAAACCAAATATAAAATATGCCTTATAAGATATAAACTTATAAAAAATAAACTATTCTTGAGAATGCTTTCAGATATTTTCCGTGATTCTCTGTCTTTTGATTCTTCGATTTCCATAACCTGCCTCTTCCATTGCATCATGACATTAATTCATCTAGTCAAAAATCATTACTATTTTACATGCATGATTTTTTCTTTCTCATTTATCTCTAAGACTGAGGAACTCCAGTTATGGCAGCAAATAACTTCAGTAGATATCAATATTCCGAAAGAGATCCCTACCGGAGAGAGCCTTGACTGAAAACATGAAAATCATTGAACTAACTGAGATCCAGAGTCAGAAGAACACAACACAACTTAATGGGGAATGACCTCGCTTGAAAAGTCGACAATCTAAGATCCAGCTTCATGCTTACGAACTGCTTCTTTCACGACTTAATGTTGGGTAACAGATAGGCTATTTTCTTTTTTTTGCTGACAAGAAAAATAACAATCAGCTTCTTGGTCGCCATTTTTACACCTACCTTCCGTCTCTTTCGCCGCAGTTCGAGAGTGTTAATTTTTAAATTGATTCGAACGGAAATAGCTACAACTGTTCATTAGCAAAAAAATAATCAAAACAATATTAATACATCAAATATAATAGAATTGACCGCCCCGTGAGATTTTTATTATCTTTAAATTGATTGAACCTCTTAACATCTTGATTTATTTATAAATATTAACATATTTATAGTCATGCCGACGAAATAACTAGGTTAACCCCTTTGACGCAACGCCATTTTGATCGGCTCGTATTTTCCGGTCATTTTGTAAAACAGTTGTAGTATTAACTTTTATTAGATTGGCTTGAATTTATATATTGGAAAATCTGAATTTATGTTAAGTGGCCATAGAGTATCCTTCCTAAATATTAGGACTTATTCTACTTCGCGTTGCTATTCACAACACTGCGATTCTCCAATGCTTCAAGTATTGCTTTCCGGATAGGTATACCTATGATCGCAAACATCCACTATTTTCCATTTAGTCCAACATAAATTTTTGGCTACTAAATGTGCTAAAAACGCACCGCGATCCTTTTTCTTATCCTATTTTTATTTAGTTGATGGCAGTGATTTACTAGATACCAATGATCTTAGACAAATATTTTATTTTCATTGCTTTTACGAGTATTTTTGTAAATTCATGTGTCATATATTATAGGCCCTTGAATATGTTTTATAAATATATAATTTAAATAGTCAGATATATTGACACACTTAACCTTAACTAATTTAATTTTTTAATTTCATCCATTTCTTTCAGACGCATTATTTTTTTATTCAATACGAACCTGAAATAAGATAATATAAAAATAAACGATATATGAAAACATAATTAATACTAAAGAAAAAAAAGCAATAAAGACAATGCTCACCAAACAGACGACTCCAACAAATTTATCTTCCAAATAAAGTCGCGGAGTTAATGCCTGAACTAGGCCTCCCTTGCATGGAATATATCAAAATTCAAGGCGATTTAGTAAATAGAAACGACAAAATTAAGCAAAAATACATGCGAGTATATGTTTATTTCTCAATTCTATAAAGTGGCGCAATGGCTAGCTTAAGTGTAATAAAAATAACTTGAATATACTGTCAATGGTTCCAACCTTACATCGTAGTGTATTTTTAATGAATATTTGATGAAAAAATGTGCTTAGTGATGGAATTTACTGAAGATCTGTGCATGTTATTGTTGTTCAGTAGTACCTAAACTAATTTTTCAGACTTCTATATAGTGGATTTACTCGATTTTGGACTGAAGGGGTTGAAACTATCTGCAAGAAACAGGAATAATAACTATAGACGTCTTGGTGATTGTTTCATATGAAATAAATAATGTTTTTTTCCACGTTCTCGAGCATTCGATGAAAGTCCACAGTCGATAAATCTCTCATCGCCGGACCGTCTGATGGACCATCAATATTGTATCGGCAAGGAATCAATTAACATTCAACTAGTCGACAACCGTGGAATCAAAAACAAGAACGAAAAAGCTTTTTATGTACACACACACAATTAGTTTCATTATTTATCTAATTATTGAATCTGGATTTAGACTGTATACGAGTACATTTAAAACTATAGTTTTTTTATGTAAATACATACAGGAGAATACCGACAGATGGTGATTGTAATTCTGAAGTCTCATCTGTGAAATTCTATGACGCTCACCATGCTGCATATGGCTAAGCGCTGCATGTGGAGTGTTGATCCGCCAACGTCATTGACTACAGACCGAGATTCACGCATCATCCTTATTATTACAGGAATTTTACTATGAATGGGTGTTCTTCACGGGACGACTTTCGTCTACCACCAATTTTAATTAATAGGCTATGAATGGCATTTTACGGGCGAGGGATCAAATTCACACCAACCGGGGGTATTTTGAAGTTCAGAAATAGATTAAAAATCCTTTTTTTTTTAATCTCCATCGGGATTTAACCCACGACTTTTGGCTTGCTAAGAAATCTCTTTGACCATTGAGCTATACCCGCCAGCAAAGTTAGTTCCTAGTACCGGCTTTAGACCCTGGGGCGCCATAGGGCATTTTTTTTTCTGGTGCCTTATATTGTTGTTATATGTAAATGATGCCCTCTACGCCCCTACCTTAATCGACGCCTTGGGGCACCGACCTACTTCGCAACTCCCTAAAAGCGCCGCTGGTTCTGCTAACTAATCGTCGATGGAAGCGATGTAACGTCTAGATTCGTCGACGGTTTGTGGGACCTTAAGGTCTCGAGGATTGTAGCGTGTCCTGACGTGCCTGGTTCTGGGGACTGACTGGCGAAGCCCTCGTGCTTAGTGGCATGTCCGTATGGTGTTGCCACAGTAAGTTATAATGCTATTTATATTATTAGCATTCACTTTGAGACACATTTAAAATGTTAAATAAATAATCACGTATTTGATTGCTTAAGAATATGGATCGCGTTGTATGTGGGAAGAAATATAGATGCTAGGAAGCATTCTAATAGCTTGCTTGTTAAAAGAAGGTTTTTTTTTATGTAAAGACATACAGGAGAATACCGACAGATGGTGATAGTAATTCTGAGGTCTCATCTGTGGAATTCTATGACTCTTACCATGATGCACATGGCTAAGCGCTGCATGTGGAGTATTGATCCGCCAACTTCATAGACTATAGACCGAGATTTACGCATCATCCTAATTATTACAGGAATATGCTATTCATGGGTGATCTTCACGGGACGACTTTCGTCTATCACAAATTTTAATTAGTAGATTCTCTCTATTAAGTGTGGTAGTTTCACGTCGATAAACATTTAATTGACTTGAAATATTAAGATGTTTCTGAGATTAGCACATTAAGAATTTTTAAAAAGCTCTCATTACTAAGTTTCATAGATTAAATATTAGATGTTAGGTTGTCATTATGTAATATGTAATTTCGTTTTTTTTCCAACGTAGGACTCATTGCATTTTTTTCAGTCAACTTCACACTTAATAAGATATATCATGACTTTATTAAGATAAAGGTAGATTGATTTTACGCAGTAGTTTTTAGCTGGTACACTTTCAAATAAGGAAAGTGAAATGCAGCATTTTTTGGATATATATATATATTTTTTCTCTAACTTTACTCTTTACGAAAAATATTTTTTATACATCTGAACGAGAGATAAGAAGTTATTGTAGTGCAATGTCCCTTTCACTTACTTGCGGCTGCAGCAAAGGATCACCTACTTAAATATTTAAAAGACGTTCAAAGTAAAATGATCAGATAACATGATCGAGATTTTAAAAAAGATCAAGGAGTTAATAATGTGAAATTTAATAGTGCATTAATTGAATGTTTGTCATTTATCAAAGATCTGCGATCTTCGAAATTTTCATCACCACCAGTAGAGTTAATTATAATGTAGCCATTTAATTCATTTAAAAAAATATATATTTAAATATTATTTGTAAAAAGTTTCGCAAGATGGCAGTGAATAAATAATATTTATTATCAATTAATTTAGGAGCAGTTGCTTATTAAATATACAGACCACCTTTAAAAAAAGATTCTATTACTTTCATCATTATGCGAGTATATTCAAATATTTATTTTATTTTACAAATGGCTTCGAACCTATAAGTTATAATTTAATTCACCTAGCATATGCCTGCGTAATAAACGGAGAGTAAGATGGCTTAACTTTACGAGATGGGAGAGTAGACACGGTAGCCTTCCATACTACAGTCAGTTAAGAAGCAAAGGTGGATTCGAATAAGACATACACTTCCAATGCAGCAAGAGAGCATAAAGTACACCTACATTTTCTTCGCACCGTTTTCTCACCATCGTAGAAGGTTGCCGAGAACTATACATGGAATTTTTTCGACGTAGCTGCGCGAGGTAGAGCTGACATGAGATGACGCGAGGACCACAGCGGACGACATTGCTTTGTAGTAACGGTTAGTGATTTTCATATGCTTCAGTTAAAGGAGCAAACATGAATATGTAATATAAATAAACATGAATAATAACATCCTCCTCTCTTTCAAAAAGGTATTACTCTGTCGCGTGAGGCAGGATGAGGAGCAGATTGATTACACAGACTTTTTAAGAAGCACATTGACATATATTTACGATAAGTTTTACAAGCTTCCGGCGAGGCGGAATGACATGCCGCCGGCCGTAATGCGACCTTCTCGGTCGTCAACATATAACTGATCTCCGGAATGGGCTCTCACCCGCGCCACGAGCGGCGGTGCTTACAACTAACACACCCGTTAGCGGACCCGTCCAAAATAACAACATGGCGTACATAAATGCACGACAAGCGACCAGAAATAAGAGACGAAAGGTTCTATGTCGAGGTTTTCGGTACCGAACAGCAAGGGCTACACCGTGCTGGTGTCAGTTAATACAACTATTATTGATTTTTGCGGCGGTACAAAGTTTTCCGGTCAGCTAGTTATTTTTAACCCATTCACTACGTATGAAGTTTTTCGCGTCGTGTTTCGCGGCGATTTTCATGGCCTTTTTTGTTTAAGTTGACGCACGAGTTTCCCAGTGCATTGTCCCAATTCCTACACGCATTGATTATATTATCCATTAGAGCTCGGCCCCTCCCAGTCAACGTCATCGTTTCTTCTTCTGCCGATCTTCCGAGACGCAAAAAACGAAACCGAATATCAAAGAGCGACGGCTTTTTCCACCATTCAAAGTGTGTGTAAACAGAGTCAAATCGGGGATTGTCTCAATCAACGAAAACACTAAACATCATCATCATCATCATCGGATGATGTACTGTATCCCTTCACTGTTGAACGTAAGCATCCTGCATGAGCTTCCATCCCTATTGTTTTCCTCTCAAATAAAATTCAATAAATAAATATATTAATTACTTCGCACAATCAAATAAAAGTTTAACATTGGACAGATATAAGCTGATTATCATGATAGCAAAACACATTTATGGTGGTCATAGCTCAATGGTCAAAGCGTTTGCTTTGCAAGCCAAAGGTCGTGGGTTCGATCCCCGACGGAGATTGAAAAAAAAAAGTATTTTTAATCGGTTTCTGACCTCTTAAAGGTGGGTGTGAATTTGATCCATCACCCGTAAAATGTCAGTCATAGCCTATTAATTAAAATTGGTGGTAGATGAAAGTCGTCCCGTGAAGACCACCCAT
Organism: Glossosoma conforme; assembly: GCA_022606575.1. Lineage (NCBI taxonomy): Eukaryota > Metazoa > Arthropoda > Insecta > Trichoptera > Glossosomatidae > Glossosoma > Glossosoma conforme. The sequence goes on along the minus strand of JAGTXR010000162.1, from coordinate 960,058 downwards.
TCATAGTAAATTCCTGTAATAATAAGGATGATGCGTGAATTTCGGGCTGTAGTCTATGACGTTGGCGGATCAACACCCCACATGCAGCGTTTAGCCATATACACCATGGTAAGCGTTATAGAATTCCACAGATGAGACTTCAGAATTACTATCAGCATCTGTCGGTATTCTTCTGTATGTGCTTACATAAAAAACATCTTTGCCGAGAGTAATCATGGTTCGCATATTAGAATTGTTGAAAAAACTTTTCTCAGATAGTGATACTTGTTTTTACTCGTATTTGTGTGTTTATCCCAGAAATATTGTATTCAAGATTTTTCTTCTTCTCATATTGGAATATACAGTTACTACAAATTGCCACTACCAGTTATGCCTATTTTAATTGTCCATGCGTTTTGTTATATAGATAGATAAAGATAAGATATCTAGCGCCAAAGTCCACTGGTGAACATGTATGTTTCTCAACGACCTTTAGGGCAGGAGACTGGGACTTGAAGAACGGCGGCTGTAGTATGCGACGCATATTTTTAAATGATTTGGTAATCGGATATTTTTTAAGCTCTAAAGGGATAACTCTACTTAAAAAATACACCCTGTCTTTCGAAACGGTAACCCATATAAGTACGATCCACGTACAACTTTTCAAGGATGAATAAAAAGCATTTTAGCGTTAAACAACAACGTAAGAGTGACTTTTAGCTACAACTCCTGCAGTTGTCGATATATATAAGAAAAATTGCAAAGTGACATATTGTCATCAAAATCACGTCGACTTGCAAAATTTTAGCTTGTTTGTATGACAGTGCAGAAAGCAAAACCGGCAGTTAATTTAATATAAAGTATTTAACAAAGGTAATAAAATACTGAATTTTCCACAAGAAACTCATAAGCGATAGACGTTTGAAGCAATTTAAAAATTGTTGGCAATAAGAACACTTCTATGGCGGTCCTGGTCGCGTCTCGCTGTTCTTCGGGCGTGTCTGTGTTTTGTTTTATTTGGTCATTTGTCCGTTTTGCTTTCCAGTTGAGCGACCGTGGAGAACCACTCTTCAATCCGGACAAACACAACAAGAGCACCAAGACCGCTGCTGCTCACCAACTGCAAGCACACTTGCAAGACAAACATCACGAATTCACGAGGTTTTGACAGATGACGTTGCACCGCTAAATTGATAAATCCCGATCGTTGCTTTACACAGTAATATTTATGCGAACACAGTTTGCATGGATACTGATAGAAAACAGCTTTGTCAAACGTTAAGGTGAGTGAGTTGTAGGGCGTAGGTCTTACCAAGGCTAATAGGGGATTATCTTTGCTTAATGTTACTTTATTATTACTTTAATGTTACTTTATACGAGGGTTTTCCGTAAAATAAGGTGTCCATGGCGCTACATTCCTGAAAAGCGCTGTTATGGTGGATCTTCAGTGTGATGCAGGTTTCAGTCGGGTAAAATCCATTGCAGCTGACATAACTATTATGCGGAAATTCATTATGACACATACGCTCCAGCTAGATAGCGGATATTCAAGAATTAAAAAGCACAATTATTAAAAGTGTCAAGAAAACACAAAAAAAAACAAATAACAACAACAAGACCTTTGTGTTGTTGTTTAGCATTGTTTGTGGCCGTAACTTTGGCTCTCCGTCTCTCTGGCAGACAGTGGGCCGCCTTTACATCCGGGTCTCTGTACTATATCACTATAGTCACAGCGGCTTGGGCTCTTGTACTATAGTAATACGCTTGGATTTGTGTACTAGAGCAGTATGCCCGCAGTCACCTCTCTCTTCCATGGCTCAGAAGCACCTGACGCGGCCCTTTGCGTTGTCCATTTCTGGAGCACTCGACAGGGACTATCAAAATCAAAAATAAATTTGTACAAGCATTTAATTCAATTAAAAATAAAATAAAGTCTTTCATCATCATCGTCATCAGCCTGTATCCGAACACTGTTGAACGTAAGCCTCCCGCATAAATCTCCATCTTCTTCGATCCTCCGCCTTCCGCATCTAGGTCACTCCCGCTATTCTTCTTATTGCAGGGGGTCGGCCAATGCTTGGTTTGCCAGTTCTTGGGCGCCATTCCAATACTTTTCTTCCCCATCGACCGTCGTCTCTTCGACAGATATGTCCGGCCCATTGACACTTGTGTGTGCCTATTCGTTGAATAGCATCCACTACGTGAGTTCTTCTGCGTATTTCCTCGTTTCGGATTCTATCTTTAAGCGACACTCCGAGCATGGATTTCTTCTTAGCACGCTGGGTGACCTTTATTTTATGGTTAAGACTTGCTGTCAGATTCCATATCTGTAACAAATTGTCAGCATAAATTGCCGCTACACAACGCTAGGACTAAGTTAGGACGACTGGACACTGCAAGCGGATAACATGAGTTGTGTTTGTGTGTAATTTGGGAACATTGCAAGTGTATATATTTATTGAAAAGATTCAGATTGTAAGAAATAGGCAACTAAAATGCTGGAAGAGCATTTCAAAGTTTAACGGCGGAATTAAGGAATGAATTTGGTTATAGTTATCATGCGTTGTATATAAAACGAGAAAGTATAGTGTAATACCTTTTCATAAAATTCGACACAAAGGAAAGGTCTCAAAATGCTTCTTCAGTTCATAAATATGGAGTATAATCAAAATAAACTAAGTAAAAAGACATCGACGTATCTAACAAATATTGTTCCATTAAAACATTACTCATGGTCAGATTACTTTATAAAATTCTGTTATCACAATTCCAAGCTATCTCCGACTGTTCTATACGCTGCCGTCAATACGTGTTTTGAGAAAACGATTTGTCGTCAATAAATGTATCATCCGTTGTGCTGGCTTAATTTAACCTGGAATCGGGAACCATTTATATTCCCAGGTTGACCTTCAGGTGTCTTGAGACAAGGCCAGTACCGGCTTTAGACCCTGCGGCGCCCTACGGCATTTTTTTTCTGGTGCCCCATATTGTTCACGTTAAAAAAAATCTAAGCAAGATTTGTTGAACTCAGCGTCCCTAGCTTATTCGACGCCATGGGGCATCGAACCACTTCGCCACCCCCTTAAACCGGAGCAAGGCAATGTACAATGACATCTAATTGAATAAACTTAGTAGAAGAATTTTGTAGTGATCATGTTACAGATTTGCAACGCACACGAGAAGAAAATTAATAATATACTGAACAATTACAACTTTTCAGTACTATAGGGTCTGCCAAATAACTTTTTTTTTTTTGAAAAACATCGCAAAACATCGAGTGTAGCTTCGGCTGTGTGGCATTTAGCGCCATCCTGTTGAAAAAAAATGTTGCCAATATCCTGTTCTTAAATTTTTGTGAAAATAAATGGCCCGATAACGATCGCCATTGACTGTAACGGCCACTCCTTGCTCATTTTTGAAGAAAAATGGCTTGATTTTCAAAGTAATGTCGCAATATTTCTCAGCGTTGTTCAAGCGTATACACAACCATATTCGTTTAACGGAAAAATAAAACTAACTATTTGTTAAATCAGACATGAGTTAAGTGTTATAATTCACGAAATAAACACTAGTTGAAAAAAAAACGTTAGATGGCGTACCCTATATATGAATGAAGTTAGTATATCTAGGAGGCGTGTTAAAAATATATTTTATTTAAAAATGTATTTTAATTTGATTAATTATTTTTAATATTCATTTTCGTTTGAGAGTCCATGCTGAAGGAAGTGCTCCGTTGAAGGAGAGCGACGGAGATCAGGTGTTGCGATAATATGCTAAAAGCCGCGCTCTGCAGCCGCCCGCTTACCACTTACCACTTACCACTCAACCAGGCTGGTGGTAACACTGACCATACCAAATACCGAACACTGGACTCCACAATGGCCAGTTCTTCTCAACATGCAGACGTTTAATTTTTTAAATAGTGAAGGCTCAAAGCACAAAATCAAAAAATCTTGAAAACTACTAAGATGAAGAGTCTCTGACATGTTGCGGGACTGAGAATCCAATGTGCGATGGAAAAGATCAAGAATTTGACACTGATCACGTTGGAAGAATATACTCTGAAAGGATGGTGAGTATACCAGCTGACGAGATACCACCAGGCATCCTCCAGGAAGATGAAATATTGCGTAAGAACTGGATATCCGTGTCGCAGAAACAGGCTCCAAGTAATAACAGGATGCAGACTTAAAGGAAAAAAGAAGAAGAAGAAGAGGAAGTAGAAGTGGATAAGGATATAAAATTAAATATTTTTACATATTCTTACTTTACATACGTATATCATTCTATTAATAACAACATGCTTGGATTATCAATATCGAATAATGTCAAATATTACGAGTCAATTAAGTGTAAAGCCGGTCTTGCCTCCAAAAAACTAGGTGTATTATATAGATCACGTCGGTATTTCGACGATAAACAACTTCTTCTTCTATACAAAGGACAAATCCGGATTGGAGCCCCAAAATACCTTCTAAACTTAACTGACTCAGTTCAAAGAAGAGCAATTCGTTTGATAAACAATGACACCCTTACGTCTAATCTACAATCAATGGAACACAGACGTAAGATTGGTTCTCTTAGTCTTTTCTACCGTCATTACCACGGTCGCTGCTCTTCGGAACTTAAAGAACTAATTCCTCCTGCACCCACTCACAGCCGACAAACTCGTCTTACACTTGCCGAACATCCATACACGGTTAATATATGTCGATCAAGAACTGGCAGCTTTCAAAGTTCCTTCCTTAATGCCACCGTTAAGCTATGGAATGCTCTTCCAGCATCTGTGTTTCCTTCTTCCTACAATCTGGATCTCTTCAAGAAACAGATAAATATACACTTGCAATCTCCCCAACCCACACACAAATACGAACACAACACACGTTTCCCGCATGCAGCGTCCAGCCTCCCTGGCTGAGCGTCATAGATTGCACTGGTCTTGACCGGGTGTGCTCTCCTGCATGCGTTTACGTTAAAAAAAAATGTTTATCAACTAACAATACTTGGTGAAACTGCATAATTATAATTTTAAATTCATTTTAATTTTAAAAACTCCTCATGCAAGCGCTGTTGATGTATATCGTCCAAGAAATGATAGTGTCCGGAATTCCTTCCTAAGCTGCCTCCGGTAAGGTCTGAAATACTCTTCCAGTATATGCTTCCTCCTTCATACAAGCTGGATCTCTTCAAGAAACAAATCAATATACACTTGCAATCTCCCTAACCTTTACTCGAACACAACAAAAGATATGTTTCAAGCATTTCAGCGCTCAGCCGTCTTACTTGACCGTCTTAGAGCCCACTGATATCAACAGGTTGTGTTCTCTTACATGAGATTTATCAAAAAAACCATTTAAAATTACAGGTTTTACTTGTGGCGGACTTCTGTTTTATCAATTGTACCAATTTTTCTATCTACGCCTATCTAATAATCTTGCCTTATATATTCCTTAGATGTCGATAGCATCACCGTCACCAGTGGTCGCTTCAATTACTATTGCACCGATTAAGGTGGAAGTCGAGCTGTCTATATAAGCAGACAACCACACGGACCAGATCACTTTTCACTCCACTTCGACTCCTCCATAACCCGAGAACACATCAAGCCGCCCGTCAGAGAAATCACTGTATTATGTGCTGATCTACGAGCTTCAAGTCACAACCTATCTACTAGTAAAATTTCATATTTGCCAAAAATCTGTTCCAGAACTTGCCAATAAAATAGAATCTCGTTAATAATTCAATTCAATTTACTGTAAATCTTCTGTAATTTTTCACCTTTAAAACTGTTTCAATATTAAGCTTACTTACTGACATTAAACTCCCCGTGACATTATACCATGTTCTTATTTTTTTTCTTTCTTGTTCTTAATGTAGGGAGTAATTCAAGTAATCCCTTTCCAGCACGCATAACAATTTTTTCACAGCAATCCACTGATCCACCACATAACACTTCCACGACAGTTCCACATCTGACATAGTATTAGGACAGTTTAACGGATGAAAAATTACTCTCATACCAACCTTTATGTCTTAGCTAGGGTCACCATCGTCTTTTAACCAATTATAGTACGGAAGGCTGCAGTATCCGTTAGTTAACCTCGACATTTCTCACAAAAAAAAATCACTTCACCAAACTAATCTTACAAAAATATGACCACTGCTATTTTCAATGCATAGCCTCTCTCTTGATAGTCACAAGTCTAGTTCGATAAAATATGCATGAATCGGATGTTGATCCAAATAAAGTGAAATTGAATGATTTGAATATTTAATTAATAAATAAAATACCACTTAGCCGTCATCAGGTGTCAAGTGCTATCTTTAAAATACACATTAGCGTTACTTTTTTTACCATCGCATTTTTTTAACGCACAGAAAAAAAGTCAGAATTATAGTATTATACGAGTATACTACATACCATAGCAACTAATGTCTGCCATTTGCAGAATCCATTTTCCAACCTCACCATTTCCTTATCCATTCCCACTTATTTCATGGTTAGCAACGTGTTACCAAAGAAGGCGATTCGAGACTCGCTGTAGTATACTCACATCGCAGCCTTAGACTGTTATCTATTTGACATATAATTGATGCACCTAGAATTACGGGAAGGCCTTCACCCACTCTCTAACAAGTAGCTTTTTGCGTGCGTCCAGTAACGGGTCCCAACTGGGTCTCCAAAAACAGGACGGGACAGGGAGGGTTTTCACCAAGCGATACCATAGCATTTGAAAACACTTTTAAAAGTATATAATATAGAAAGACCAATAAGATTTGTTATGTGTTGAAACATTACTTATTTCAGTTAGTTTCCTTTTTAAATCATTATAAATATTTCTTTAATACGCTTTTAAAACATATAAAATAAGTACATAAAATTAATTTTGTAACACTTTACAATTAAAATAATAAAAATTATACCCAAGTACCAGAAAGTCCCAGAGTTTGCTAAACAGATTATTTTAACAAATTATTTCTTCTTATGAATCTTTGAATTTTCTGTCTGAACTGGGCCTCCCTCGCGTGGAATATATAATTATTTGAGGCGTTGTGTTTGGACAGTCTTATCCCTCTCGCAAGAGATATAATCTCTGGCAGATTATCGCTTGATCACGCAAGTTAAGCATCATAAGACGTGGGTCATACTTCTACGATGAACACTTGTCATCGATTGTGTAGAGTTATCCACAAATGATCCACAAAGATATTTCAATTGACTTTCCTTTAAATAATAATGAAATATGTATTGTGTGTACTCGTAGGAGATACGTCTACAGGTGTGAATTGGAACGAGGCAAGGATTATTGCAACTGACAACTGTGTAAGTGCAATTCATAGTGCATATGTATTCTGGATACGAAGCGGATATGGAAAAAAGGTTATTCTACATAGTTTACTTTATCAAAGAAAAAAAGATGAGCATTGTGTATCGCAGCGTTGACAATCGAAACAAACTGGATAAATCCAAAGTGTATGGACTTATTAGATGTTGAACACAAAAGAATCGTAATTAAAAAGTATTATTTTGAGACATAACTCCGTTATCCTATCTTCATTCTATTAAAACTTTTGAATTATAAATATTAAAACTTATTCAGCTACAGGATCGTTTAATACAAAAAATGATTATTTATACTACGTATTAACACAGTACACTCGGCACATGCGTGTGACTGTCTATGACATATAAGAATGACTATGAGAGAAGAAGCATGTAAATTTACGTATAATCCAGGCCAATTTATCCTTCAAAAATACTGCGTATTTACTACAGTATTTTTTGACTAGTACTAGTTATATGGCTGTTAACCACATACGAGTGTGTATCAATTAAGGAGCAGTTGAAAGAAATATGTTTACTATGATCTTATAACAGGTGTCACTTCGAAACCGGTCACCCATGCAGGTAGGTGCCGCGCCCGCGTGCGATTGACGTTTTTATTAACACGACCAATAATAACCTCTCGCCGATACAATGCAGGATAGCTTCATTAACGATGCAATGAAATGAACCGGAGGCCAGATCAGCATATTGAATTGTTTAATCACTAGAAGTGATTTGGACTTGTTGTATTTTTTGTGCGATCGCAATCGAAATAATACCGACAACAAAAATACATTAAATAAATATAATCGTAGTTTACACAATAAAGCAGAATGTAGCATTGTCGAAAGAGGCAGTCCGCAGGGCTCAACTATCGAACCATTTAAGTTGAATATTATCTTTGACGACCTTCTAGAGTTGCCATTTCCGTTAAGCCATATTCGAATAAACGTTGATTTATAAAGTTTTTTTTTATCCTAAAGCGTTTGATCTACATGCTATTTTTTACATGTTCTTTTTCTAAGTATGGGAGACCTTAAAAGCTGAGTTTTGCGCCATAAAAAAAATTCAAACTTGCTGATGAAATGTTTTTTGTCCCGAAAATTATTTAAGTTAAGTTAACTATGTCACCTATTAACCCTGTCAAATAAATAATGTCGTTTTAGCATCATCAATTCAAACGTGACAAATGCTAAAGTAGGTTTATTGAAAACTACAGGTGTCACCAGGGGCAATTGGCGAATTTCCTTATAGCTAAGCTCTATTTACTACTTTGAATATATTTAAAAAAATAAATTAATACATTAAAGGCATTTCTTACATTTTACAGTGTAGGTGCTTGAGCTTCGTCAGATACGAAAACACTTGCTGGATGGAGTCCTATAGCACTTGCTTCAAATATGCACTTCCGGTAATACGGTTTTGTAAGATTCATTTTTTGTAATTATAATATTAAAATAAATGTTGCCTGGGGTACTCTGTCAATTGAAAACAAGGTTAAACTAAACTAAACTAAAGTGAATTGAATGTAAAAATAATTAAAATATTTATTATATAGTTATATACCGACGACATCCCTAATTTAGTTCAACAGCAAAGTACCATCAGAAGTCTTCAGCCGTTAAAGAAGATCTTTTCCGAAAAATGGCAGAGACTCTCAGATGATAACACAGAGTACGTCACCAGTTTTCATGGATGATGCACTACGTCAGACAATAAGTATACAGTCTGCTGTTTGTTAGAATCACAAAAAAGTCATAACCATAAGAGAGTGCAAATTTTTGAAGATCTCTCCAAATATTTCGTGTCCAGTAAAAGCCTGTGTACGACAGAAATTTAAAGAGTTCTACTGAATATTATTAGAATAATTAAGTCGAACCCGGGGTTGTTTGCATGGCAGTCGAGAACGCTATCACTTGAGCAATACTCTCACCATATCGAATTGTTTAATTACTGAGAGTGATTGGAACACCGATATTCTTCCACCGAATATTAATACGAATTACTCTCAGCTCCAAAGTGCAAACAAGCTGAAAAGAAATGGAACCAGACTCGTTATATATATTTTTTTGCTGTGTTTTTTTGCAAACTATTTTGTTGATATTTTATTAAATGTAAACCGGTTTGCTAATTTTGTTTACAGCCGATTTCATTGCTTTTTAATCAGTCGATAAATGTATGCTTTGATTTATTGATTATATGACACTGATAAAAGCGTCCGGGTATTTATCCAACTTCCATATGAATACACTGATGTCAGCTTGATATAGCTCTTGTAGACCGATGCCGAAAATCCTCAGAAAATGATATTTTCTCTCTTATTTTTGTTCGTTCGCCCGACATGCACGTATAATAATGTTAGTTTTAATTATATATATAATTACACGGCGTTTGCATACGTCATTTTATTTGTTACGACAGTTGCTCCATTTCATGTTGGTACATATTATATTTGTTCTTTTGCTGTGATTCTCTTGGCGGCGCTGCATGTCACAGTGTTTCGGCAGTCGCCAGTTAGTCCCAGTACGACCGGCCTGCGAAAACGCCATATAAAGGTCGGACGGGGAATCAACTTTTTAATAAAAATGAATGCAAATTGTGCCTCAAAAACAAGTTCTTTGTGTTGTTGTTCTGCTTCTGCATCCTTCCTCCACGCGGCCACGTGACGAACCCGTAACTTGTCGTTTTTTTAAAGACGGGATATCAACACATTACATTGTGTTGCTACTTCTTCTACTCCGCACCCACTCTATAACTGTTGCATATGATCGCCACAAGTTGCCGCTACATAACTCTGTCATTATCTATGCCTAATATCGCACAAAAGCCATTCGGAAACATTTTTTTTAAAGAAGTCATGTGATTTAGACGATGCTCCAAAGCTTTAGAGACATATTTCTACTGAGACTTAGGCCGTGAAACGGCAACAGGTAAATACTTCAGAATATGTTTATTATTAAGTGATTTGATCAAACCTAACCAAAACTAACCTTACCTAACCTCAACTAAAGTAATGTCAACCTCAAGGCCTGAAATCAGTGCCGGTTTTAGGGGGTGGCGCAGTGGGTCGGCTGCCCAGGGCGCCGAATGAACTAAGGGCGCTAAGGGCAGCCTTAACAGGGGGTGTTTTCTAAAGAGCTTCGCCTCCCACCCAAAAAACATGGGGGGCGCCAGATTTTTTTGCCCAGGGTGCCACAAGGTCTGAAGCCGGCACTGCCTGAAATAGGATTCCCGACTCTTGATCACCCGAGAAAATTCGCTTTATCATTATCCGTATACAGTCAAACTTTTTCTATAACACACGCTTTTTAAAAATTTGTAACGGAGATTTTTCCTATTGTATTTGCAGCAATACTTCATATAGCAGTACCTTCTATGTTGTTATTTTGTGTTAAACGGCCTCTTAAGACAAAATAGTTCAAGCCTAAGGAGCATCGGACTAATCATCAGATGTTATGAAAACGTTATAGGAGATTTGACTGTTTAATGAAGCCATTTAATGAAGTGGGAAAATTATTATAAATGCTAACTAAATCAACAAAAACACTGAGATTTTAACTTCTTTAATTGTCATAATGCACATTTTTAAGTTTTTGGCTAATATGTTTGCCGCCCACTGTGTTACGTTAGGTTATGTTATGTTAGATAAACTGCCAGAGACTATGCCTCTTAGGAGAGGGATCAGACTGTTTAACCAAGTCACCTCTTATGTTGTTATATTTCATGTAAGGGAGGCCCAATTCAGGCATGAACTCCACGAGTTTATTTGGAGGAATAATTTGTTGGCGTCGTCTGTTTGATGAGCATTGGGACCTTCTGTTGCTTGTCTTTATTCCTTTGTTCTTAGTACTTAATCATAAGTACCTACATTTGTATATGTTGTATTTATTATTTTATGATTAATTCTTATTCAGACTTCAGAAACGAATTGATTTGTCAAATTTGTAATGTTTCAGTAATGTAAAAAAGTGAATTAGTGGATGAAATCACTACTTAGAGTGGCAATATTAACATCTTACGTGAATACTTTATATTCCTTGGAGATTAATTAAGAAATCGGTGTTTATCATCTCCCTGCAACGTATATAAAAATACATACAGATAATTCTGATAGAATCGAAGGGCAATCCCTTGGGTTTTGTGGCCGATATATTACTATTGATATATCGGCCGATATATTATTAGTATCTGCGAGCGAATAAGAGTACCGGTTCAGGCAAGGTCATGCGCCTGCCCGATATATCGGCCAAGAGACTGAACCACGAGGGTAGGGTTGACACAAGCCAAAGAAAAATATATTTTAAATATTTAATTGATTTAATTAACACTAAAAAGCTCCAAGAAAGTGTATTATGGACTAACATGTTGCTTCACAGTCCACGCGCAAATCCCTGCACGTCCCTCTCACGGTGACGGATCAAGATCGACTCCCGTCTCTTCGCGCCCTTTTCGTGGGACTCGTGTGAGTCAAAAGTGAGAAAAATAGTAAACAAAGTAATATAATGATATTTAAAAATGTTATCTTGCCAATAAATGTAACAAAGCATTCAAACAATAAGTTTCAAGAGAAGATATCATAAATCAACAACTATTAAGATGACCCCTGCAATATCGGACAGAAAGAGAAATTAGTAACACGCGGCTCAACCTAAAAGCCAAATTTTGGTTTAAAAATATTTTCTCAGAAAATAATAAAACGATGGATAATATATTGATACCATGCGGTAAATTGACTAAAGCCACGACTGCTGAGTTTTATTTATTTAAAATACAGCAAAATACAATAATTGAACTTAGAATTATGTCATTCGTTAATGCTGATGGTAGGATACCGAGCTATGGCCAGGAAGAGCGGTCATAAGTGCGTCTGACTCAAAACTCAACCATATTTCAAGCGCGGTGGGCGTCAGATTGTCGAGGCCACGTGGAAAGTGGTTGCTTTCCCAACCACCACCCTTGATTGGCACCACAAGGAAGTACATTTTTTTCATCTCTCTTTAACCCATGAATGCGATTCTAATCTCTTTCAAGAGTCCTTCTCTTTAACACTTCTGTGTTATGGCCACAACTGTTCAGAGGGGACTCATACTAGACTTTTCAGCAGCTGATCATAATCTGAATGATCACATCATCAAGCAGACTGAATTGTCCTCCGACGTTATGCCGGTAAAGTCCAGTTCTTTCATCGACCACTATGTCTAAATGGCGCTACATGGAAGCACAGTTATTTAGACGATAGTTGCGTTGTTGGTTATTTTTTGGTTTGATCATGATGTACGATGCCGATCGACGCACATGTGATGACCGGTATCAATATATATATTTATTTGTGATGTTGCAGCCCTGTTATTTGAGTACTCGGCAACCGTGGGCGACTGTCAGTTTGGGGCCCGACCAAAACATAGCGGCTCCCCTCCCGCGCCGCCGCTCCCCTCGTCGTACCGCTCCACTACCACTACCGCTAGCCACCACCAGCCACCACCACCGCCGGCCCGACTACAGCCACCACCACCACTACAGTTGCGACCACGCACACCACCGCGATGCGCAATGCGCACGGTCACCACCACAGCGAAGGTGGTTCACAGCCGCGGGCAGGTCGTGACTGGGAACTAAGCGAGGAACAATTACAAGCAGAGTTCGAAAAATGCTTTTCACTATTAAAATATACCATTAAAATGTCCCCTGAAACTGAAGTGATCGTCCACTACTCTTGTTATTTAAGTATCTTCGTTTGAGATTATTCCTTTAAGAAACACTTCGAGCATGGATCTCTCTATCGCTATTTAAGTGATCCTGTTCTTTCGATAGCCTCGTTTCAGATTCTATCCTTTAGAAATACTCCGATCATGCATCTATCTCTCCCTAGCACGTTCACGTATTTTTCAATGCCAAAAAATAATCATCAAATAGTTGATTTTATATTCCAATTAGAAGCTCATAAGAAATCTTAGACGCGTCATGGATCACTCGATGACAAGTTGACAGACCTTTAATAATTCAATCTTTAATCAATTAAGTAATACGGCAGGCTAATTCTAATTGTAATAATTAGACAATCGCTTATGCTCAAGAAAATTAAGCATTCTCTGAGTATTTAACTTACTAAATTTTACATACATAAATTCAAGCTGAGAAAAGTAAAATCACTGAAAGTAGGTACAAGCCATTAGTTATATTTTTGACAAACGTGTAAAACATCAAAAAATCGAATAAATATAAATTTCTCAAAGATTATGCTTTATTTTCTTTATCATAAGGATTTTTTTTTTTGAACACAAAGCGAGCTTTCAACAGTTATAAATAACTTCGAAAATTAAATCAAGGCTTGAAAATTTAGATGTTAATAAAGGTCAGTCATAGTGCCTTGGAAATTTCCGTTTTTTTAATAAGATTTTTGTAGGAAGAACGTGATTGAAAAGTATTTGATGATATATTTTTTGGCATCTAAAATTTAAAAGTCTTACGAAATAAAAAATTGTCAGCGTTCATGTTTTGAAATAGTCATGAAATTTTTCTTCATGCTAAAATTTGTAAGCTGAAATATGTAATATTTATGTTAGGTAACTTCCGACTTCTTTGATTTATACATTTTTAAAATCTTTATTATATTATATTATATAGCTGCTGCAACATAGTTTTTAAGATATCGATGTCCAACCTTGTCCAAAGAAATCTCATAACATAGGATATATGGTTTTCGACGTAAGGCTGTAGAATACCACTTTCTTGATATTTTTCATCGCACTGCAGATTCAACGTCAATATCATCAACAAACCTGATTCATTTCAGAATAATTTTTATTTTAATTCACATCGTTTGTCCTGCAACAGGTCAAAGATTCTTCACCTTAGTGGTATTCAAGAGCACTTGAATATTTACGAGCATACGTGAAAATTTTGCAATATTCTTCAAGAATGATAAAAACGCTTCTCCATCGCAATGGTTTTGAGATAAGTAAGCCACTTGTAATTGTATTGGCATCCATTGTTGATCAGATGTTTGTAGGAGAAAGAAACACAGAAACAGAAAATCTCTTCAAAGCCTGCGTAATGACATTTCCATACCTATCATCCATGCCTATCAACCATTACTAATTTTGATGGTGTGAAGCCCACAGGTTGGCAATACATAATGTTGTTTTAGACATGTCAATGATGCAGATATTGATTTTTAATTGCTCATTTACGAGGCTGCTTTATAGACTGTAACTATAGTATCCGAGTAAGTGCACCCAGGAAGACCTGATGATGACGCCATCGACGTCGCCCACTTTTGGGCAGACAGGATCTGACCATGTTGATTCCAAGACGATTATATCTGATCAACGATAGATGACAATACAATTACAAGTGGCTCACTTTATTTCATAACCGTTGCGACGAAGAAGCGTTTTTGTCACTCTTGTAGGATTTTTTGGAAGATTTTTGCACAATTTTCACATATGCTCGCAAATATTCATCAAATGAGTTCTCTTGAGAATGCCACAAGAATATATTGTAATATCAAATATTTATATAAACTGCCGCAACGAGCTGCAGAAAATTAACATATCAATGCTAGGAGTACCCCTAAAAGATGCAAAAGAGTTTGTATACCTTAGAAGTACGATCACCTGGGATGGCAGAACAAAAAGAGAAGTTAACAGTCGCATACATCAAGCAAGGCTAGCTTTCAATAAAAAAGCAAAAATTCTTGAGTACAAGAATATTACTTTAGACCGAGAGGAATGGAGATCGAGATGCAAGATCCTGTCGCTGCAAACCAATCCGCCGGATTGATACTACGAAGAAGATATACACTCACGGTTTGAAAATAGTCTCGTTCGCCGGTTTTCTCTTGCGATGTGATGCCGGGCCTCGCGTTTGTTTCACTCGGCGCCCACCTCCACACGAAAAGTCCCACCGGGGCGGACCGCGAGAAACTCTGGCAGTTTACCGTTGGCCGGCGCGCCTGGCGGACGTACCGAGCAAGCTGGCCATCGATCACGCCGACCACGCGCCACCGTCCACGACAGATACACGACACAAACGCGTGGCATCAAATAACAAAAAAATAAACAAAAATAACAAACTGTATTCACCTAGCGCTGCGTCGCTCGTGGCTAACGTCAGTTCCGTGTTCGAAAAATTCAAAAATTTCGAACGCAATATTTTGTTTGTTTCGCCTTCGATGCGTTCTAGTGTGACTTTTCATAACACATAAATAAACAATCAATGTAAGAATTAAATGATTTAAATGCTTGTGATTTCTTAGGTGTAATCTTGTTGTGGTTGTAAAAGTGACACGGAGTCTCGATTTGTTGGTGATTTTTTTTTGTGCAATGTTGTGAAACGTCAGTTGCTCTCGTCTAGATTGTTTGCAATGATAAGGATAACAGTGATGTGTGAACTTTTGAAGTGAATGTATGGACCTCACAACAAGGTAAATATTACATCTAAAATTAATATACGAGTATATCACAGAATTATAAGCTACATAAGTTTCTACATCAACTGCCGAATATATACTTTTCTAATACTATTTGAAATGTGTAACTTATGACTACATTAGAGATATATTTAAGACAAGCTAGGCATACATATAGGTTATGACTTAGAAGAAAGAACAGGAATAAAATATTATGTAGTGCTTAAATCCATCTCAAATTAAATATAGAGATCATTTAGAATTCACCAACTAACACATACGTGATGTTATATCCTTCAAATTGGATGCTTTCCAACATGAAGAGACAATTTAATATCGTAAGCTCATGGTCTGTACGTCAATTCTAAGCTGTAGTCTAATGACGTTGCTGGATCATTAACCTACATGTATTGTTTAGCCATTTTTAACATTTTACAAAGATAGATAAAAATGTATATGGGAAAATAACTACGTTGCTTATTTTTATTTCACATTTTATATTGCCGAACAATAAGACACCAGGCAAAAGGTGTGCTTATTGAGTAAAGCGCTCGCGTACAATGTGACGGGTCATGAGTTCGAATACCACAAAGATCGATATAAAATTAATTGATGTGTTCATACTTATTTTAGTTTATGGTATACCTGAGTGATAAAAGATAGGAGTAAAAGACATTAAAGACATGGTCGCACGAATGAGAGGTTATGTTAGTGTAATTTTACAGTAAATATCAATGTTGTATTACTTTGTTTATAATACTTATCTTTATTGAAGATATAAAATGTCTGAACCTTAACATGCAAGAGAGTTCTATAAAATTTAATTTTACTATAAAATTCATTGCAGTTGCGACATAAAATACTCCAAGCACCGTTATTTTTAATGAACCTAGTTAATAAGGCGATATTTTATGGCTGTTGCTCGACGTAAGCTCATCTTTCCTAAAGAAAGAGGTCGTAACATGTCATCTTTTATTGTTTATGACTACATTTTGCACTCCAAAATGTAGGTCATACTAGGAAAATGGAGGATTAATAATTTTAAATAATCTAAACTTTTTCATAAATTAAATATACATTTTTTGAGGAAAGCTGTGTCATGCTTGTGTTACACTTGGAGAGATTGCAAGTTAATTTTATTTTGTCTTCAGTTAGAGTTCAGATTGTTAGAAGGAAACAAGGAACCGAAACAGCTAGAGCTTGATGGCATTTTCAAATCATTTAAAAAATTGGCAGACGAGTCTTTCGGTTATTTATGTTTGATTTGTTGTCATTGATGCTATGAGACGTTACTAAATAATATTTACTAATTTATTATATGTGTAATATTTTCAATAGGATTTTTTTTATCGCTTAGAAATAAAATAGATGAACCAATACCCGCATACAAGGCTTAACATTCCATGTTGGAAAACATAAGGGCAATCGCAAAAACTCAAGATTAAACACAGTGGCTCCGATGATCTCTTACAGTCGTGAATTTATCCCTTTTGATTGTATCTCTCTAAGTGAAGTTAAAGAGCAACCATCAATAAAGAGTTTTTTTTTTTAAATATTATGAGTTTTTTAACATATCCGATCCATATTTGAAGCATATGGACACCACAAATTGTCGTTGAGAAATATTTTGGTTGTTCAATTATTAGAGTATTTTTAAGCAGATCGTATAATAAGCCTGACGCTCCCTGGGCCTGGACACTTTTTAATATGTCTTTAAGGTGTGGCTCAACACTGGGAGGCATGTATAGAGCTTAGATTAAAAAAAAAACAATTTAAGAAAATCAAGCTTGGTCGGGATGTGAACCGACGTCATCTAAGTAAAAAACAAACGCTTTAACCACTGGACTATGTCACCAGGCAATGTAATGACGGATGGATCAAAATGTCACATTGCCTTTTTTTTTAAATTTACAAATGAGATTCTCTCTTTACCGTTTGACGATATTCTCTTGTTATTTTTTTACGTTTACAAAAATTTAATTCCATTTTTCAAAATATTGAGGTTAGGTTTATGACAGTGATTTGAAGAACTTCGTCTTATTAATGCATTAATAAATTAAATCTAGACCATCGGCATATCGGCCAATTCAAAAAGCGTATCCAAATCGCAAATCTTGCATTTCCTGTTTGGAATATTACGAATATCGATTTTTATGATTTGTTTGCCAATTACAGGCAGTCAAATTTTAACGGAAAAATATAATCGATTAATAGGTTTTCTCTTTAACAGCACACAAAAAGAACTATATTGGTAACAAAAATAGCATTGCCGGCGGGTAGTTGTGGGTTTGATCCCCGACGAAGATAAAAAAAATATATTGTTAATCGATTTCTGAGCTCTAAAATACCCCCGGTTAGTGTGAATTTGATCCCTCACCCGTAAATGCAAGTCATAGCCTATCAATTAAAATTAATGGTAGACGAAAGTCATCCCGTAAAGACCACCCATCCATAGTAAGTTCCTGTAATAATAAGGATGATGCGTGAATCTCGGGCTGTAGTCTATGACGTTGGCGGATCAACACTTCACATGCAGCGCTTAGCCATATGCACCATGGTGATATCATAGAATTCCACAGGTACATAAAATAATACAAGGTATATAGTAAACATAAACATACAATACATACAAAAGAGAAAAAAAATGTAAAAGAAGAAGAAGATGACACTTGTCAAAGATCACAGAGATCTTAGAGAACAATACCATCGACAAAAGAGGAATAGGATGTAAGAAAACGATCTAGGTGTGCTAATAGGCCATTTAGAAGCGCCATTACCGTTGTACTAAATTGAGTGCTCGAAGCTCCACAAGTATCAACTGGGATAAAAAAACAATAGACGGCTACGAGCACGGGTGTACTTATCTGGAACGTAGAAGTTAAGACATTCAAGAATCCCAGGGTTGTGAATTACACCGCGAAGAAGAAGGAATAAATGTTTGAGAGAAGCAATTTTCCTCCGGGACTCTAACGAATATATAGTTTATATACTCAGAGGTCGTAGGTTCGATTTTTAATAAGTTTATTAGCTTCATAAATATCGACGCATGGTGTTGAATTGATTTCTCAGACGTAACAGTCAAAGGCTATTTGTCTAAATTTGTGGTAGCCGAATTTCGTCTCTTAAACACCATCTGTAACATCAACGGTGCTTTGTCGTTCTTGAAAATGGCAAGCATCATATAGTTCACAAATGAAATCTCTCAACCACCGTAAATTTAAACGAATACCAAACGTGCAAGCATGCTGAACGATCTCCATACAACTTGATGACTCTCAGGTCAATATTCTCATTTTTCAAATCCAAAGCAAGATTCAAATCTGAACAAATGCATACTTTTAATTAAGTAAATGATAATTAAATACGTACATTTATTATCAAATGATAATTCAGTCCATGCACTTAACCTATATGCTCATCAAATTACGAGTTAATTTTTTGTATGTTGGTTTTACATAGCACTCGGAGTGGCTTTAAGTTATTCACCGTACTTTTTGATATTTTTTTTGTTCACCACACTCGTTTCATATTTTTTGATTCAAATCGTACAAATTCTTGATTTAATTTTAATTCATAATTTTACATTCTCGTACCTTGTTTTGTTTTCGTACAGCTATTTGCGAGGAGCACTTGTTTAATTGTTGTAATTTAATACAACAAATTAATTATTATATTATAAAATATTTAAAGTAAAATACTTTGTGCATGTAAATATTTAATTCTAGGATGGTTATATTCTAATAACGATTTATGTATAAAGAAGAAAACTTGTATATTATTTTTAAAAACAGTGTCGCGTGAAAATGGTATCACATATTATATATGTTAATAATAAAAATATATAAAAAGCATTTACCGTTTTCTTCTTCGTAGTGTCAATCCGGTGGATTTTTTTGCTGCTGCAATTCATGTCCTCGAATACTTGCTGCAAATACTAACGTCTAGGGCACCCTGTGCAGTTTCTACTCTCAACCATCTCTTCCACAATGTAGTGAAATAGACCATCCATTGCGCTCGCCTCTCTGAGATGGTGCTTACTTACAGTTATTGAACGTTCAAAATGAATTCCTAAGTGATTCTTATAATACCGATATATATAATGTACGTTTAAAAAGTCAATATTTGATGAAGCTCTCATTGAAATTGAAACCATGGTCATCAAATCTGTGAAAAAATAATGGTCTATGTGATCCGTATTTAAACAAAATGAGGTATTATCTACTAAATATTTGAAAATGATCAAAAGGTAAATGCTAAGAATATAAATAACATAAAAGTAATACACCTTATATTCACGATGATGAAGTATTTTTCCTGAGTATTTATCAAAATAAATGTTTTTTTTATCCTCTTTTTTCTTACAATGAATTTTAAGTATTTTAACTTTTATATAAGTCCAGTTTCTAGTAAATTTAATTTATTATGTTTAATAGTTATGGAGCATGTTGAGTTTTGTGTAATTGAAAAAATCAAGTGTGAATTTCGTGGAGAAAAATGAACTTTTCGAGTGCGCCTTTTTAATGCCTTGTTATCTCAAATAACAGGATTATATGGCCAAAGAATTAATTGCGTTAATGGAGAAAATTAACTTAATTAAATGGAATTATGCGTTATTTTCTGGTTTCTATTAATCCGCTCGGGGGACTAATAATGGCCTCTCAGCCGCGATGGGCCCGAGAGTGGATTTTAATTGGCCTTTGAGAAATTTTCGACCCATTCGGCTATTGTCTTTGGCCAATAGATTTCTTCTCCATTAGAAATAAATTTCCATTCTTTCAGCAATCTATGGGTATTCACTCTGATGTGCTTGGGTTCAAATTGGAAATATTTAATTTAGCATAAAGACATGAGGAAATCGAATGATTTACTGTTTCGAAATTAAGTTGTAATTATGTATTTACATCACTTCGAAGAGGCTTTTCGTCACTATAAATAATCTACTATATTCACTGCTTAATTTAATTTAATACAGTTCTGTAAGCCGCCTTTAGGAGATCTGCTGAGTATATTATATGTATACTTACCAAGCTTTCTATGACACCAAGAGGACGAAATGCTTAAATATGCTGCCGTAGTTTATGCTCTCCTACAGTATCTAAAAAATGTGTCCCAACCAGATTTACTTTCGTCTATTTTGCAATTGTAGGGTTGTAGCTGCTCTGATTGATTCCTTACTTCGTCATACTTTACAAAGTCAAACCATCATATGTACAAATAATATTCTGTGCAGACGTCTGTTGTCGAAACCCATTACACGGCTGCACTAGATTTATAGTTTATTCTGAAAAATAGGAACATAATACGGGGTCCGTCATCTAACGTTTTTTTTTTTAACTAGTGCTTATTTCGTGAATGGTAACACTTAGCTCATGTCTGATTTGACAGATAATTAGTTTTATCCTTCCGCTAAACGAATATGGTTGTGTATTTGCTTGAACAACGCTGGGAAATATTGCGACATTACTTTGAAAATCAGGCCATTTTCTTCAAAAATGAGCAAGGAGTGGCCGTTACAGTCAATGGCGATCGTTATCGGGCCATTTTTGTTCACAAAAATTGAAGAAGAGGATATTGGCAACATTTGATTTCAACAGGACGGCGCTACGTGCCACACAGCCAAAGCTACACTCGATGTTGTGCGCCCCATTTTCAAAAAAAAAAGTTATTTGGCGGACCCGTTAAGTGATCAAATGTGGATAACTTAATTTGATATTTATGTAACCTACATATGTTTTTTTTATTTTTTATGTTAACACCTACAGGAAAATACCGACAGATTGTGATAGTGATGCTGAAGTCTCATCTGTGGAATTCTATGACGCTTGCCACGGTGCACATGGCACATGTGGGGTATTGATGCGCCAATGTCACAGACTGCAGCCCGAGATTCAAGCATCATCCTTATTATTACAGGAATTTACTATGAATGGGTGGTCTTCACGGGACGACTTTCGTCTATCACCAATTTGGATTAATATGCTATGACTGGCATTTTACGGGTGAGGGATCAAATTCACACCAACCGGGGTATTATAGAGCTCAGAAATCGTTTTTTTTTTAATCTCCGTTGGGAATCGAACCCACGACCTTTGGCTTGCAAAGCAAACGCTTTTACCATTGAGCTATACCCGCCGGAAGATATTACAATAGCATATTACGAGTACATCATAATTGATGAGTTATTCCAGTATGAAGGTGTACAAAATTATCAAACGCTATTATCTCGTACAAAAAGAAAATAAATATAATATTTATCAGTTAATTTATTGAGAACATTAAAAAAGTCTATACATATTAGATTATATTATATTATTTTTAATATTTTTTAAAAATATATAAATACATTTTTGTCTCATGGTTAGCCGTGACATTGACAATACTGTTAAATAAACAATAAAAAGTAAACGTAAATGTTGCGAAAATTATACGTCTTATAGTAAAATTGTAGTTTGTAGTTTCAAGGACGTTTTATTTGAGTGTGACCTTCACCGGAATTCAATGTCATTTCCTTTTGTTCGTGTTGTCTCTTTCGCGCATTGTCAACAAATAATTATTTATTTTCCTACAAAATAATATTATTTAATTTTAAATACTATTTCCATATGTATTTAGCTGTTCTATGAAGCGTGCACTATGGAGTGACTTCAACGCACGGTCAGTTCGCAAACCTGACATTCGTACACTTTATGAAATTCTTTTTATTGCTACGGTAGCTTGATTTTATGTAATACAAGTTTATAAAATTAAAGATATATTTTAAATTTCTTTCCATATAATTAAATTGATTAAAAAATGTCAATTTTAACATACACTGCATAAGATAATTTTATCTGTTAATACAAATGTGTAGGTAATATAAAAGTCTACTTTAAATATATTTTTTCAGTATATTCTAGAATTTTTTTTTGATTATCTAAGGAGACAAGTTATTGTTAGAGCGAAATCATATTTTTACTTCTAATTAAATTATTTGGACTCAGATTCATCATCATCAGCCTGTATCCGTCCACTGTTGAACGTTCGTCTCCCGCATGAGTCTCCATCCTCTTCGATCCTTCGCCTTCCACATCCAGGTCACTCCCGCTATTCTTCTTATGTCGTCAGTCCTTCTTGCATGGGGTAAGCCAATGCTTCGATTGCCAGTTGCTGGGCGCCATTCCAATACTTTGCTTCCCCATCGACCGTCGTCTCTTCGACAGATATGTCCTGCCCATTGCCACTTGAGTGTGCCTATTCGTTGGGTAGCATCCACTACTTGAGTTCTTCTGCGTATTTCCTCGTTTCGGATTCTATCTTTAAGCGACACTCCGAGGATGGATCTCTAAATTGCACGCTCGGATAAAGAGTATAAAATACTACAGTACTTTTAAATGTTTATATAAAAAAATTGACTGTAAAAATTAATTTCGTTATTTCCGGATCTTGCTTAAAAAAGTGATTAATATTTTATTTAATACTTGTTGAAAAAAATGTATGTAATCTATGAAGTGTGACTGTAAAAACCTTGGCACTGAGTAATATGTCATTTAGTGAGGAATGCCTCGAAAATCTACAAGTCTACCTGTTGATAATTCAGATCCGCTTGTTTTCCGTGCATTGTGTTTTTTTTGGTTTTTTTTTTCACGTTAAAATTAACAGGTAATGCGCAAATCGGGTGTGACGAATTGCGGAATCGATTCGAAACCGCGCAAACGGAATTCAGCGAATCTCTCTGACTACTGTACAGTCTACATCCGGGTGAGATTCAAGGTTCGAGGTCTACGCTGCTTTAAACGGAAACTGTCAATATTTATATTTACTACTTTTGTTCTTGAACCTTTATCTTTTGAACGTAGCGCTTTTTGTATTTTTTTAATCGATTTTTCACACGGTTAATATCCAAGTAGAAAATAATATACTAGTATTTAATTTATATTAAAAATTTTGGAGTCAGACTATATTTTTGAATGTTCTACATACCTGATGAAACAATTTACTTTAAGATAACTTAAAGCGGAGTCATCCTTCAGAAGCAGACTCAAGACCCACCGTTCTACTCAGAGAGGCAAAGAAGCGCTTTTGGAATGACCATTCGGTTATCAAAAAGCGCTATACAAATTCTGATATAAAACTTATAATAATAATTGACGTTTTTTTTACAGATATTCAACAACTGATTCACATTTAAATAACATTAAGTTCCACTTTTATGTATTTATCTCTTCCTTCATCCTTGCAAAACTACCTATCTCCCTCTCCTTTCCTGATAGACACACCCCCACCCCCTCCCCTACAAAAATGGCTTACACCACTTATAAGTACAACGCAGCTCAGTTATCTCATAACTAGAGAAGGATTGAGAAAGACTACGAGTTAGTCGAAACTGCAGTCTCTTAATAGAGAACTTTTGTTACGTGATCCATGTGAAAACAAGGTAAATAAATAAATAAATATTTATAACATTAAGTTTGTAAGAAGCGCCATCTATAAATAATACGCATAAATCATGTACGACGTGTTAGTTTTTTAGCTCGAATAAGATAATTTTTGGTATATATCTGCATTACAAAGTTTTATGAACAATGAAAAATATATTCATATAAAAACAGATAATTTCTTGTAACATTAATATGAATTAAATTGATATTTTAGAATTAAATAAACCATTTTATAATCAAAACATCATAATGTTGTATATATTTTTAGCATTCACTTTGAGATCCATTTTGATATTAAATAGATAAGATTTTCATACCTTAAGATGAATCACACTGAGCTCTGTTTCACTTGATGGAAGACTGCAGTTTCGAGATCTATGAAAGATTCATCAGTTATAACGTGCATTCATTTACACGTCAGTACGTTTGTGCACGTTGGAACTAATGAAGCTTTCATAGATCGTGAAACTGCAGTCTTAAATCAAGTAAAAACAGAGCTCAGTGTTATACATGTTAAAACAATAAAACAAAGTATTAAATTCTTATCTACAAAACAATATATCTCAGCCTTAAAAAATAAGTCATTAAAATATTAACATAATTTTAATTATTAAACTTACGTTTTTATAATTTAAGAATTAATTTTAATTAAAAAATTAATAAATTAAAAATATTTAGTTTTGATTCACAATTTATTTTAACGATTACATCTTTTGGCCTTCCCGAAGAGCATCTTCAATAATGAAAAAATAAAAATAGGCATTGGCTTATATAGGCATGGACAGTTAATTAGTTCTTACACACATATTTACAGGTTTTATATGTATGCGAGTAAAACAATTGAATTTTATTTTTTCATTATTGAAGATGGTCTTCAGGAAGGCCGAAACATGTAATCGTTAAAATAAATTGTGAATCAAAACTAAATATTTTTAATTTATTAATTTTTTAATTAACATTAATTCTAAAATTATAATTATGCAGTTTCACCAAGTATTGTCAGTTGATAACCTTAAAGTTATGTTTTTATGTTATAGTTATATTGAATTGTGAATCATACAAAATAATGTTCGATTTCAATACTTATAAACATATTTTTTTTATTATCTATAGTTATTATTTACGTTCACGTTCTAAAATAAATACATTTACGTTCGCTCCAAAAACAAAATGTTCGTATTATTGCATTTAAATTTAGATTGATAGCTAATCTTGGCATTCCTTCGGTCAGCCAAGCACGCATGCGCGGTCCGAGACCATCCATCAACATCCGAAGTCTTTACGCAAACGAAAATCCCATTCAAATGTCAGAAGTAAATTATAAAGAGCAACAATATATAAAAAAAAATGTACGCCGTACGTGTGCGGGGCCTCGGGAAAAATGCGGCTCGAAAATCCATTTCTTTCGGTCAAACCAGATTTCGAAGATATCGAGAACAAAGACACTCGGACTGTGGTTCTTTGGCCGATGTGGATTTGGTCTGGTTGTAGCGATGAATGGTGCTGCTGGCTTCTTGCAGAGCGGTAGTAGGCGGATGCCATGGACGCAGTGCTATTATGGACAGGGTATCCGAACAGTGAAAGCCTATATTCGAGTTTTAAATTTTTATTTTCACATTTTTGCAGTAGATGGTCGCTTTAATTAGACGTTACATGGTCATCTATCACTGTCCATGCTTTTTTTCGAGTCACCCTTAACCTCAGAGGTACAACTGAGATCAAAAATGGTTCGAAACGGCCTTCAGAGAACCGGGAAATTGGAAAACACATCGACAAAATACGTTAGGTTAAAACTGTTGATATACACGTAGAAGTTGCAAGAATGGGAATCTACTTACACCATTTTAGCTATTATCTAATTATTATATTGTGATATCAAATACTTGTATGTAAAAGACATAATGTACACGATAGTTTTTTTTTTTAATTTGATTACAAGACAATGTTTCAATAATTAATCATACACGACTAAGTATTAATTAAATGTAATAAAATAAGAAAAAAAAACAGTATAAAAAATAAGACTAAATATAAAAGCGCGCGACGAATATACGAAGGTTTAAAATTATAGTAAATTACTATTTAATTTAGTTTTATTATTATTGTATATTCATTTTCACATAAATCTGGCTCGACTCTGCCTCCTGGAATTCCCCTGAAAAGATTATATGTATAATTTTCAACGAATTTCTAAGACAGCGAAAGACTTGGAGCTTAAATAAAAGTCATGTATAGTTTTTGCTCTAATGCAGGATCCAAAGAACAAGTCTCAAACAAATATATCATTGCCTCTTAATTGAACGTACAAATAATGTTCGTCTGTCTTTTCCGCTCCTTAACATCGTTTTTCTTCAAACACAACACAATCATCCCATTTCCAGTATTCCAAAAAAGCATATGTTTGCAAAGCAAGGTGTCCATTACACAGTATTTTCACTAGCATCGTTTAGTCACTGAACACAGCCATTGAATATCCACAATAATTTGTTGATACACTAATGCATAAATTTCATTTAATTTTCCGACTTCAGAGTGTTCGAAACTGTGGTCTTTACCCTTCGTAGCCTGCCTACGTTATTATTATTGTCTGTGGTCCGAAAGAGAAATTGTCTAGGCCTTCGACCGCTTTACGGTTTCGAGTGGGAATTTTCGGTTTGTTGAAAAGAAAAAATATAAGCGAAAAAAATACACGAGACCGATGCGTTTCGTCGACTGGGTTTATTTCAATACTAGACCACGGCAATTAATGGCGGCTTGGGAATTTCGCGTGATTTTTATGCAAATGTAAGTGCTATTTTTATCTCATATTATATACGCCATTACTGTATTAATGGAGGCGTGGTTTTATATCAAGATATTGCTTTATTTTAGTTTTTCAAATATATAGTAATCTTTTTTATTAAAAATGTATATTTTTATTTATATATATAAAATGTTGTCACTTACGGTGTTAGTTTTACCAATGATATAACTGAAAAAAAGAGTCTAAAATATATACAATACATTTAATATTTTATTGTTTCCTTGTATTCCTTGAAATTTTAAAATTCACTAATACTACGATTCATTGTTGATTTTTAGCGATTAACACTGACAATTTCGACATGTGCCTAGCGTATTAAAATAATGGGTTTCAACCTTGCATGGACCATGGGTCTTACTACCTTGCCTTCTTCCCATAATCTGCAATTGATTTTTATTCCGTAGATGCACTGTTATCCTGTCTTGAGCATCTTTTCTGTATTTTGCAAGCTTAAGGTTTTATTTGATGGCTGATCGGATTTAATTACCAGCTGATATAAAATGAGCAGCAATTTTCCTAAGGGACTCTAAAAAAATAGAAATAAAGCATCCCTAGAAGAAAAACAATTGGGTTATGTACGGAATTGATTGAGTTAAATGGATAGTTACCGTACATATAAAAATAGAGACGTCGGAGATTTTTTGTATGAATTCTTTCGAGCATGAGGATGTATTTGGATTTATTGGGATTCCAAACTAAGCTCCCATATTCCAGAACAGATTATCATGGGTTGTACTGGGTAAAATAAAGCTAGTATATATTGTAGTATAAACATAAGATCGTTGTTAAATCGGTACTTACAGTAATTATTTACAGTAAATTTGTACTTTTTATGAATTATATCATTTCAAATCTTAGCTTGTAGTATGTAGTTGGTATTCAGGAAGATGTTCACGAAAACATTTTTTGTACGTCGATAAACCGGCTTAAAAATCTCATATTATACATTTCACATATCAGAACTGGTGTGCCATAATTATAAATGTGTACAAGGAAAATGGTAGAAATATATATGGGTGCTATTTAAAATAAGAATAATAGCTCACTTACGTCTAACCTCCATTCCTTTGACCCACATATCATTGATAAGTTACCGTTATATCTATAGCGGCTGTTCCTCGAAATTTGCAAAATTGATCCTAATTGCAAACTTGCATAAGGACATCGAAGAAGGAAAACTGTAAAATTTCTTACTAAAGGATACAAGCTTGTAAATGGTCATTTAGTATTTTTTCATAAATTAATCATTTTTTAAGAAACTAAACAATTTATTAAATGCTTGAACAAACATCATACCCCCTTTTCGCGCGTAACGTCCAGGAATCATTGTTCTGTAATATTTTAGAACCTATGTAATAGTCACTATTCACATTTAGTGCTCTTCTGCATGCAATTAATTTACTAAAAAATCAACACGATCTTTATTAAAACTGCAACTTTTTATTTTTATTTCTTCTATCCTAAGTAAATATATTATATACTTCAACATCCATATTGTCTCCCTAGCTCTAGCATATTGATCCATCGATTGCTACTTTACAGCTGAGTACATACTGTGTATGGTTCCCACTAGCCTTCCAGGATGAGAGTCTGAGGATTTCAAAACTAAGCGGATCCATTATCCAAGACTGTCAGGATTTCGAAGGAGATTGATTGAAAAAATTGAAGGTCTGTTCTTTTAAGTCTTAAGTAGTGTATCCAGATGGTTATCCGTCAAAGTACGATCCGCATCTAATGTTTGTTAACTTTCGGCGATCGAACAGGAACAACTGTTACACCACAGTATGGTCGATGGGTTTTGATTATTTACTCAAAAATAACGTTTTCATATCAACTTTGCAAATCGAATTTTACATACAACAATTAATAACAATAAATACATGAGCCGGATCGCGTGCTCACTTATATATTGTTGCTCATTCTGTTCGAATCGTGCTGTTGGGTTCTGACTTAACACAACTAAAGGTAATTTTCTGCCGAATGCTTCAGATTCCAATTACAAACTGTAACTGCGCTCCCAAAACATGAAATAAATAAAAATAATAAAAATATTGTTACTTATTGTCGTTGGAATAGATGTAGTGTCGAGATTCGTCAGCGGTTCGTGGGGACTTTTGGTTTTGAGGACGGTAGCGTGTCATGATGTGCCGGGTTCTGGAGGATGACTTTTTGGCAGCCTGTGTCGGCGCGCATCCTCGTGATTAGTTTGTATGTCAGCATGGTGTTGCCACAAGATACATCGATACATGACACAATTGAATAATACTGAGATCGAGGAAATCAATGCCTTCTATACAAGAAGATAACGATGAAAATTTAGACCCATTTAGATGCGCCATTGCAGTTGAATCAAATTGACTACTCAAATCTATAATAACCAATTAAAGGACCTGGAATTTAACGGATGTTTTACATAATTGTGAGCATATGATCTAAGTAAGTAGCGAATTTAAAAAGCTAGTAAAAATCTCAATTTAGACCAACCAGTTGATATAAGCGAGCAAATGTGTATTTAAGAATAGGTATAATATACCAACTCGATATAGCCCTTTCTTCTTGGGGCGGCTAGTTTTATAGATGGCCGCTTTGCTAATTTCAGTAAAGTGACTGTCACTGCCGCCAACCGTGATACACTCTGCCCAGGAGTCGTCGAGTAAATGCCATTTTTTGTGTACCTAAATTTTGTCAGTCTTCAAACCAAACGGAATTACGCTGCTTTTGAGCGCTTCTGCGCGTCCGTCTGCAAGAGTGCAGGCGCAAGTAATGACTCCTAACTAATGTCTGCCATTCTGCAGAATCCATTTCCCGACCTTGCCATTTCCTTATCCATTCCCTCGTATTTCGTGTTTAGCAACGTGTTACCAAAGAAGGCAATTCGAGACTCGCTGTAGTATACTAACTTTGCAGCCTTAAACTGAGATCTATTTGACGTCTAACTGATGCACCTAAAATCACGGGAAGGTCTTCAGCCACTCTCTAACAAGTAGCTTTTTGCGTGCGTCCAGTAACGCGTCCCCATCTTGTTCTTCAAAAACAAAAACAGGACGGGACAGGGAGGGTTTTCACCAATCGAGTCTTTTAACCAAAAATAAATTTAAATGTGCTTTTTGCCGAGTTCTTTGCTTTGGAGACCTGCTTCTCATCCATTCACTAAGCGTCCTGATGATGATCAGAAGTCGCTTTTATCGACAGGGGATGTCAAGTGATAGAATGAGCGTTAGTTAGTTTGCTCTGGCTTTGCGCGTGTAGTACAGTTTGTGAAGCGCTGATCTGTTGCGATGATTCGAAGCACTTTCCAATATCGTAAGTGTTTTCTGACGAGCGAGCACTGAAAGTGTGCGCCGATCGTAATTAGGAACATAAGTGAACATCGGCACACAGATCAACATCAATTGATTACATGTAGCGGCGCATTACACTTATAGAGATCGACAGTGGAACTCATGCTTAAAAAGCTTAAACAGAGAGAAGCTTAAACGCTAAAAAATCCATCCTTTCCTGTCCTGTATGCATGTCTCAGACGCAGACTTGTATACTTAGAGAGACGGTATCCAGTGACGGCTTTAGATGCTGTGGCGCCCTATGGCATATTTATCATGGCGCACCGTATTATTTATATTTTTTATGAATCTAAGCAAAAGGTTGCTCTCAGATTATTCGACGCCGCGGGGCACCGTACCACTTCGCCATCCCCTAAAACCGGCACTGACGGTATATACTCAATATATAGTAGCTCTTGCAGGCTGGTGCCGAAAAGCTTTGATATAATATATTTCGTCTCTTATTTTTGTTCGCTAGTCTGACACGCATATATTTATAAAAATGTATAAGTTTTAGATTAAAGTAATTTTAGACACGGTGCTTACAGGCGCCATTTTGTTTGTTTTAACAAGTCCTCTCATGTGGAGCACCATAGTTTGCCAAGTGCTCGCTAGATTTATTTCGGCGCCGAGACTCACAAATGCCGGCGATCTCAGTCGGAGTCTGTTCGTGACCTGTAAGGAACGCATAATGTTCCGTTCCAGGCAGACAACCGACGACTGACAGTTATTTTATTCAAAATACAATGTGCTATTTGACAAGTTCTTTGCTTTGCGACCTGCTCCTTATTTATTCGACACGTTTTCCGATGACGATCCCGGTGAACCTTTGATTAGCAGGGGATATGAATATTGCCATTGCAATATTCATAAAATTAATTAATGAGATCTCCATCACGGTTCCATTAAATAACTGTCGACATGAAATAATGTAGTTTATACTACAATTTCAGGAAACAACATAATAATTTTCAGAAGTTTGGTTTCCAATGTCTTTTATGTTGTTTTCTATGAATCTTTCATGGCCATTGGTTTTCTCCCGACGTCCTCGTGAGCTACTTGGATATCTTCCAAATGGAACAAGCGCAGTGAAGAGTAGTTAATGCCTAAGTAAGAGTGTGCAATGGTGATGAACCATTGCCAGGAAATATGTTACCTTAAACATGCATAATTGCTGTGTCATAAAATTTGCTGCTGAGCATCGTGGTCTTCTCTCATCTGATATCTCAATCCGTAACAAATCTGCTCTAAATGATGGTGAAAAATTCAAAGGAGCTCAGTTTCCAAGTTTTTAACAATAACCTAAAGCAGCTATTCATCGCAAACGTTTGACAAATACTATTTGTAGTCGATGGAGTTTCAGGGTGACGAGAATTCGGGAGATTGAACAAAATATACTTTTAGGTTAAACTTTTTCTACGTCTCTTTAGAACAGCGATTCTCATAATTTTTAAGGTCAACAAGTATATTAATTTGCAGAGTACCGAAGTAAATTAACTTGTTTTGATGTTAACTGAAAGAAAAACAGTGAAATTTGCTTTTACAAATGTTATCTTCTTGGCGCTCTTTAGATTCTCGTAGTTACTATAAAATTGAATATATATATAATCGTGTCGGAAACAACAGGGTCAGATCCTGTCTGCCCAGAAGTGGGCGACGTCGATGGCGTTACTTCTGGCCATCATCAGGTCTTCCTGGGTGCAGCCACTCGGGCACAGCGCACACTCCAGAAGGTGTGACAGGGTCTCCTCCACGCCGCAGTCACATTCAGTCGGTCCGCTGTAAAACTGCCAGGCCCTCATTTGTGTCCTCGTCTTGCATACTCCGGTCCGAAGTCTGTTAAGGGACCTCCATATATTCCACCCTTGGTCATGTCCAGGGGCTAGGTCCTCTTTCGGGGCAATCCAAGTATTCCCCTCAGTTGCGCTTCTCCACATGTTCAGCCGCAGGGTGGCCTCAGGTATCTCCAGTTCCGTTGTCGACTGTAGGAAACTTCTTCTTGATTTGAGCCGTGTAGTTATCTTTTGGTACCCAAACATAGGGTGGAGTGCGTCGTGGGTTGCTTTGGTGAGTTCCTTCTTGGTAGTAACTTCTCGCCGTATGTTTGGTGGGGCAATGCCCGAGAGTTGATATAGCTTTGATATTGGGGTAGGTTTTAGGCACCCCGTAACCACACATAAAATTGAATGTTAATGAATGAACAAAAAATATTTGAAAATTTCATAGTTCTTATAAAAAAATATATTTAAAAACGTGGGTTAATGTGATTCCCAATTTCAAATACTAATTCCATAAAACATTTGTTTCAAATTATAAATACTTTTTTTTTTACTTTTTAAATGAAAATGTTTTTAGTCTTTTTTTCAGTTTATAACACAAAATTTTAAAATTGTGTTCAGTTGTGTTTTTTCTTCAAATTTATATTTTTGGCGTTGATCTTTTGTAACCTGATGACTTTGACTTCATATTATCGTAATACATTAATGCTCCAACTAGAGTGCGGTCGTCGCAAAAGAGCCGGTTCGATTCAGATAACGAAAACAACACACGAGAACATGTATTGAATTCATGAGCGATTCAGGAAATGTAAATCCGTTGATTCATTTGATTATTCTGATGTTAAACAAACATTCAGTGGGAGGAACAAGGCTCGAATCCCATTCGTAATTTCCCATTTACGCTATGATTCATGAAGCATTTATTCAGGTTCTTTACTACCTGTCACATTAAAGCAAGTGCAATCTTTTCATCATCATCAACAGTGTATTTTCCTTCTCTATGTTATTAACTGTAGAAAAGATGTACGGAATAGGAAATAATATTCTAAAATCTAAATAGATGGTCTCCCAACCAAAAGCTAGGTGTGCTCTATATAGTATATTCTTATTTCACCCACAAACTTCTATTTTTATATAAAAAACAAATATGTATTGTCCTCAAGTACTGTAGTTACTTTTGGATTGAATCTCTAAAATACTAAGACTTAATTGACTCGGTTGAAAGAAGAACAGTTGTCTTATAAATAATGAGGCACGTTTAATCTCATATCATTGGGACACAGAAGTAAGATTGGTTATTTTATTTCTGCTAATATTACCGTGGCTACTACTTCTCTAAATTCAAATAATTAATTCCTCTTCCATCAATTAACAACCGACAGACTCGTCTCACACTCACTTCATCGTTAGACGGTTAATTTATGTTGACCAAGATTTTGCAGTTCCATAATCCCTTCTTAAATGCCACCGGTAAGCTTTATAATGTTTTTAGAATACATAAGCTTCATCATTCATACAATCTGTATCATTTCAAGAAATATTTCTATATTTACTTGCAATATCCCATATATATATAATAATTAAACCTAAATTAACTCAAAAAAATCATTTCGTCAATCGATTAGTTGAAAAATCACTTCCATTTATTGTCTGAACGGATTTTGCCAAATGATATTTAGTGTAACATATACACTGGTTTCAAAGACTTCTTTTAGCATAGTAAAAATGGTTTAAAATTACACGCAAGTCTGTTTAAAGGTCTTCTTGAAGCTTTCACATTTTCCGTGTTTTTAAGTCGCTATTTAGTTAACAGACTGATTTCAGTTTATTTTCGGCGGGTTTGTCATTACGCCCCTATGCGACTTTGCCTATCAGACAACAGACAAGCTGCCTGACCCAGATTGTCTGTTCAATGCAACGTGTGTGCTGCGTGTATTCTACAGAGATTGACAACCTTATCAAAGCGATAAAGATTATAGTTGTGTTTCAATTAATAACCTTTTATTCATGTTAAATATTGCACTTTGATGGTCGCGCTTTGTTGGTTGATTGAGTCGTCTCCTAGGAACAAATTATCTGAGCTTCGGAAGCATGATGCTTGTTATGAAATCTACTAAAAATAAATGTTATTTAACTGGATGGGATACATCACAAAGAACGTACGCAAAAATGAAAATATCCTGAATATGTATAGCTGAAGGCTTTCCCACGATTCTGATGCAGCGCACAGTGCAACAATACACTGACCTCAGACTAGTTTTGTTGATGTTAGTGCACTACAAGCGTGCCTCGAATTGCCTTTTTGCGGATTTATTCCTTGATCGCGAGGAACGTTAGTATTATTTACAACCCTGCGATACTTTTATATTCTTAAGGTGAAATTTCTAGCTAGAATCCAGTACAAGCTTTGCCTTTTAGCTTATAAGGTACTCCACGGCAAAACCGCACCAAGCTATTTGACATAGTTTAGTTTTTGAGATAAGTGCGCAAGGAGACACACTCTAAACAGCAAGAGCAAGTAAAAGCACCCTGCAGCTGACGAGAGATAGTCCTAGCACGGTCTTTGGCAATCGTGCTTTCAGTTTCGCGGCACTAACGGCCTGAAACTTGTTGTCAGAAAGTGTTAAATATCTGAAAACGGACGCATCCATCAGAGGCAGAGTCAGAGTCAAGACACACCTTTTTACTTTGAGAGGCAAAGAAGGTTGGTCATAAAAAAGCGCTATATCAATGCTGATATAATAATACTCGTATGATTTGGCGAGTATTCAGGGTTGGCACAAAAGGTTGTGCTCCACTCTTGTACAGCACGCCGCTGATAGCAGCCGCGTTGTTGTCGCGCTCTCATTGGCTGAGGTTCAGGCCGGTGTTGTTGCGAAGGCGAGTGTCTTTGCATTGCCTCGGGCCGCGGAATCGGCCTTTGCCAAAAACCAGGGCCGACTGTAATTACCTCTGACAGGAAATAAAGCTGGAGAACATTAGCGTGCCAACCCTGTTTTATAGCCAACATACATGTTGCAGGTAGATGGTAAAAACAGATTTTTAATCAAACACTTGTGGGAAAATATAATTTAAATGAAAACATTTAAATGAAAACATTTAAATAACAACATTGTAATGTTTTCTTAATCAAATAAAACGTAATTTATCACTTTAACACTTAACCTAGCCAAACTTAACTCAACCTAATCATCAAGGTAGATGATCAATTCACGTAAAATTACAAGTCCTTTAGGTTACGTTAATTTATGTAAAGTTTGTTTGGGATTGGTAAGGTTAGATCATTTACTATATTATGGAAAATCATTTTACAGATTTGAACTTTTATCATCTTCCCGGAATTGATTATATGACTTAGGGATTTGATTAAATCTCTGTTTTCATCGCTTCGCTGCGATAGATACATTATTTCTACACGTTAAATCATCCCTATTGGGCATAGAGATTTTATGGTTACTGTAATCGCGTTGTCGGCAGTCATAGCTCAATGGTCAAAGCGTTTGCTTTGCAACCCAAAGGTCGTGAGTACGATTTTTCGGTTAGAGATTCCATCTTACTTCTTCATCGCCTTTTAACCTGCTATTCTAATCACTTTTAAGGATTATGTACACCTACTTGACTTTGAATTTTAAACTTAATGTTATTTTATGGAGCACACCTTCAAGTACGGGTAATTAGTTATCTTTCAGTATGATGCAGGTATGAGCAGGCAGAAAAATTAAAAATATATGTTATATATACAATATGTGCCTACAATTTTTTGTCATAAGTTTTTTTTTAATGTAATATTTAACATACAGGAGAATACCGAAAAATGGCGTAAGTAATTTTGAAGTCTCATCTGTGGAATTCCTTGACTCTTAGCATGGTGCATATGTCTAAGCGCTGCATGTAGAGTGTTGATCCGCCAACGTCATAGACTACAGCCAGGGATTAACGCATCATCCTCAATTATTTCAGGAATTTACTATGAATGGGTGGTCTTCACGAGACGACTTTTGTCTACCAGGAATTTTGATTAATAGGCTACGACTGGCTTTTTACGGATGAGGGATCAAGTTCACACCAATCGGGGGTATTTTAGAGGTCAGAAATCGATTAAAAATCTTTGTTTTTTGTGATATCCGTCGGGAATCGAACCCACGACCTTTGGCATGCAAAGCAAACGATTTGACCATTGAGCTATACCCGCCGGCTAAGTGAAAATATACTCGTGCATTCTCTTAAGCGCACAAAATACCGAAAAATAAAAATACAGTTGTTTTCTGCATTCTGTTTGTTGTTAATGATTCGGTTTTCTTTCACTGTCGAATTCTTCAACAATTTGACAGCCAAGTTAAACATTGGTGAATGACAGTACGTAATGGTAATGTTTAAAAAAATGTTTTTTTTACATTCGTTTCTGCACAGTTACACTAAGAACGGAAGGAATTTAACACTTTCATTGCGGCTCGGTGGAATACAAATTAAACTGTCAATTATAAAAAAAGTATTTGAAGCATAAATGTTCTTATCTGGTCTATTCTCATATATCACATTGGTTCTTGTATGCTTAAGCTATCAGATGATGCATAAAAAACTATTCTAAGAAAAATAGCAAAATGATATATCACGGCTACCGATGTCAACAGGGAATCCTACACGGCATATATCGGGTACCGATGCGAATAGGTTAAAGTGCCGTAATTTAAAAACCA
Organism: Glossosoma conforme; assembly: GCA_022606575.1. Lineage (NCBI taxonomy): Eukaryota > Metazoa > Arthropoda > Insecta > Trichoptera > Glossosomatidae > Glossosoma > Glossosoma conforme. Next base: position 923,327 of record JAGTXR010000162.1, on the reverse strand, counting down.
TTAACAGCAACTGAATAAAATTCAGGGGCTCTATGAAATGAATATGGAGACCTACGAGCAGAATCGCATCTTGCCACCGGTTCAGCAAGCTTTGCCCCATTTCAAGGGACCTGACAGACTTCGCTTCCCGCCGATACCGGAACAATGACACTATGAAACCATCTAAGCTTATGGATCATATGAGAAAAGTTCAACCTGATAAAACAGATAAAGTTTCGAAATACTTTCAAATATTCAAAAGAAAACGTTAAAAGAGATCTATGCTGGACGAAATGATCGCTTTGACGTCAAAAAGACACGATAATTAGTCGGAGCATTTAGTATTTTCGAAGGGAAAAAATGTATAAGAAATTTTGGATGGCCATTTGTATGTTTTTTGGGGTGCTGAATCCGAATTTCAACTTGGACACCTCGTATCTGGTGTGCAATCTGAGAAAAATCTAGAAAACTACAATAAATAAGACTTTTTTTTCAATTAAACACATTATTCTTTGTTTGTTGCAGGGCAGAAGTTTTTCCGTCTTTCATTTAAAATAAATGTCAATGTGCTTTTCGACGAGTTTTTTTCTTTGTGTCCTGCGCCTCATCCATCTATCCACGCGTTTCGAAGACGATCCCAGCAAACTGTGGATTCACTTTATTAAACGGGGGATGTCAAAACCATACGTCTGTTTTCCGATGATTGTAGTTTTGATAGATGTGAGAGCAAGGTTATTTATTAAGTGAACTGCCGTTTTTTGTCACATATTGACATCAGCATGGTATAGCCCTTGCAGACTGGTGCCGAAAATCTCGATTAACAATCTTTCGTCACTTATTTTTGTTCGCTCGTCAGACATGTGTCACCATTTTCGTTGTTTTGACAGAAGATAATTCGTCAAAAGGGCCGACAGGTGATTGAAGGGCGCTGCGGTGTTTCAAAGCACGCCGTCAGTTTGGCTCGGCCTTCAACGGAGGTAGATCGTTGATTGTCCGTTGCCTGAACAGAATACCAAAGTTTGACAACTTTTATTTAGTCTGCGTTTTGTTAATTTGCTGCTCATTCTGCCACCACGCGATTCGATAACTATCCCGGGGACGGGAAGTCGTTTCTTTCTTATGTAAAAAAGGATGGTAATATGTATAAACTTTTTTTGCAGCCACTGTAAAATTTAGGTACGAAAAGCATAACCTAATCGTATCGCTTCTAATTCGCTCCGGCCTCCCCTCAAGTCCAACTTATCCAATCGGAAGACGAGAGGCTCCCGAAGAGGCGCTTCCATAAGCTCGCGGTTTTTCGGGTACACGCTAGTATATAATAAATTAGCTTCAACTGTGTTGTTATCATCAATCAACCATCAACCTGTCGTTCAAGAGCCAAGTAGATGAACAATCATACATTAAGGCGGTTTGCATTTTTTTTTCGGAGGTCGCGTTTCTGTATTGCCGTTTGAACTTTTGAAAATGCCGCTTTGGAATTATTTATCTTTCGAAGCGTTTTTTTTTCGTCGAAATTTCTCTCTTTTCTTCGTCGTTTGTTGTCTTTGATTGATGTTTACTGAAACATTCCGAGAATAGCGGAACTACCGAATCATTTTTTACTTTTCTTTTTTTGTTCTTTTTTTCAGTCATGTTTGGTTTTGAAAAAAATCTAAGGAATTCGGCACTTCTTTTTATGTCTTTAAAACTATATTTACACAACGTGTCTTTTTTGATTAATACAAGAAAGTATCGCCAGACAAAATATCTATGAGTAATAAACGCATATTTTTAAAAGTAGCGCAAGATGTGGAACTTCAATGCACCAATGTCATTACCACTGGATTATGCCGCCCAGTAAAAGCGTTTGCTTGTTACTCAAACGCCGTTGGTTCTAAACCCGACCAGGCTTGATTTTATATAATCAATTCAATCAAATTTAATCTCTATACATGCTTCCAGTGTGGTTGAGCCACCTTTTACGGACAAAAAAGTGTCCAGTCTTCGGGAACGTGGGGTTATCATCGGATCTCCTTTGAAAAAAAACCTAATATTTATCTTTTCTATTAAGCTTGTGAATAAATGATGACTGATTGAATAATAAAAATAAAAATATACATACTTTGAATATATACTATAGCGACATCTATCGTACGATGATAACAATGACATAAATACTAGTTTCAACGTCAGTCGGTCTAGGCATAGCAATAGCCAAGTCGGCTGAGCGGTATGAATACCTAGGCATCCCGCTTCTGCCGTTATTTTTGCGCTTGGATTGCCGCGTTGAAAAAAGAATTTTACGTATAGTATATGTATATTTAATTAATAATAATATTGTAATATAGTCAATGATCTATAAAAGTAGATTAGAATATTGAAATAATAAAATAATATTCTAATAAAAATTTAAAAAATCCATATAATATTTATCTGGTACTAAAGGCCACAGTCTATGCAAGTTCGCGGGTTCCTGCCTTGGAGGCTTCTGAAAGCTATCTATGTTACATGAGTACATCCAGTATACAGGTGTTTTAGGACAAGGCATTGACAATATGAGCATATAGAACTTTAAAACACCAATTTGTAGTGTCCGTGTGCTCCAAATATTGAGTAGATACTAGGATATAGAAAGGTTAAAAAAGTCACCTGAAGGCATATATGCTTCCTGATGGCATTCGAAGCAAGAGCCCTGGAACTTTAAGAGAAGTCAGCTGTGGAATACGAGGAATATTTGAGATGCTTTGTAATCAGCATTTGTAAGGAGATATAATGATAAGCCCGACACTCCCAAAGTCTGGATTATTAAGTTCATCATTTTGTAAAGAAGTGATGAACTTAACCAATGGCCGCTCTAATCAAAATGTGGTGACCCATATAAGTTTTGGCCAGTGTCGAATGTTGCTTAACTTTAAGATGGAAAGAGATCCACGCTAACAGTGTGTAATTTCTTTGGTTAAGTTCATCACGTTCTAAAGAAGTGATGAACTTAACCAAACTTCTTTAGAATGTGATGAACTTAACCAATGGCCGCTCTAATCAAAATGTGGTGACCCATCTAAGTTTTGGTCAGTGTCGAATGTTGCTTAACTTTAAGATAGAAAGAGATCCGCGCTTACAGTTTGCTATTTCCGTTGGTTATGTTTTGGTTCACCTGTCCACTATTAACGTCGTTATCTGTATGACACACTGACATTGTTGTCCCATTTAATTCGCCGGCTCTTTGCATATTATCGACGATATTCAGGTTTTCGCAGTCGAAAACTACCCGACCAGGTCCACCTCGAGACCAACGCATGAATGCCGCCATTGGCCTGTACAGGTTTTTGTTTATTTAATGTAAATACATATTTGAGAATACTGATAGAGAGTGATTGATAAGAAGAAAAATTACCAGCGGTTTATATGACCCTTGACATTTTATGATAAGCCCTGAGCAGCAGAAGTGTTGATCTGTCAAAGGCTTTAGGTTAAAGCTTGTCATTTAAGATTTGTGCACAAAACAGTGTTCGTAAAAGAACACGATGTGTTAAATAAAACGTTCCAATCTCATGCAAAAGGTTTGATCCCCGGTGAAGCTAAAAATATAAAAAAGTGTTAATTTTATTATTTCCTAATTGTTTATAAATATACTCGTGTCTACCTATTAGGTGCTGTAGAAAGCATTTATTTTCCTAACAGAGGACTTTTTTACACCCAATTTCACATTTAAGTCGCATTATCATTTTATATATTTTTATATTCTGATATTACGAGTAGGAAAGCTTCCTTGTGAAAATAATCAATCGATTCTACGTGTTTTTGATAGTACCCTTTTAAGTAGCATTTTCCGCATATTTTTCTTTTTTCTCTCCATATCCGTTTTATATCTGGTACATATATTAACTACATATTGCCTCTATTCAGTTCCCATGCCTCGTCTTAAGATACGCCCGATGGTCCATCTGGGAACATATATGTTTCCCGATGTTCTCCAGGGCATACTTGGAGGGACAGCAACTGTAAATTTCGAGGTATATATTATATTTATCGGATTTTTCACAGATTCAGATTAGCCTGACTCTCCCGTCAACTAGAACTTTTTTATACTATCATAAGTCTATAAATCATATCCGAGTAAAATAAAAGTTATTCGTTATTCACGGAGAAGATGTATTGACAGAAAACCTGTGCCAAAACTGGTTTGCAAAATTTAGATTTAGCATTTTTTCGTGTTGAAGTCGTGTCGCTTTCTGGAAGGCCAGTTTAAGTTTACGAAGACACTATAATGGCATTATTTGATGCAACCCAAGCAAATAACAACTTTTGAGATCGCCGAGTGATAAAATTTATAGAATTTTATCATTCTTGATCATTTGAAACGTCCTTTTCGCAAATGTATTTTTTCGTAAAAATGTAATTGCTTTCCAAAGAAAGTTTATATTAATATTTGAGTTGAACTCAGTTTGCTGGCATGGTAGTCGACTGCTTCGCCACTAGGTCATGCCCTCGACATGATGCAGGTGCCCGGCTGCTGAGGTGGAATTGCAAGTTTCATGTTATAATTGGGTTCCGTTTCGGACATTACCGAAACCGGATTATATGCTAATGTTCTACCAGCCGTGGGAACATTACGGACAGCGAACGCTTAGGCATCTTATTTTCATACAGAATTAGAGTCTAAGAAAAAAATGCTTAGATTGTATTTATATATCAGACTCACGTACTAACAGTATGATGCAGTATCAAAAGTACAATTCGTGTTGCACCATTTTGTTTTCGTTATATTTAACCCCTTGGCGTCGGTTGTCAGCATATGCCGTCAAAGATTCCCCGACCGTTGACATCAGTTGATGTGATATATCGTTTTGCTACTTTCAGTACTCATTGTGACATCTACAGTAGGAAATTAATAGTGCAGTCATTTCCTTTATCAACCTACGTGCATTCTTTACGGGAATCTGTAAAGCATGTAAATAAATATCGTTAGGTTTCGTCACAGGAGCGATTTTTCTGTACCTATGTATACCTGTTTTTTTTTACCTAACTTTTTGAGTCTTTATTTAATGACTGTTTGCTTATTAATTTCTGCCTATTAATTGAATTAAATACACCAAAAAAAAAAGTTTTTTTATTTATTTATTGGGACATGTTGTGTTGATGTTTTTGCTCTATTTATTTTGTAACGTTATATAAAATTCCATTATCGATTGAGTTTTTTTTTCAGTAATTGATATTTTTTAAAGGTTGACGATTACTGTATTATTGTATGCCTGCTTCATTCGGTCGATACCAATCCATCATGGCGAAATAATATAGCAACGTAATACATAAACTATTATATGCACAAGACCTCATTTAAACGAACGACTTGCTTTAATAGACTTCTGTTACCCCAATACAAAGCATCTAAATTTAAATTTTGAGTTCTTCGACTATTTATCAGACGTATAATCTAACCTTATGCGTAACTTGCAGGGTACAACACGTATCAAAAATTTATATATTTTCAAATAAAAAAATAAATTTAAAAAAAGCAATATAACATATCGACGTTTGAGGATCATCACTCCACATGCAGCGCTTACTCATCTTCAAAATGTTCAGATTTCTTCATCACCGTCTGTTGGTATTCCCTTACACGTGTTTACCCAAAAACCAATTCATTTTGCATAAGATTCATTCACGGCATTAAGATGTGAAAATAAAGGGGAAAATACCACATTAAAGGTCTTAAAGACATCCCACGTATCAGCAAAAAATGATTGCATCTCAAGTAAAATTTTCCGGAGATAAAATAGTCCCCTAATCGGATCTCCGGATGGGGACTGCTCGAGACAAAACAACCAAGACAAATAAGAAAAACCTTCAGCCAACAAGATATGCCACCTGGAATGTTCGAACATTACTGCAGAACGGCGCCCTAGACGGGAGTAGTTGCAGCAAGTATTCGAGGACATGAACTGTAGCGCTTATGCTGAGCTGAAAAGGGTTGCGGAGGACCGAGAGAAATGGAGATAGAGATGCAAGATTCTGTTGCTGCAAGCCAATCCACCGGATTGATACTACGAAGAAGAAGATTCATACTCAATACTAGGTTCGTATTGTTTGAGGCTTTCGAGGTGGGGCACAACCAATTAAATTCAAATAAAATAAATACAATAAGGTCATTAAACTGACGCTCTACTTATTTTAAATTTAAGAAATCCACTTGTTAATGACATCCTAGACGATGCGTTTTTTTATGATTCAAACAACTCAACCCATTAAGGTTGAATTTAGAACGATATTCATATTGAGGCGGCTTCCGTTTTCGGTTTTTGCTCATCACCAACTGGTCGCTAATGGAGCTTACCTCAATACAATCATTATAAATAAAGATAAGACTTTTTGTTGTTGTTGCAAATCGAGCCTTGTTTGTGAATCTTATAATATAATAATTCATTTAAACTTTTTCGCTTATAGTTTGTGCTTTTTTTTGCCGCTTTCTAGATGCATATACTTATGATGATCGTGGGCGTGCCTCAATGAGTTAAGAGCATTAATGGAGTGCTAATAAATTAACTAACTAGGGGATCAATTACTGTTGTTTAAATGTTGGGAGTGAATCGTTGTGGTCTTTGGATTGCTGATAAGGAATTGTTATGCGTGTTAGAAAGGGATCTCTGGAAAAACACCGACATTCCGAACAAGAAAGAAAATAAATAACAACACGGTATAATGTCACGGGGAATTTAATGTTAGTAAGTAAGCTGAATATTTAACAGTTTTAAAGATTGAAAAGTTACAGAATTTGTACATTAAATTTGAGTTGAATGATTAACGAGTTATATTTATTATTAAGTTCTTATAGTGATTTTTAGAACGTACGTTCTTCTTCGGATATCCTCGTTTCGAATTTTGTTTTTAAGAAACTCTCTGAACTTATATCCATGGCACGCTGGGTGACCTTTATTTCGTGGTAAAGGGTAGCCGTTAGGTTCTACGTCTCTACGTAATACTGAAAAATTGACTAAAGGTTATTTTTCAATACTACATTGCATAACTCTTGCTTTAACTTAAGTTTTTCAAATTATGCTTTTACCAGTTGAATACGCTTGTATAGTTCGATTATATGAATTACATATACATTTACAGTCCAGAAAATATCACAATGTATTATTGACATAAAATCAAACATTCAACACTCTATACCTACCAAAACCAAAACTGAACTGAATGCAATATCACAACAAACATATCAACAATATAAAATAAAAAGAAAAAAATATTGTTTAATCTAATCTCTATGCACGTGAACTTTTCCTAGACAAGTCAAAGGTTAATTAATGACAGGCGGTAACCTATAAAGTTTTTTTTCACGTGCGATGCTGCTTTACTTATTGCAACTTATGTTATTTTCGAACCACTCATAAACAGGTTGGAAGATTATATTTTTAAGTATAATACATAAATTTATTAACCTTATAAATAAAGTTATTCATTATTAAAATGTGTCAATTTTTTATGTGCGAGAAAACCTTTCGGCAATATTAAATATACTATTTTTACTCACATAAAGGTGGTGTAAAATATGTTTCTTTATTGTAATTTATTGCATTTTTAAGTGGATTTTTACAGCCTCTAATAAAAAGTGCAAAAATCTGGGTCAAGCAATGTGAAACATTAAGATCGAATATTATATTTTATCTTAAAAATTATTTCGAAAATCGACCTTATTATGTAATTTTATTGATTAATTGAATTAATATTTAGTATGACAGATTAAAAAAAGGAAGGACAGGCTCTTTCTACGTTTTTGAAGCCATTATAATGTTTCACGGGCCTCCTGTCAAAATCAATAACTTCACGACGAAGTAGTGTTCGATGCCTGATCTCCGTCGGGGATCGAACCTTTGGCTTGCAAAGCAAACGCTTTGACCATTGAGCTATACCCGCCGGCAGATGTATGATGAGTTCATAATTTACTCGCACATAAATCTGTGACCATCATATTGTAGTGGAATGATACCACGGCTTTTAATAATGATGATGTATTATGTTTTATAGCCTATTTGTTACTACATTTTAATAGCCCAATAAAAAACCTTTTAACTAGGTCATACTATGCGAAAATTACTGCAACATAATTCATATTCTAACTCTCATTAAATGTCTGAGGTACTATTTTATAAATATTAACATAAATGAAGTATTTATATATACCGGCAGGTATACCTTAGCGGTAAAGCGTTTACTTACCACACCAAAGGTTGTGGGTTCGACCCCCGTTGAAGATTGATTTTTTTTGATGAATTTCTAAGATCTATTAATATCCTCGGTTTGTGTGAATTTTATTTATTATAAAATGCCAATCATTAAAAAAATGGTATTAGATGAAATTCGTCTAGTAAACACCATCAATTCATTGTAAATTTTTGCAATAAATGAATTATGCGTAAATGTCGGGTTATGTAGTTTATGAAGTTGGCTTATCCACACTCCAAACGTAGAGCTTAGTCATATCGAATAAGGCAAGCGTCATATAATCCGATGAGTTTTTTACAATAACATCACCGTCGGTATTCTCCTGTACTTGTTAACTAAAAATAATATAAACGTAAACCTATTAATATGAGTTATTGCGTCCATTCATACCTGTGAAAGGCTCTGTAAAAAACATGAATTTGCGTTCGTATACTGTTAAGCCGATTGCGATGAAACTTACAGGAGCTTTTATGTGCATTCCCGCAATATTTTATGTAAATTTTAAAAGCAGGAGTAAGTAGAAGCACTTCAATAAAACATTGCTGCATTTGCCGAAATTAGTGGGTATAATTTATTGTGATATCAGCTTGATATAGCCCTGGAGGCTGGTGCCGAAAACCTCGATATACAATCTTTCGTCTCTTTATTCGCACGTCAGACACGAATGTGTTACCATTGTCTTTTTGACAGGTGTAGTTCTGTGGATCGCCACTGGATGAATTTCGGCGCTGGGTGTCACCAACCCAGTCGCCAGTTGTGATCGGCTCGGGGCCTGAAAGCATTTAGCTCCTCCTCGGCGACCGAAAGTTTGTCAATCTCTGTCAAAAATATATCTCAATGTGCTTTTGAAAAAGACTGTGTATTGGTCATCTGCTCCTAATTCCTCCATCACGCTTTCCGATAACTATGGCGTGAAGTTTTTTTTCCTTAAGTAAAGGAGATGTTAATTGTAGCAATTTGTCGGGGTTCGAACGCAGGACAGCTAGCATAACATACTCAAGCGATAAGCTAAAAACGTGCGAAATTAATGCTAAAATATGTTGCTAAAACTCTTTTGATTCGCTTTAATAACTTCTTAATTGGGCGTTTAGAATATCAAAATAACATTTGACACTAAACCGGTCTGGCAAAAAATGTATTAGCATTTTTAAATATCGAACTTATGACATCACCGGCCCGAGCTTGGCTTCGGATCGAACGGGTTTTAGTATTTTTTTGCACAGTTATGCTAATACTGTAAAGGATACAATGCAGTTTGTTATATAGGTGAAATAATAGGAATGCGGTGTCTCTCGTAAATAAACACTGTGCTAGATAAGATAATATCAAAGTAGGTGGATTTCTAAAGTCTCGCTTTGTAGATTAGTTAAGAGTTTCAGATATTTAGGCCTAGGCGTATAAGTCATTGAAATCTGTAGTCTGTAGAAGGAGCTCTTTTCCCACCTTGTGAATGCTGGAGAGACTTTTAATTATGTGCGCAATATTTGGGTTTCGCAACTTTACTCAATCAAAAGAAACTGCCATTTATACAGCGCCTGTATCGTGCCCAATCTTCTTTACAGCTGTAAATCGTGTTATTTCACCAAGAACCAATGCAGCTGAATAATGTTTTTTGAAAGCAGATGCTTGCGTAGAACACTGGGGGTTAAGAAAGCTTCCATACTTCAGTCGGTCAAAACGCAAAGCTGGATCTGTTTGGGAAATATATTAAAGATACCTAAGCAGAGCATAAAATTTAACTGGCTTTTCTTTAAGTCCTCGGGATCGCACTATTTAGGAAAAACCGTCGGGATCTTCTTCGTAGTATCAATCCGGTGGATTGGTTTGCAGCAACAGAATCTTGCATCTCGATCTCCATTCCTCTCGGTCCTCCGCAACCCTTTTCAGCTCAGCATAAGCGCTACAATTCATGTCCTCGAATACTTGCTGTAAATACTCCCGTCTAGGGCGCCCTCTACAGTTTCTACCCTCAACCATCCCCTCCACAATATCGTGAAGAAGACCATCGTGGCGCATGATGTGACCAATCCATCGGGCTCGCCTCTCTGAGATGGTTCTTATTAGGTGCCTATCTTCCTTGATTATCCTGAGAACCTCATTGTTCGTGACGTGGTCTCTCCAGGAAATTCCGAGAATTCTTCTGTACGACCACATCTCAAAGGCCTCTAGTCTTTTTTTATCACTTTCAGATAAGCATAGTCGGGATATAGACATAGAAAATACTCGGTGGAGCTGCGAGAGGCAGAGGTGAGATGTGATGAGGCGAAGACTATGGCGGCTGTCATAGTTTTGTGGCGGCAGTTCGTGAATGTAATATACTTCAGTTAGGGGGCAAACATGGTAATGAAGATAATATTACGTAACGTTATGTAATGACTCCTAACTGATGTCTGCTATTTACAGAATCCATTTCCCAACCTCACCATTTCCTTATCCATTCCCACGTATTTCGTGGTTAGCAACGTATTACCAAATAAGGCAATTCGAGACTCACTGTAGTATACTAACTTCGCAGTCTTAGACTGAGGTCTATTTGACATCTAACTGATGCACCTAGAATTACAGGAAGGCTTTCAGCCACTCTCTAACAAGTAGCTTTTGGGTTTCCAAAAACAGGATGGCACAGGGAGGGTTTTAACCAAGCGGGTTATGTTATGTAGGGTTAAGTTTGGTTAAGTTAGGTAAGTTTAGGTAAGTTTAGGTAAGTTTAGATGAAATCACATTCGTTTTTAAGAAAAACCATTCCACAGAGTTGTAATTTTAACATCTTCCGTGAATTTCAAATCTATTTAATCATACATGTCGTACATAAAAACACATAAACATTTATTTATATACATACATACATATGTAGATAGTTTGACCCGCTTCAGTGCCATCTGTTAGTTCCGATATATAGCTCGTGTCCTTGACAATGACTCTTATAATATATTCAGATAAACAGACCTTTACAGTTGATATAACGACATTACGCAACATGCTAAATATCGCAATAAAATCATTTATTCAAATTTAGTAAGCCCACATGTAAGAATACATGTTAACAAAACTTGGCGTCTGTGGATTATACATATATGTATATTTTTACGTTTTCTAAAGAGCACACTTAGGGATGGTAAACAAAGATTTTCTGCCACATTAAACAAACAGAGGTCACCCGGAAACATACGAAATCGCGCTATAGAAGTGAGTCTTCCTGCCCATATCCGTTTCATATCTGGAACTTATTCTTCTTTCCATATCCGTGCATATATGGAGCATATGTCACAACACATTTCCGTCACTTAGTTATGTCAACTACCACTGTCTATTTCTCGTTCTAAGAAATATCTGCAATAAGAAATATTTTAATTAACACAGCATCCTGCGTCATTATTAGTATTTTAACAACATTTTGAATTAACACATTTTTAACCCATGTAAGCAGTTTTGATGTCCATTAATACGTGTGCCAATCATGAAGGGATGCTTGGATGTTTTTTATTACGGGTTGATTTTCTTTGATATTAAAGGTGGTGATCAATCAATCGCTGATACAAAAGATTGATCCACTAACGTCATTAAACAAGGTGAGCCAACCAGAGTTATTTTTACATGTAAAGTGTAAGGGCTTTTTGTGAGGTATTTTTTTGCTTTGAGCAAAATTTTTATATAATGAATTCTTTTATAATTTTCAAGGCTCTACTGAAATAACAACAGTGCTTACGCTCTTCTTTTGATGTTTACAATCTTTGAAACAGCTCACAAAAAAAAACACACAATTTTCGAGCTACCTACTTTATTTATATAAAAAAACAGGCTTTATTGGGGTTCGAACTTGTCACGACTAGCAAAAATATAAAGATCTTTACCACTATGTCACAGTATAAATATCAACAGGAATATAGCACCGGTTGTCTGACCGGTAGAGGTTTTTTCAAAGACAAGAAAAATAATATATTTTTAATATGCCCATATAATAACATAACTGGCTTTTAGCCGTACAAGGATGGAACTAGTGATCTTTGAATTTCTATTAATAAATTAGTTGTATTGTTTATATTTTACAGAGCTAGAGGTTTAATATTATCTGTTATTGTTGTCTTTAATAAATATTTCCTGTTACAATATATTGACATCAGCACGATGTACCCCTTGCTGACCGGTACCAAAAACCCGGATATACAATCTTTCGTCTCTTATTTCTGTTCGCTTGCCATACTTTTATGCGTCCGCCATATTGTCATTTTGGACAAGTCTACTAACGGCTGTGTTAGTTATATACAACGCCGCTCGTTGCGCGGGCGAGAGGCCATCCCGAGCACGGAGCGCAGTCGCTCCCCGCCAGAGTTGTATTGTGGCTCGGTTTACTTCTCTGACTAGGTCCGGGCCACAAGTTTGTACAGTTTATCATAAATATATGTCAATGTGCTTCTGAAAAAGCCTGTGCGATCAATCTGCTCCTTATCCTGCCATCACGCGATGGAATAAAACCTTTTCTGAGAGAGAGGAGGATGATAATATATTTAGTAAACTTAAATGACGTTTACCATTTTGAAGACTGACTAAGCGCTGCATGTTGTCTTGATAGGCAACGTCATGATATTACAGATGAAGGCTCTTAATGTAATTTAATGGTTACTCGACGTAGCGGAAACAAGTCGTGAACAAATACAAGAAACTGAAATGCTTCTAAAGTATCTACATATGTACTTATATCAGCATGATATAGTCCTTGCAGGGTGGTGCTGAAAACCTCGATATTTGATTGTGGACAGACCGGTGCCTGAGAGCATGTGACTCCGCCCGGGCCAAGTCGCCTCCATAGCTGGAGGTTTACCTAAAAATGTATATTGTCGCCAACAACCTCCAAAACGAAAGCCTAGGGACTTAAAAATACGGCATCAGTAATGTCCTAGACATATTTGAATTTTTGTTAATCAACATTCTTAGAGCACTCTCGAGTACTGAACCATTCACTCCTTAGACGCGGCCGAATTTAACCAACGACTAGCGAAAAGCAAATTTTCTATACTAGTGTCGATGGCATATCCAAATTTTTGGCAAACACAAGTATAACGCTGTTTTCTTCAGTGATATATGGATCACAATGTTTTTCTTTTGTATATTATAACTATAAACGTGTTTAATTTAATTTTTTTCTTTGTTTCAGAATTATTTGAAAATGCATCTAGAAAGAAAAACGCAATCATTTTTAATGAAATGATTTATTAAAACCTTGCGTTTAATTTGTGCTTTTAGTATTAGAAAAGTTAAACTTTATTAACCGTGAAAGAAGTGAAATTTTAAACGATATCGTTATTTTTGTATGTTTCGCTACTAACAAATAATACCGCGACACATTGAAAATGTAATTGCAAGTTCGTCATCGCTTAGTGACAGTATTTATTATTAGAGTTGTGACACTGTGTGGCGCCGTCGCCGAGCTGCCATTTTCAGCGGAAAGGTGAGTTGTTACCTCTCTATATCATTTGTTCGCCATAAAGGCATTTTAATGCGTTACGTGGAAGGCATTTGAAATATTTTCTGCAATACGCGTTGAATCGTAATACATACCTGATTTCTAGTTGTTCAATATTTTTTTCATTAAATATTGCCCCTTTTATAGTTTTCTTCGATATAAGCTTCCTTACTGGAGCATATATCGTTGTAATTCGTCACTGCACAGTTCTGTCAGCTGTCATCATCCTAAGTAATCTTTTAGAGTTTCTACAAGAGTTTGGTGATTGAAGAGGAGGCTATACTATTGTTATATTTATCCTTTTCTTATGCAATACAAATGACCACTACTCCTCTGAACTTAAATAATCAATTCCTCCTGCACCCACCCACAATTGATAGACTTGTCTTACACTTGTTTAATATCCAATTAAGCTTAATGTATATCGATCAAGTATTGACAGTTTCCAATTTTCTTTCATAAATGCCACTGGTAAGCTTTGAAATGTTCTTTCAGTTGTTGTGTTTCCACATATTTTTTTTTTGGAGTGGAGCACTGGATCCCCTCTGGATGGCCATGTGAAGGCGCATCCAGTGCCCCTCCAACCGTGAGTCCCACCTATCCGCCCACACAACGACCATTACGTTGGAAATGCCGCGAACGCGCACCCACAGAGAAGCGCAACGCTTCCTTATTATGGCATGGAAGCCATCCATTTGCTCCTCCGTCAACATGCCTGAGGCACTGCAGTATCGCGGCAGACCCAACAACATTCGGAAGGCGTTGTTATACTGGACCTGGAGTGTACTATAGACCTTATAGTATAGCCAGCCCATAGGCCACACGTGTAGAAAGATTGACAAAAGGCTTTTTAAAAGCGTCAGCATAATGTTTTTTTTTCTAAATTTTATTATTATTAGAGTTATAAAATCAGGATGTCTTCTAAGAACATATCAATATACTCCTACACTTGCAATATCTATTATATAAACTACACGAAAAAACAGCACTTGTTTCTCGCATGCAGCTACCAACTTAGCGTCATAGATTCCACTGGTCTCGATATATTGTGCTTTTGTGCATGCGATTTCATGTAAAAATATTTAGAACAGATATCCGTTATGGAAGGATGAAGTTTTGGGGGCATTTTATAGTATTTCTGAATGAAAGTTTACGTACTTATAAAAATGTGTTTTTTATTGTTACAAATTTGACTCTCCAGCGCTTGGTATTGTGTCGCCACTTGTGCTGGAAGTGAATTTGCTTACGTTAAATACGTCAATACTTAACTAAATCAATACTTATTGTCCCTTTGCACTATTATTTGTTGTTATATTTTAATTTATTTTCTATTATATACGAAAAATACCATTTGTAATGTTTATAAAGATCAAATACAGTATAAAGCATGCTTTTTCTATACCGCGTTGATGCCTATCTCGACGCTATAAGAGAGTTGACTATGTAGGGTGTTTTTACCGGTTTTTCTTTGTGTGGAATGAAGGCGTTAGATTTGTAGTATGTGTGTAGAACGTCATAGATTACAGAGATAGCCTCTTCAGGCGTTACCGTCAGTTTTCACTTGCTGAACTATTCCATTCCGTGCTGTCTATATCGTGTGAGCGGTTTCGGTTTCGGTTTCGATAATAACGCCATACGTTAACTACACATATGCGCTTTACTTGCACTTACTGCAGTAACGTGCATGCAACCTGCACGCTGCAGGCACTAATGCTCTGTGACGACTGTGATAACCACCATTACGATCAAATATATATATATTTTTGATTGATATTTTAATTCTGAGATTATCAAATTTAAATTGAATTATAAAGATACTTTCCACATTATTTTCACAAATTTGCTCGTATTATAGAATATCGACCGACAGTGATGGTGAAATCTCAACTGTGGATTAACGTTTGCCATTTTTAAATATGGCCAAGCGCTGCATGTGGAGTTTTGATCCGTCAACATTAATACTCTTTCACACTTCACTGTGAATGAGGAGGGTGAACATCGTTAAGACCCAAGGTCGAGGCACTCACAGCGCGAATTTGTTTCCGATATTCACAAAATACCTCCGATGTACCCGATAAATTCTGATTATTATAAATATTATTTTTTAAATAAATGCGTAAATATATAATGCGGGAATACCTAAAATCTTAACCTTGTATTTATTATATTTATAGAGATATTGATGGTTATTAGAAGCTATGTGTAGAAGATACACATCACAGGAAGGGAAAGGTTAACTATCTCTGAGATAATTCTCTTTATTTTTTTCAAGTAAGCTGACATACTTTTTTCAAGTATCTATTTTGATGCAGTGGTTTTTAAATTCCGCCAATAAAATGCTGCATAGAATTTCTCAACGCGCAATTGAAAAAAAAATGTTTTACATTTTACAACACTAATCCCACGTTTAATCTAATTGGGGAGACAGGTCAAATTAAGCTCCGCCAATATTTTTATACTTCGTCAATTTACGAACATGACTTGCCGATCTGTTATATTTTCTACCAATCATTGTCGTAATGTAGAATACGAAATGAAAATCACGAATCGGTGTTGCCCACGTGATAAATAATAAGTATCAATTACTATGCAATCCAACGTACTTAGCTTCTTAGGCTCAATTATTTTTTAAGCAATGATATTTTGCAACGAGTACCAATACTATTTTTTGTATCAATTTTAATAAACACAATTGAATCACGTCTTTTCTTCCCATTTTTTTACATTATCGAAAAAAGTTTAAAAAAACACAATACTTTATAATAATGCAATAGCAGGGTTCTCTCGCATTTCGTTAATTGACAATTCGTTCAGCGACTCATCGTTAATGACGTGGGGCGCACTGGACTTCTGATGCACGGGACATTTGCATCTCTTAAATTGGATATCTGGCTAACCTAACCTAACCTAACCTAAGTTTTTTCGTTAACAAGACATATGGTCGCTGCTCTTCGGAACTTAAAGAACTAATTCCTCCTGCACCCACTCACAGCCGACAAACTCGTCTTACACTTGCCGAACATCCATACACGGTTAATATATGTCGACCAAGAACTGGCAGCTTCCAAAGTTCCTTTCTTAATGCCACCGGTAAGCTATGGAATGCTCTTTCAGCGTCTGTGTTTCCTCCTTCTTACAATCTGGATCTCTTCAAGAAACAGATAAATATACACTTGTAATCTCCCCAACCCACACACAAATACGAACACAACACACGTTTCCCGCATGCAGCGTCCAGCCTCCTTGGCTGAGCGTCATAGAGTGCACTGGTCTTGACCGGTTGTGCTCTCCTGCATGCGTTTACATAAAAAAAAATATGGATCTCTGGACTCTACGATCAATGGACGAATCCTTAGGTTAGGTTAGGTTAGGTTAAAAATAATGAAAAATCATAAAATTTCGCAAATAATGATGATTATAGCAATTATTTGAATATTATATGAAATTTGCATTTATTAGCATCTATTCCGAATTTTAACATCTATTTCGCATATTCTTCAAAATGCTAATAATTCGGGTCTCTAGTAATAATACTCCGATTACGAAGGAATGTTTCAATCCAGGCATACGAAAGAAATTATATAAGAGATCAATCCTTTCATCAGACAAATTTGCACATATATTTAATTGAGTTTTGGACTAGTTTGAGGTCTGCCCATCTAGAAAACATTTCGATGGACTTGTTATTTTTTTTCTAGTAGTTTCTATAGCAGCTAAATTCTAAGGGTTTGGGATTATATGGATGAAGAAGGTAATGTAAATTAAGCAATTCGTTCACTAAACATGTTTGTAGATACGTGATTGGGTTTTGTAAACGTCAATTTTAACTATTCTGAGTTACCCTTTTTTATACCAGATATTCACTAGCAGCTGAATGCTGAAGGTGTGGGATTATATGGATGAAGAAGGTAATGTTAATTATTCTACAACAAAGTAGTTGAAGAATGAGTAATAAATGATGTTGTTTATTACACGTATCGGAAGTGAAGCGTTTTCTCCAACACCAGAGACTGTCCGCATGGGCGGTGGAGCGTCCCCAGACCAAGACCGAAGAATAATTAAGACTCGTACCATCTGAGGTCATATAAGAACATTAATAATATCTTGTATAAAGGGTATTAACCTCGTTAACGTTTTGAAATTCAAGTGGTGCGATGGTTTGATTTTGTGAAGAATGTCAATGTGAAGGAGCTGACAATGCAGCCTACTATTTACTACTAAATAACGACAGTGGACCTAGCCGAAACATAATAATGCCTTTATTGGTTGGTGAGATTAAACCTTTACTCGTTAAATTGCTTATTAAAGCATTGTAAACACTGGACGTCTTTTAATTATTAAGTGCCGACTTGCCAGTTTCGTCCACATTCTTCTTTATGGCTACGAAACTTGGCATCTCATCAAAAGCCAATGCAGCCGTATATTGGTTTTTGAAAGCAGATGTCTGTGTAGAATAATGGGGGTACGATGGTTTAAATTTGTGAGGATTGAGGAGGCGGAGGAGCGGATAAGGCAACATTCCATACTAACGTCGCTTACAACACGTTCATCACCATGTCAACCACCGGCGGCCGACACAGATTCATTACAATCACGCCGCGTCGGCCACCGGTGGCCGACACGACATACATAAATTTGACTTTTCGTTTTGCGCTGTCAGCCACGCGCTCTATACAAACTGCTATTCAGAATGTCCGACGCGGTCCTAATACCTAATACCACATTTTTTTTTTTTTTTATAAAAAACGGTGTTGTCGATGAATGTGTTAAAAAACGAAGGTGGATCTGGCTGATGTGTACTTCTGATGGCCCTAGAGAGCGTTAACTACAGCTGCCTTTTATTCAGGTCGCTTTCATGGTAGGCCGTCGGAAACTATACATATCATATGCTCGTGGGAGGCAAGCTGACGTGATATGAGGTCAGGAACATAGCACAGCTCTGTGGCGGCAGTTTGTGTCGACCATATGAACTAGTTAGGGGAGCGTACATGGAATAATTATATGTACATATATAAATTTGAATTTAATTGGAGTGCAAAAATGTTACTGTTAAAATACTCGCATTATAAAATATACAGGTTAAAGATTCCTATAGCGGAACATCTGGAAGGAAATTGCTCTAACGGGAATTATCGTAAAGAAGAAAAAGGATGACAAGATGCGATTTCCTGCGCTTTAGAAAGGGACAGCTAAAATCGTAAATGTAAACAGAGCGGGAAGATGCTATACTATGAAGAGAGAAGGAGATAACTGTTGAATGCTATTTTACTTCTAGCGCGAGCGAGATGCGTGATATTAAATTCAATGCGATAAAAAGAGAAGAAGATATTTGTATGTGAAAATAGTGCGGGAAGATGCTTTATTAGAAAGAGAAAAGGTATGATGTATGCATGCTTATTTAGTATCAAGAGGGAACGAGACAAATTACTGTGTGCTTTTGATATGTAAGAGTGAATAAGAAAGATGTTTTGTATGAATGTTAGACGGGTTGAGAAGATTTGAAATTTTAAATAGAGCAGGAATTTGCTACATTAGAATGAGATGTTAGCTGAATGCGTTGTAGTTTGAAGAGAGAACGAGACAAATGTATGTACGTTTAATATGTGAGAGCAAATAAGAATGATGTTTTGTTGAATGGTGGACAGGAATGTTTTCTTAAAATTAAAATAGAGCGGGAAAATGCTTCGCTGTGAAGAGAGTAGGGAATAATACAGTTATCTTTAAGTTGAATAAAGAAAGAGACAGGTGATTGATTGTTTAGTGTGTTAGAATGAATAGAGAAGATGTGCATATTTGTATTGCGTGAAGTTGCAGTGTTTTGTATTTGAATTGGAATGTTTTAAATATTGGAATGAATTTAAAAATTTGAATATTCGATTTTAGAAACTTCTTCTGCGACATCTGTTCCCAAATTAGAGCATCACTAATAGTTCGCATTCAGGACTTTTAAGAGATTTGCCAGCAACTATAGGATATTCTTTCTTACACAGGTTTTCGTTCTATCGCCGAAATGAAGTAACATAGGACGTTGACTGAAGTTCCACCGATGCTTACTGCGTGTCGTTGGTCGGGTTAAGCTGCCCTTAAATACCAAATAACGCATGCCTATGGAGTGAATAGTTTATCAGTCGATTTTATTAAAATTTCCGATTAATTTCGAAACATCCAAAATATGCTACAGATACTACAGCTGCCGTCTCATCAAGTCCCCGCGCTTTTGTTCTGGAGATAGTCGGGAACCATATTTATTATATGTTTCCAGGTGGACTTTTATTGGGACAATGCGTTGACATCCCCGATCGATATCTGGATGCTTGGATGTATGGATGAGGAGCAGTCACAAGACAAAGAACTTATCAAGAAGCGTATTGATAAAATACTGACAAACTTCGGTATTCTTCCCGGGCCCAAGCAATGAATGAAGTGTACCTGACGGTGCCCGGGCAGAAAGAAGACCACGCAGTAACAGTAGCAGCACCCGCTACATATCTGCCATTTCATGAACTATCTGCTGTAACATGACAGGTAGCGGATAGCCGCTGATAGGTCAACAACATAAAAGTTTAACAGCATTTTTAAGAGGTTTAAACAGATTTTTTACACCTTTTGTGCATGACAACTCAGTTCCGTGGTATCGTCTTGCTCGCTCTGTGGTTCTGCAGCGTTCTCACGCGCCTTGCATACAATGGTCGCACTTATCGCCGGCATCTCCCATTGTCTGCAACGCTGATGCCGGTGGGAGGAGGCACCTGTCCAAGAAAGTGGACCATTACCTGCTGCCATCGAATGGTACTACTTCCACGTCTTAAGACTACTTCTTCATCACATATGTGTTAAATACCTGGAACAGTTCACCATAAACTGTAGGCACTCAGTTCTGTTAGATGATACTGTCCATGTTTTTTCCTAAGACATTTTTGCTCCTTTGGATAGATATTTCGTAATTTCAATTTTTATTTTATTTCTTTCAGAAACATTACAAATTTTATTTAATATGATCCTGAAATAAGATATAATACAAGAGAAACAATTTATAAATATAGGTATTTATGATTATAACAACAATTATTACAAGTCCTGAAGCTCGCTAAACAGAAGACTCCACGAAATTACTTTGATAAATAAATTCGTGGAGCTCATGGCGGAACTGGGCTTCTCTCAAGTGGAATATATCAATATTCGAGGCGATATGGTTGAACAGTCTGATCACTCTCCCAAGAGGCATAGTCGCTGGCAGGTTAATATTACTTCTAGGCAGAACAAATAATCTGTGCCTCCTTATCCTTAAATTAAACATGTATGGTCCTCAATGATATCCAGTGCAGAAGTAGTCTGACTTAAAAGAGACGACGCAATAGTATCCGAGGCATGTTTTGTGTGATTTGCTTATGATTTTTTTTTAAGGATGGGATGATTAGCTCGACACATTAGTATCTCTGATCTGGATCATTTAGTCCTAAGGGGAATCAATGCAACCATGGAAACAAGTAAGCAACATGGGATGCTTATCCTTGTTTCGGCCCGCGTATAATTTTCAATAATATTTTTGATCTATCGAAAACCACTCTTAAGAGTGTTACCCCTTTCATTACGGCTCGGTTTGAATACAAATTATACTGTCAATTATAAAACTAGTATTTGAAGCATAAAAGTACTTATCTGTTTTATTTTCATATATCTCATGATGCATAAAAAACTATTCTAAGAATGTAGCAAAACGATATATCACTCATCAACCGATGTCAACGGTCGAGGAATCTTATGACGGCATATGCCAACAGCCGATGCGAAAGGGTTAAAGCCGTTGATCTACTTAAGCTATTTTCATCGTATTAGGAACTATAAATAAAATCTTTTCTTAACACTTTTCCATATGCAGTGTCCAGTCGTCCTAATTGAGCGTCATAGAACCCATTGGTTTCGACCGTTTGTGCTTATATATATATAAATTTTTATTTTTTTAATTTAACGGCATCCAGGGCATAGATCTCTTCAAACAACGATTTCAACTTCTTCCTAATTCGCTCTCTAACTGGAGCATATGGCTTAACTTGAAATAAAGTAGCCTTTGCATAAAATGGCATTTGAATTTGATGTGGCCCACAAAAATTGATTTTTATGTGTTAAGATACAGGCAACCTCGAATAACACGAAATTAGGGACCGTGTTATTTAAAAGCGTGTTATGCGGGGTGAGAATCTCATTCGAAAATGGGTTTGGTTATTTTTCGCGGAAAATACAAAAACGACAAAATTAAGCTTAAAAAGATTATCTCAAATACTTAGTATGTGGTGCTAACGTAATTACGCAATTGATTCAGGTAACAAAATTAGCATAAACATGACATAATGCATCCGCTGGATGCCAGCAAGACCACCTACTACTCGGCGGGACAAAAGTTAAAAACGGCTAATCTAGTAATTGATCTTCGACTATATCCGAGTTGGCTGTACTGCACTACAAATGCTCCGCTTAATTGTTTATTAGCATAAGTCTAAGAGCTTGCTTCTAGAAGATGGTATCTGCATTTCGCAGCCACCGTCGGCTTGCAACTAGCAGCGGCGTAACATCCTAACCTGCCATGGATAATGCCTCTTTGAAGGGTGACAAGATGATTGAAAGATTTTTTTATATGAATTTCAAACAGCTTCTTACAGTTTCGAAACATTACACATTGTATTTAATACGATCATGAAATAAGATAATATAAAAAATAAACAGTATGTAAATATAGGTAGTTATGATTTAGTACTAAAGAAAATAAAAGCAATAAAGACAAGCAACATAAAGTCTCAATGCTCATCAAACAGACGACTCCAACAAATTACTCTTCCGAACAAAATCGCGGAGTTCGTGCCTGAACTGGGCCTCCCTTGCGTGGAATACACATAATATATCACAAAAATAATATATCAATTCTCTATCTCATCGTCTGGTTAAAACAAAGTATTTTCTATGCTGTTTTTTTTTGCATAATCCCTGCATATTTGACAAAATAAATTATTGTTCCGGACTTGCAGAAAAGTTAAAATACTTAAAATCACTAAAAGTATGTACAAGTAATTTGAGACAAGCATGTGAAAGAATAAAAATTCAAATAAATATACATTATTCACGATTATGCATCATTTTCTTGGGTAATTTATTTAATAATTAACGACTTTTTGCATCTTCGGCTATTCGTTTGATGTTCTTTAATGTTTGACGTTTGAATTAAATGACAAGCGTTACATAATGTCCACATAAAATTTCTCCATTAACGTCCGTTGGTGTTTTTCTGTATGTGTTAATATCGTCCTCTCTTTCAAAAGGTTGTTATACAGTCGCATGAGGGCATGATGAGGAGCAGGTCAGCAAAACAAAGACTTTTTCAGAAGCACATATATTTACGATAAACTTTACAAAATTATGGCTCGACCTTGTCACAGAATTCAGCCCGAGCCATTATACAATATGCTCTCGCCGACTGGCGGCACACGACCGGCGCGCGCTCGTGATGGGCAGTCGCACCGCGCCCCAAGTGGCGATCTACATAACTAGTCCCGAAATGCCAATATGGTTACAAGCGAACAGAAATAAAAGAGGAAAGGTTGTGTATCGAGTTTTCGGTACTAGTCAACAAGGGCTATAACATGCTGATGTCAGTGTTTAAATAACCCTCGCCTTACTATGTTAAAAACTTCCGCGCGTTCCGATGGTGTGTACTCGTTACACATTCTGATTTAAAGTGAATAAAATGAGTAGAAATTCGAAAAAATGAAAATATTCAAAGATATCGCTTAATTTTATAATAGTTGATGTCAATAAGCAGTAATAATTGACGTTTAATAGCTAAAAACATGAAAAACATCAGACGAAGACCTCAAACGGCCAGACGCACCTTGGCGCGTGAACTTCCGAGAGCTACTAACATTACTTATATATACCATAGCCTGTCGACATATCGATGAGCCGACGCGCATCGATATCATTTCGAACTAGCCGACCAACTGAGGTTTCCCGTCTCGCTCACTCATATTAGTACGTTAGCGAGAGTGAGGAGTATAGATGCCGACGCATCTGGGTATTTTTTAATTTTATTTTTGCACACGCTTCCGACAGGTCGAATGAATTCATGACAGTTGACGCGTCTTGATTGTAGTGGTGAATTTATTCCGGATTTTAGAAAAATATTTCCTCCTCCCGATGAGTGCCTATTATTATAAATATATATTTTTTTTCAATACGTAAATGTATTAAGGAGGAATACCTAAAATCTGAACCCTGTGTGTATTATATTTACAGAGATATTTAAGTTATTACAAGCAATGTGTAGTCGATAGACATCACCGGGGAGGAGAGGATAAAAAAGATTAGCAGGTTTGGCGTTTTGTTAGCAGGATATCTTATACAAAAACCTTACAAACAGACACGCCATTGGTCTACAGAGCATTCGTGTCGCAAAGTGAGTTATTACCGATGAAAGTCGTGACTCGCCTTACTCACTGCCAACGGCACCGACTCCACGCGGCACAACCCAGCTCCGCAGCCCGACAATTATATGACTTATACACCCATTCGGCGGGTTTCATCAGAGTTTCGATCGCTCCACTTCTAACTAGCCAAGCTCCCCCGGCTCTACAAAGATACCACGCCTTACTATTTCCTAAGCATTTTTATTATCTAATCGTATGATTCAAAATGTTAAGATGTATAATATTTTCACGCTGTTTTATTCATATTCACTTTAATTAATAATAGATTAGTTCATTTGGAATTATGGCTTTTGGGTTGAGTCGTGTTTTCGACCGCATTTGCAGGGGTCGTCCTCAGGGTTGATATTTTTTTTGCAGTGGCGGTCGAAATATCGGTAAGAAGAAATTCGAAACACACGGCTCAACTCAAAAGCTACCATTCCGAATCCGGACGTGAAAATCTACGAAGTTATTTAATCAGTTCATCTATTAATGGCACACTTAAGTCTAACCTCTCATTTTAGCAAAACAGACGTAAGGTTGGTTTGATGAACCTTTTCTACCGTAACTATCATAACCACCCGTTTCTCTGAACTCAAAGAAATATTTATCTATTATTAGCAGAATTTATTTCCAATTAATACATACAGAAGTAACATTATGACAAACAAACGGACAATAGAATATAAAGACAGACCTGGAAATAAAAAACGGAAAATAGAATACAGAAAAACGACACGCATGGAAAAGTAAATAAAGGGTCCGCCAAATGACTTTTTTTTTTTTGAAAATGGGGCGCAAAACATCGAGTGTAGCTTCGGCTGTGTGGCACGTAGCGCCGTCTTGTTGAATCCAAATGTTGCCAATATTTTCCTCTTCCATTTTTGTGAGCAAAAACGGCCCGATAACGATCGCCATTGACTGTAACGGCCACTCCTTGCTCATTTTTGAAGAAAAATGGCCTGATTTTCAAAGTAATGTCGCAATATTTCTCAGCGTTGTTCAAGCGTATACACAACCATATTCGCTTAGCGGAAGGATAAAAATAATTACCTGTCTAATCAGACATGAGCTAAGTGTTACCATTCACGAAATAAGCACTAGTTGAAAAAAAAACGTTAGATGGTGGACCCTTTATAACAAAGTAAAATTAAGTTAATATCAGCGGTAAAGGAGGATTCACGATGATGAAAAGATTCATGGGACATAATCAATTCATCCACCCAGAACCCGACTCATCCCACACTTGCTGGACATTCATTCACACTTAATGTATGTCGACCTGGAACTGGCAGTGTCTAAAACTCATTCCTAAATTCTACCGATAAACTCAGTTATAGTCTTCCAATTTCCTCCTTCATACAATCTAGACCTCTTCAAGAAACTGATTAATATACACTTGCAATCTTTCAAACTGGCAAACATGAAATGACTGGTGGTATTAGGTAATAAACTACTGTTGAAAACATACAGTTCTTGGTCGACAAACGTTGATGGCTTATATATGTTTAGCACCGTATATATCGGCTGTGGGTGGGTGATGTAGGAATTAATTCTTTGAGTGTTGAGGGCCAGCGTTCATGGAATTAACGGTAGAAAAGACTACGTTAATAAACCTTCCGTTTGTGTTTCAAGGAATGCAGTTTTGACGTATGTGTAGTTTATTACGCGAACTGTGCATTTTTATACTAACATCCTCCTCTCTTTTAGAATATTGTTATTCAGTCGCCTGGTGGCAGGATGAGGAGCAGATAATAACACACAGACTTTTTCTGAAGCACATTCACATATATTTACGATAAACTTTACAAACTTCCAACCAGGTGGAATGACATGCCGCCGGCCGTAATGCCACCTTCTCGGCCGTCAGCCTACCACTGACCCGTGCGGCCCGTGGTCAGTCACCAGCGTCGGTCAATACGTATATAATTTAGACTGTTGAAGGATTTAATTATGTTGCTGGTGTTGCATGTGTTAACTAAGAATATGAAATATTCATTTCATTACTAGCTAGTGTCTCGTAGACGCAAATTTACATGTGACTGAACATATCTGATGGGACTACAGAGTAAGCAAGAAGCTGAATTATATATATACTGGATAGTGGCCATGTGTACACTATATAATATGTAAATCACTGACCCTATAAATAATATCAATTTACCAACATTACACACAATGCTTTACATTACATTCCATTTTATTTAAATTTACTTTATATACAGGACGATTAGTAACTAATGCATCATCACCATTTCATATCCACTCTTTAACCCTTTCGCATTGGTTGTCGGCATATGCCTTCATAATATTCCCCGACCGTTGACATCGGTTGATGTGATATATCGTTTTGCTCCTTTCTTAGAATAGTTTTTATGCATCATCTGATAGCTAAAGGATACAAGAACCAATGTGATACATAAAAATAGACCAGATAAGTACATTTATGTTTCAAATACTAGTTTTATAATTGACAGTATAATTTGTATTCAAACCGAGCCGTAATGAAAGGGTGCCATGGTCTTTGTATAAATCTTTGCAATTCTACTTCCCTGAGCTTTCCGAGTACATTTTATGTATAGGTTCTATCTTACAAAACGGCTAGAAACTAGGGGCTTAATGAAAATGCAAATGTAATTTATGCTTTCCTGTGATGGTATTTGAAAATTTTGTCTTAACCAGGTACATTTTCTTTCACTTTACGAACTGTAGGATGGATATTTATTACACGCTCCCTCCGTAGTTGCTCATAAATTAGAACCATCGTATATAAAATATTCTTCGCAAAATTTATTATACGACTACATTTGCTTTTGTTAAGCTGCCTATATTCGCAACGATCAATGAGAATGGGGACGATGCAGGTGCTGTATAGTCGGCACTTTGTATTGATCGCGAAAGCCTGTGAGTTCTAGTTGTTCTAGAGTTTCGCTCCCCTAAGTCGTCATTCCTCACGAAGTCTAATCGATCGTTACCATAACATATTCAACACCCATTGTCAAAACCTATAATACGGCTGTGTTAGATTGTACAGGATTTAGGTAATACAGCTACTTTGTTTTGTCTTAGTAAATCTGCCAGTCCCATATAAAAGGGAACGACCTTCTCTATGCCTTTCTGTAAGTTAAGATATCTGAAACGTTCGGATTTCTCAATAGTCTTACCCCCAATTTTGAGAGCTTGATCTTTATCTCGACAGACGATAGGTCTTATTTACATTGTTATCAGCTTGATCTAACCCTTGCAGGCCGGTGCCGAAAACATCGATATGCGATTTTTGTCTCTTTTCGTTCGCTCGTCGGACATGTATGTGTCGCCATATTGTTTTTTTTTTTACAAGTACTGCCACGGGAGTGTCA
Source organism: Glossosoma conforme (assembly GCA_022606575.1). Classification (NCBI taxonomy): domain Eukaryota; kingdom Metazoa; phylum Arthropoda; class Insecta; order Trichoptera; family Glossosomatidae; genus Glossosoma; species Glossosoma conforme. Next base: position 895,869 of record JAGTXR010000162.1, on the reverse strand, counting down.
TTAATATTGTACGTGGCTGTCTGTCATTGGCGTTCCATTGATTCTTTTAATCGCCACTGGATGAATTTCAGCGCTGGGTGTCACCGACAACCGACAACTTGTGGCCAGTAGCCAGTTGTGCGCCGACCGCAACGAGTAGCGAGTCTAATCGGTCTGGGTCCTGAAGCAAGCAAGTTCCGCCACGCGTCGAATTTTCGTCAAGTTTATCGAAAATATATGTACTTCCTAAAAAGTCTGTGTGTTGCTCATCTACTCCTCATCTGTCCACCACGTGTCCTAATAACGATCCCGGTGACGTGAAGTCGTTTTTTCCTAAAGTAAAGGAGACTCCTTCTAGTACAGGTCACCTGTATATTTCATACTCATATTATAACATATAAGCTGCTATTTCTGCATTGGGAAATAACTTACAACAAATGTATTACTTGTAAAGGTTATCTTATCTACTTGCAATAATAGTACATAGACACCGTGAGAGATTATTCTTCAGCATGCTATTTACTTTTATCAACATTATTTATTTGTTGAGATTACACATTTATTTATATAATGAATTACTGCTTAATTAATTATTGTACACTAATGGCTTTCCGGACAATGTTGCATCTTGAGATTGTTATCAGAATTTAACTAATAATGTTGGATACTTTACCGAACACTAGTGAGATTAAACATGATGATACAGCGACCGTATTATCGCCAACCTTTTATGCGAATACACGACAAATATTGTGACATCCTCCCTCTAATTAAAGCGACTCTAGATCGCGGGATTGTCATTGGGATGCTTATTGGATGGATGATGAGCAGGTTGCAAAAGCATAGAATTCATCGAGAAGCACATTTGATATTTATTTTACGTTAAACAAAAACGGTTTTTAATTATAGCTATCCTAACGAGAATGGGAGAAGCTCGAAGTTGCGTATAATAATTCAAATCGCCAACTTATGCAACTCCCAACATTTTGTAGCGCATCTGACATGTTTGCGGAGGGCAGAGTCCATTCGTTCCCAGCATTATTGCGTCACCGTGTTGCCGGCTTCTGGAGTAGGATAAGGAAGTCCAACAACATCATCCTGGCTGCTTCTGAATGGATCAACTCCTCCCTGAGCCATCGCTGGATGGAGATGATGCAGCAACCGCCATGAATGTTTAAATATAATTATTATTTTGTATGTACTATTGTATATAAATGGGCAGAGCTTCCATGGAGGCAAGGAATATGACAACTGACAGCTTTGTGGCGGCGGTTCGTGATGACCATATGTTAAAGTTAGGGAAGTATACATGGTGATGATTGATTGAATCATCGTGATGTATAATTCTTTATTTCACTTCACTGGGTTCTTTGAATATGGCAGCTTAAGCTAATGACCATAAACTATAACGTTTATGTTCATTTAATAATAACCACCTTAACATCAGGCCTTTGAACGGCAATAACTTTAACATTTTATTAACTAAGTTATGTGTCGTAAGAGAGACTGAAAGATTTCACATTATGTGCTCACCTACCGAAGAAGGGTATCCTATATGTACGAGTATATTGTTTACAAAAATTTCATGCCATGCAAGAGAACGTGGGTTCAATCCTCACAAAGCTTATTATTATTTTTTAAATACAATTGATAAAGTAAAGAGTATTTCGCCACACGCGGCTAAACCTAAAAGCCACAATACTAGTCTTATGATCTTAGCATATGACAACGCTTCGCATACAGTATTTAGTCATCCTTAAAAATGGTTAGAATTACATTTGACACACATTAAATTTGGCTACTGCTATTCAGTTTCAGTTTGCGTTGTTCATGCCTTGTCCCAAAAAATCTCTACACCTGCAGGTTTACATGGCAACATACATCGTTTCATCGTGTTCACCTGGTCCTGCCCCGGAGACTGTAGCACGCAAGGCATATTTTTGGTTGAATTTTTATTCAGATTATTATAGGATATTGGATGCTTAACCCAATATCTAGATTATTTTTCTAAAAGGCATCTCATCTCGATCAACAACACTCGGCAAGCAAACCCATCTCAGTTTTGGTTTGCTTCAAATATTGCTTAATTTTTTTTTTGTTGTCGCTGGGTTGAAAAGATTGGCCGGAAGAGGATGTCCGAAATTCCGTTTCCAGGGGGCACCGCGTGGAGGTTCTTTTCATGCTCCCCGAGCTATCGATGTTGCCAGATATTGGGAAAAAATAATTTGACGTCGCTGACACGAAGAAGAAGATTGCTTAATTTCGGTGTTTCAAACAAAAACCGCGCTTACACATATTTAACACGTGTTTTTTAATTATAGCTTTTTTATTAAAATGTCTTTATAGTTTTTCACTTTCACCAAGAATACGATATGAATTATTGTGAGAATGCACGTATAAAACTGTTAGATGAATATGTTAACATTAACGGTAGTGAATTATCGGTCAATAAAAATTATATAGCAAATGCGAAATAAAAATGTGACATTACGATGCTGCAAATTTAATGGTGCACTTGGTTAAATGTTATTTAATGTCATTTTACCTTTCACCGATAAATAAAGTACGTACGTAAATGCACTTAAATACCATTTTGCTTATATTAGTTGGTTATTTTGAAATATTAACGATTGACATCTAGGATGTGTTGGTAACAAAGTCTTTGCTACTGGGCACTGAAAATCGATGCAAAGAAAACCTAATTTTTATGCAACGGTTTCTTTTTACGAGGGTTATCCGTAATATAAGTTTTCCAGTGATTTTTCACAGTGTAAAACATGTTCAATTCCATGAATGCGTACATTTTTAGAATGTTCAGACTTTTACCTATTTTTCTACAAAGTCGCCACTGAGGTCAATGCATTTTTGCATGCGGTATACGAGCTTTTGAATGCCCGAGTAAAAAAATCGTAGATGCAGTTCGATTACTCACCAGCGGAGGATGGAATATGCATAAAATATTCTATACGGATTTATTGAAGGCAGAGATAACTTTGGCTGCTTTTAGAGCTCTGTGGCGACAGTTTGTGATGTTAATGTGATACATGTAGGTAGCCTATTGATTATTCATCTTCCTCCAAAGGTATAACAACCTTTCTGTTCTTCCTAGACATTAATTTCAGACTAAATGGATAAGCCCTGACTACTGGTCTTCCCAGCTAATGACTGGGCACAGCAATTTTAACGACAGAGTAAACTAATTAAATTTAGTATTGTGGCTTTTTGGCTTAGCCGCGTGTGGAGAATTACTTTTTTTCAATATTTCGACCGCCATTGCAGGGGTTTTCTTCAAGGTGAGATGAGTTGGTGTCTGGAGGTGGCTTAGCCGTCAGCCTAACGTACCTATACGAGATCATGTTGGAGAGTCGTGTGCGATGGGTATGCAGTGGCGGTCGATATGATAGAGAAGAGTAATTTTCCGCACACGGATAAACCCAAAAGCCACAATACTTAATGTGGCCGTGAAAACCTAAGAAGTTATTTAATTAAATTTAGCTTCGAACCCTACTCTCCCTGTGGCACCCCTTTCCAGACCTCAGAGCCATTTCTTCGGGCCTGTCACTTGTTTGAAAGAGGGTTCTATTTCGAATCAATTCAAGTTAAGTGTATCGGACATGCATACATTGTGGCCACTATTTTTTTCGATTCGAATGCGATTCAAATCTCTTTTATGACTTCTTCCTCTTCAGTATTTCTGCGCAGTAGCCACAATTGTTCAGAAGGGACTCATACTACACTTCATCATCATCATCAACCTGTATCCGTCCACTGTTGAACGTAAGTCTCCCGCATGAGTCTCCATCCTCTTCGATCTTCCGCCTTCCGCATCTAGGTCACTCCCGCTATTATTCTTATGTCGTCAGTCTATCTTGCAGGGGGTCGGCCAATGCTTCGTTTGTCAGCTCTTGGGAGCCATTCGAATAATTTTCTTCCCTATCGACGGTCGTCTCTTCGACAGATATGTCCTGCCCATTGCCACTTGGTATATAATTTTTAATAAATGTGTCCAAAAGTATATGATACGTTAAATATATACATTTTACTTTTAATTATAAACGTCTCTCCGAGCATGGATCACTCCATACTACACTTATCAGTAGCTAATTATTACATAATGAATTTTCGCATTATCAAGGAGACTTAATTTTCTTCCTATGTAACGGAGAGCTTTATTTTTTAGCACTTCTGTGCAGTGACCACAATTGTTCAGAGAGGACTCCGTATGAAGGAGAGATTGATGTCATTTGTGTGTTTCGGCGATACTATTGACCCGCATTCTTGCCGTTTCGCTCTCGTTGCATTAAAAGCAGGTAATTATTAATTCCAAGTACCGTTTTTTTTAAACCAGAGGCCTCCAGTATTCGCCGCTTGACGGACACATTTGGGACACACCTAATGCGACAATACGAGTTGCCGAGTGAAGAGTAGACCGCAGTCAGTGTAACTAAAAAACAATTACAAAAAATAAAAAAATGTCTTATTTGTGATGTTTTTTTTTCGTATCTTCGTTTTATAGATGGGTGTTTGATATATATTTTTTTATAGTTCTGTCGCATATTGTCCATGCGTTGTTCTATATTATCTCTACACCCGAAGGTCAGCATTTTTTATCTATGTAAACACATACAGGAGAATACCGACAGATGGTGATAGTAATTCTGAAGTCTCATCTGTCGAATTCTATGTCGCTTACTATCGTGCATATGGCTAAGGGCTGCATGTGAAGTGATGATCCGCCAACGTCATAGACTACAGCCCGAGATTCACGCATCATCTTTATTATTACAGGAATTTACTATGAAAGGCTGGTCTTTACTGGACGACTTTCGTCTGCCACCAATATAATGATCAAAATCACATCAAACGGGGGATATTTCAGAGCTCAGAAATCAAAAAAAAACTTATTTTTATATCTCCATCGTAGATCGAACCTACGACCTTTGGTTTGCAAAGCAAACGCTTTGACCATTGAGCTATACTCGCCGGCTAAAGCATGGGGACATAACAGGAAGATATGTTCGTTACAAGCTGCTGCCATAAAGCTTTGTCATCCAACTTGGTCCTCACCTCATCTCATATCAGCTCTGCCTTCTGAAGCTCCACCGAGTGGATTCTATGTTTAGTTATATTTGGCCTTCTAGAGTAGTGAGAGACCAGTTGCTTGCATAAAATAGATCTGTGAGTTATGCTCTTCTAAGGCATTTAAAATATTCGCTCTAGCCTGGCCCATATTCTCAGTATCTTATTATATTGTAGCACCCTGTACGGATCCTAGCACGGATCTTTGGTAATTTCGCTTCTGTTCTTGAGGAGGGAACTATACTTGTTCTCACAGAAGAGGTGGGTGCAGAGATCAATGACAAGACATATAAGTCAGTTTGTGGGGATCATAATTTCAGATATGAAAGAAAAAAATGGGATTCATGGTTTTTTACACGCACCTTGGTCTTGATTGATTCAAAAATTTTAGTTTTTTTTTAGATTGATACTCTTATTACGTTAATCAAGACTTATTTTCATATTCACTTGCTATGTGGCTTGCGAGCCTGGAGTGTACGATGGCTTCTTTAACCCTTTCCCTGCCACGGACGAGTTAACTCGCCAAACTCGTTAGGTCCCGCCAGGCCACGGACGAGTTAACTCGCCAGATCATTATTAAACTACACAATTTGTGACAACCCTGTTCGTATAAATTATCACAACATTATTTATCAATTAAGTGTGTCTATTCTAATGGAAAAGGGGAAAAACATCCAAATTTGGTAAGTTTACATTAAATAACATTATATTAAGCACTTGTTGATTTTTTTAAATGACTTTTCTGACGTTTAAAACGGCTCGCCTATGGGGGTCTTTCTTGCACAATTGGTCTGGCAGGGGAAAGGTTAAGACACCTGAACCAGCTACTCAAGTTGAGCAGACAACTTGGCAAGTGGCACGTGTAGTTGGCGGTGTTGTGTCAACCGCAGACACTCCAATATGTCAATCAACATGAAGATATTTGTCCAAATTTCACTCATGACAAAAATAAGCTTTCTAACATATCACCGTATTGCACTTGGCACATTTTACAAAATATATACAATCAGTAAAAATAATTAAATATTTTAATAAATTTGAATTAAAAAATTAACAAATTAATATTATTTAGTTTTGATTCACATATATTATTAATGATTTACCTGTTTCGGACTCCCTGGAGACCATCTACAATAGTTCAAGTTATTGAAGATGGTCTCCAGGGAGTCCGAAACATGTAATCATTAAAAATAAATGTGAATCAAAACTAAATATTTTTAATTTGTTATTTTTTAAATTTGAATTAATGTAAAATTTCAATCATGTTGTTTTACCAAGTATTGTCAGTTGATAACCTTAATGTTAGTAAAAATAATAGTAAAAATAAAAGACTTGATATCAAATCGATATACATCTTTCATGCTGGCGCCGAAGAGCCTCGATATGCGATCTTTTGGTTCTTAAATATGTTCGCTCGTCTGACACGCGCATATAAAAATGTTAGTCTATGTTTTAGATTAAAATATTTATAAGCCGCTGTGTACACAGGCGCCATTTTATTAATTTATTTTTGACAGCCGCTCTATGTCACGTGGGGAGGCATAGTTCGCCAGATGGGCGCTAGTAGTTTTCGGAGGCAGTGACTCTTACTCACGACCAGGGCAGTCTCGGTCTGGGAACTGCGAGATACACAGCATTTGCATCAGAGGTACTCATTTCATCGAGAGTAGCTTCGTTGCGGAGGGCGGTCGATCGAAAACGGATGGTGACATGTGGGAGGCTTACGTTTAACAGTGCTCGGATACAGGCTCATAGTGAAAACGACTTAAATGTGCCAAAATAATCTTATACCAAATCTTCAGAAAAGTATTCACTCGGCGTCTAAAAACTGGAAAATGTTGTCCGACTCCCAAGTAGATGGACTGATGATGTCAGAATTGCGGAAAGATGAATAAAAAGAGGATCTATAATGAAAGAGATGCAAGAGGACGTTAATGCTTCATATGTATACGAATGATGATGATGATAAGCATAAAAATAAATTTATAAATTCGCGGATCACAGGTTGGTTATCGCTGTCTTAAGGGAACTTGTCTTTTAAATAGATAATGACGGATTGAGGTGACAATCGATGAATTAATTACAGGTGAAAAAAATCACGCCTACTTGGAATATATTGATGGAATTAAGATTAGAAAAAGAAATTCGGCATATTATTATAATTACAGGTGGGCTTAGCTTCGTTCATCGGGTTGGTGCGACTGGTGTCATTAGCGGGAAATAATTAACCAGATTTAAATGCGGGTAATCAATTTTCGTACCGTTATGGAATCTTTTTTGAATCGCCTATTTGAGTCTTGGCGTGGCTGTATTCATTAAGTTAAATAATCAGTACATAACGAGCAGAAATTCAATGTAACAAGAAGATTTCAGATCATATTAATGTAACATCCTCATATCTACGGGAGAAACGACTTCGCGATCGCGTGGAGAATGTATGAGGAGCAGATTAATAACATACAGACTTTTTCCGAAGCACATTGATATATGTTGTCGATAAGGACTTTGTTTCGCCGCTCTACCCAAACATGACGTAACTTTCGCCTCGGTCGAACGGGACTTACTCTCGACTGGCTGCGCTCGTGATGGGCTGTCACCCAGCGCCGCTAGTGGTGATCTACATAATTAATGGCGCACCAATGACAGCAGCTATATACATAACTAACGTCACACCCGTGACCGGACTTGTCCAAAATGCCAATATGGCCACATGCATGTACGACAAGCGAACAGAAATACGAGACGATGTATTGTATATCGAGGTTTTCGGTACCAGTCAGCAAGGGCTATTACATGCTGATGTCAAATGTTTATGAAATTATCAAAAAATATGCAAAAAAACGGGGAAATACGCTGAAGAACTCAAATAGTGGATGCTACCCAACGAATAGGCACACTCATGTGGCAATGGGCAGGACTTATCTGTCGAAGAGGCGACGGTCGATGGGAAAGAAAAGTATTGGAATGGCGCCCAAGAATTGGCAAACGAAGCATTGGCTGACCCCCTACAAGATGGACTGGCGATATAAGAAGAATAGCGGGAGTTACCTGGATGCGAAAGGCGGAGGATCGAAGGGGATGGAGACTCATGCGGGAGGCTTACGTTCAACAGTGGACAGATACAGGCTGATGATGAAATGAAACGAAAAACGCGTATGTAACCAGCCGTGGGGCTATTCTTGGCAATACGTCTACAATGTATTGGTTATAAGGTGGTTGTCGTATAGTTGCCGAAGAAAAACTGGTTCGTGGAGTCGACCCAGTGGCACAGTGGTATAACCGGCCGCAGGCAGTGCGGGTTCACATCCACTTCTAACTAAGGATTTATAGTTTCATTAACGGCCGGTTGGTTCGTTTTCAATATTCGTTTCGCAATAATGTCAGTTTATTACGATTACTAATATTGCAATTGCAATTAAACGTTTGTGCGCATGCTCAAAATATAAATGTTTAAAATATATAAATTAGAGTGTCACTTATTTTTCGAACTTTATTTAATAATATACTAGAGGCCTTTGAAATGTGGTCATACAGAAGAATCTCGGAATTTCCTGGAGAGACCACGTCACGAACAATGAGGCTCTCAGCATAATCTAGGAGGATAGGCACCTAGTAAGAACCATCTCAGAGAGGCGAGCTCGATGGATCGGTCATATCATGCGCCACAATTGTCTTCTTCACGACATTGTGGAAGGGATGGTTGAGGGTAGAAACTGTAGAGGGCGCCCTAGACGGAAGTATTTGTAGCAAGTGTTCGAGGACATGAGTTTAGCTCTTATGCTGAGCTGAAGAGAACTGCATAGGATCGAGAGGAGTGGAGATCGAGATGCAAGATTTGGTTGCAGCAAACCAATCCACCGGATTGATACTACGAAGAAGATTTAATAATTATTTGTGTTTCCTATATGCGTTTCATATATAGAACATATTGTCACCACAAATTACCGCCACTCAGTTCTGTCTGTAGTCATTATCCATGCCTCATCCCCAGAAATCTCTGCACGTGAAAGTCCACCTAGGAACATACTTCTAATGTAGAATTCCGGGTATTGAAGTGTATATCAGAGTCATATTTTAAGCGATTTTTTAAAAATATTTTTTAAGGATAACGGATTTATAAGCGCGATTTTTTAACGTAAAAACTGACATCAGCATGATATAGCCCTTGCTGAATGGTACTGAAAACCTCGCTATACAATCTTTCGTCTCTTATTTCTGTTCGCTTGTCGTACATGTAAGCGTCGCCATATTGGCATTTTGGACATGTCCGGTCTCGGGTGTGACGTCAGCGACCTCGGCATCCAATCAGTCGTGTGCCGATCGCGAAAAAGGTCGTATTGTGGCCCGGCCTGAAGAACTTTGTAATGTTATTTAAATATATATGTCAATGTGCTTCAGAAACAGTCTTTGTGTGGTTAATCTGCTCCGCATCCTGCCACAACGCGACTGAATAACTACCTTTTAAATTAGAGAGGAGGATGTTAACACATACAGGAGAATACTATATGTTCACATGACGTAAGTCGTCATGTGAACACCACCTATTGGTGGTGTTCACATGACGACTTACGTCTGCCACCACTTTTAAATAATACGCTATGACTGACTTTTTACGAGTTAGGGATCAAATTCACACCATCCGAGGGTATTTATAGAGCTAAGATATCGTTTTTTTTTCAATCTCCGTTGGGGATCGAACTGACGACCTTAGGTTTGGTAAGTAAACTCTTTCACCACTAAGCCGAATCAGAAACCCTCTGTTGTCCTGTCTTTATAAACAAAAAGGTATTATATGCACAGCACGAATGGTTAGTCTTCTTGTGGGAAAAACCAGTGCCAATTTTAGGGGGTGGCGCAATGGGACGGCTGACTAGGGCACCTAGTGACCTAAGGGCGGTGAGGGCAGCTTAACTTGCTTAGTATTTTTCATACTCCGCTTTATCTAAATTTAATATTTATATGATGTAAAAATAATTGCAATGTTTGACATGAAGCAAAAAATACTATTCCAAATACTCTTTAACAACGACAATTCTTTTTTCGGACAAGTAACAGAGGGCGCCAGATTTTCCGCAGGGTCTAAAGCCGGCACTGGGGAAAACGATATTACTTTCAGAACAACCTAATTATATGAGTATTAAATTATATTTAGTAGACTCATAGTAGTTTATCCTTGCGTGGATAACCACTAAGCCGGTTGATTTAGAGCCGTCAGGTGGTGTAGCACACTGCTGGTAAGTCCGACACACGGTGCAAACAAGTTATTGCTCAAACATCTTCATAAATAACGGATCACTTACCACTGCAGCGGATAACGGATGCCTGTAATCCGCTGATTGATGTGGATTGTAAAGATAAGAGTTTGTGTGGCTCAGATCCAGTATTATTAGTGTGACAAATAAGGTAGATTTAAACCCTCGTTCACACTGGCGATTTGCGGACTTGATTCAGAATAATTTGTTCAAAGCGCTTATGTAAACTAGACTAGGAATTGTAATACATTACCATACTAAGAATTAAAACCAATGTATCCTCCCAGTATTGATTTCTTTTTCATGTCAGCGACGTCAAATTATTTTTGCCCGGTATCTGGCCAGATTAGTTCCTGAGAGGTGCAGCTTGTTGGGTACATGGAGCAGTATTTAAGATGTGAAGCTGTAGCCTTTCGGTCTGTACAGTCGCACAATAGTGACTCTCCTGCCGAAGCATTGCTCACCGCTCGAGGTTGTCTTTTGTTCTATCAACTCAGGTTATTGATCTGTTTGGATTTTCATGTCCGCCAGTCAATGTTCTTCCCAGTTGGGAGGCCTTCCTTTGGAGAAATGAATGTATTAACTTATGCCGCAGAGACGTAGAATCTAACAGCAAGTCTTACCCATAAAATAAACGTTACCCAACGTGTCACGGAGAGATCCATCTTTAGGGTGTTTCTAAGAGATAGAATCAGAAACGAAGGTATCCGAAGAACGACTAGAGTAGTGGAGACTACCCAACGAATAGGCACACTCAAGTGGTGATGTGCAGCACATATTTGTCGAAGAGTCGACGGTTGATGGGGAATAAAAATGGTGTTGTGCCATTTAAGAACTGGCAAATGGATCTTGACATCAGAAGAATAGCGGGACTGGCTTGGATGTGGAAGGCGGAATATCGAAGAGTAGAACACAACTATCAGTGACCTGTACGTCAATATGGATAATTAGGCGCTGAGAATATAACCTAACTTTCATTCTCTCACTTGTCATCATGAAACATTCTGATATAAAACATTTTTACTTCACTCATCAAACTATAGAGTTAAACGAACAGTTTGAAATTCTTCCATCAACATGAAACAACGTTAAACGAATCAGAATATTAGACAAGCAACAATGTTTATTAAGTTGGTTTATAAACATAAACGAACGCTGCCAGTATCTGTCAGCGCTGTAAGCATCTCTGACAGATACGTTGAGTATACCAACATTCAAAACATTCCAACTATTTGACATTTAAATATTTTCCATATAATTTCTAAATTCAAACCTTCACAGAACAGCTTAGGTTTGAAGTGTATTTTCTTTCTTAATTTTCTCTTTGGCCTTCTTTAACTACTTATTATTTTTTATTTTTTATAATTCTAAATTTTTTATGTTATTTCCCTTCTTTATAATATAAATACACCTTGACTTTTTGAAAAATTGCAACATTATTCGTATAATAATCTTTTACAACGTTTATTCAAATTGTTTAGTTGAAACAAGACGTGTTCCTAATTAAGTTCCTACAAAAAATGACTTATTAAATACAAAAACATTTTTTTTATAAAGCTGACAACTCCGGAACACTGTGACATGCAGCGCCGCCAATTATCGCGGCAAAAAAGCAAATTGCAGATGACAGTTGCACCAACATGAAATGGAGAAACTGTCATAACAAATAAAATGGCGTATGCAAACGCCGTGCAGTGTTATATAGTTAAAACTAACATTATTGTTGTGCATGTCAGGCGAGCGCAAAAAAATAAGATCGTTTTTCGAGGCTTTACGGCATCAGCCTAAAAGACCTATATCAAACTGATATCAATATGACCTTGTCAATACAAGTATCTTCTAAACCTCTTACTTTATACATATATTATCCTTTTTCTTTTGAAAGTTGATAAGTAAGAAAAATATTTTTAATACGTGTTAATTTCTCGACTTGATGGGCTGTGCAAATGGCTCAGAGTTCAACGTTGGTTGAATAAATGAAAATTACGTTGACAGTGCCAGTGATTTTTCTCCCATTTATTATTGTTTGATCGTGTCGATGCTTACTGTTTTTTTTTTGTTTAAATATTTCTGCTAAATATATCCATGCTGTGAAACAATCGTACCATGTTGAAAGCACCTGCGCTCGTCCGACCACCGGAGTTAAGCATTACTGGGCAAAGATCGTACTTGGATAGATGACCACTTAATAACACCAAGAGTTGCAGGTTTGGTTAAGCTGCACATTAATACCAAATGGTGTACATCGAGAGCATCGGACTAATCATCATATTTCCTTCCGAATGTATTGATTGACAAAAGCTTTAGAACATACGCTTATCTTGAATCCTTTGGGCTTTCTTCCTAAAGGATCATTTGGATCTTTAATATTGTAAACTCGGTCTAACACCACATGCGGATACTTTAAATTAAGCATGGTAAATAGCCCTTATCGTCCCTAAGTCACTCAGCGCCCTAGGCAGTCGCCACATTGCGCCACCCTCTAAAACCGGCACTGACGCAAATCTTGAACAAGGCAATGATTACGATATCTTAATAATTCAGCTGGCGGGTAAAGCTCAATGGTCAAAGCGTTTGCTTTGCAAGCTAAAAGGTCGTGGGTTCGATCCCCGACGGAGATTTAAAAAAAAGGTTTTTTAATCGATTTCCGAGTTCTTGAGTTGATCTCTCATTCGTAAAATGACAGTCATAGCATAGTAATTGAAAATGGTGGTAGACGAAAGTCGTCCCGTGAAGACCACCCATTCATAGTAAAGTCCTGTGATAATAAGGATGATGCGTGAATCTCGGGCTGTAGTCAATGACGTTGACAAATTAACACTCCACATGCAGCGCTCACCCATAAGCAGCATGGTAAGCGTCATAGATTTCCACAGATGAGACTTCGGAATTGACTATCACCCCATCTGTCGGTATTCTCCTGTATGTGAACTTTGAAACGGCAATTTGTTGTGATTATTTCATAAACTTGTAGATATGGATTTGATTCGCAATAAGATGTATTATAAAACAATGTTTATTGAGTTGGTTCTTAGCTTTTAACACCTGGTGACAGCGGTGCACTCCATCCTTCCAGGGTCGAGGGTCAGTCAGGTGAGAGACGCACAATTACAATTCGTCAGTCTGTTCTGAGAGTGCAGTCGAATAATACAGATGCACCTGACGACTGCATAGAAGTAACTGTAATTATTAATTGTCTATAAATTATTTTACAAATATGAGATAGACTTTTAATATTCAATAATTCAGTTATGCTTAATTATTTAGTATTCAGGTATGTCACAGAGAGATGATGAAAACAGAAATTCGATCAAATTTATATGGCAAATTTACTGTATATGTTAAAATTGTAACTCTGTTACGTGATATTCATAGATAAATTAAGTGATTTGATTAAATTTAACCTTATCTAAATATAACTTACCTTAACCAAGTCTTAGCCACTGATTTATAATGTACATATCTTCCGTGAGCGGAGAATCTACCTTAAGTATTATGTTATACGATATGAGTACGCTTATACACGATGGAACTGATGAAGTCTTTATTGAGGGTAAAACTGCATTCTTTCGTCGTCCGTAAGATCCACGTTAAAACAAGGTATGAAATAATTATATACTTGATAAGGTTAGGCTATGTTAGGTAAGGTTGGATTATGTAAGGTAAGATTAGATAAGGTTAGGTTAAGTCGTCTCCGATTAATTGATGAGAGAAATCTAAAACGATTACATAGTTATTCACTGTGAATTACATCAATTGCTACACATTTTAAAAGTTTACAAAATTAAATTATATATTTAACTCTTTTTGCAAGCTTGAGATACTATATTCTCGATATTATTTAATAATATAACTGTTTATTATTTTAGAAACACAAAAAGGCTGCATATTCAAGGACAGAGCAAATTCTTCCTATGCCAGAAGCGTTAATTGATTGTTGGCGAAATACTGACTAAATTTTGATGCAAGTATGGAATAATTTGAAATTTCTCTTGTCATATCCAAATTCATAATTGCAGTCACTACACTTGTGCAGTTGTTGCGCAGAGTGCATCAGCGTGCATTCATCATCCAGAGACGTGTTCTCACGCTCAGTCATGAATATTTAATTACTCGGCCCAGAGCATTCCTTGCCTCAAGTCTTCGAGCTCTTCAATGATGGTCGTGGTGCATGTCCTCTTTCGCGTGTTTGACAATCAAGGCTATCACTACTTGGTACCAATGCAATTGCAATATTCAAAATAACGATTTGCTTATAAATTGTATTTAATTTAGATATCTTAAAATCACACAAGGCATTAAATGCCGCTCGCACGGTTGTGATTTTAAATTTTCATTTTTGATAATAGTATAAAATATTTGAGCATATATACGAGAATATTAAAATTTTGTAACAATGATTTTCAATATTCGTCAAAAAACTTAACTAAAACGCTAAGGAATAATATAAACTAGAATATACATTAATAAGGATTATTAAAAACTCACTGCAAATATAAAATGACGTTTAACCAATGAACCCATTTTTATTAACATTCGTGTATACAAAAGTAACCACCAGCAATAGCATATCATTGGCGCGGTTTCCGTTAGTTCTTCGAAGTTAAGCAACAGTAGACACGGATAAAAACTTAGATGGGTCACCGCATGTTGCTAAACGCGTCGCTGGTCGGGTAGCGTTGATCATTATGACCATAAACGCGGGAGGGTTGAGCTTATCATCAGATTTTCTTTAACCCTCGCCTTACTATGTTAAAAACTTTCGCGCGTTCCGATGGTGTGTACTCGTTACACATTCTGATTTAAAGTGAATAAAATGAGTAGAAATTCGAAAAAATGAAAATATTCAAAGATATCGCTTAATTTTATAATAGTTGATGTCAATAAGCAGTAATAATTGACATTTAATAGCTGAAAACATGAAAAACATCAGACGAAGACCTCAAACGGCCAGACGCACCTTGGCGCGTGAACTTCCGAGAGCTACTAACATTAGTTAGCCTGTCGACATATCGATGAGCCTGCGCGCATCGAAATCATTTGAAGTAGCCGACGCAACTGAGGTTTCCCGTCTCGCTCACTCATATTAGTACGTCAGCGAGAGTAAGGAGTATAGATGCCTACGTGTCTGGGTATTTTTTTATTTTATTTTAGCACACGCTTCCGACAGGTCGAATGAATTCATGACTCTTGATTGTAGTGGTGAATTTATTCCGGATTGTAGAAAAATATTTCCTGCTCCCGATGAGTGCCTTTTATTAAAAATATTATTATTTTTTTCAATACGTAAATGTATTAAAGAGGAATACCTTAAATCTGAACGCTGTATGTATTATATTTACAGAGATATTTAAGTTATTACAAGTAATGTGTAGTCGATACACATCACCGGGGAGGAGAGGTAAATAAAATCCGATTAAGAAATTTTCCAAAAATATGCCTCGGATACCATAGTTGCAGTCTTTTCAAGATCTCGGGATTTTACCGTGGTGGTTGTTAGCAACCATAAATGCTCCCAAGTGGACCTTCGAGTGCAGATATGACTCGAGTGCAGAAGGACAAGCAATTGACAATGGCAACTGGCAGAACTGAGTGGCGTCAATTTGTAGTGAGGATATGATCCAGATATGGAACCGATATGAACTCGCTTGGTGAAAACCCTCCCTGTCCCGTCCTGTTTTTGGAGACCCCGTTATTGGACGCACGCAAAAAGCTACTCGATATAGAGTGGCTGAAGGCCTACCCGTGATTCTAGGTGCATCAGTTAGATGTCAAATAGACCTCACTCTAAGGCTGAGAAGTTAGTATACTACAGCTAGTCTCGAATTGCCTTCTTTGGTAACACGTTGCTAACCACGAAATACGTGGGAATGGAAGGAACCGATATGAACAGAAAAAAAAAAAAACAAATAGTTGATTTTCACGGCGTGAATTAGGACATGCGTGGCAAACTTCTACTGACCTATATTTTAACCGCCATTGTAGATGTCATCAAAAAATCACTAACCTTAACCCAAAAGCCACAATTCTAAAAAAAAAAACATTTTTCCCAAACCCGTTTGTTGTTGAACGAGTTGTGTTTATTCGTAATATTATCAGCACACACTCGTACGTGTAAATAATGCATTTCGAATGCAATTTCGATGGCATGTGAGAAATGCAGTGAGTTTACGTCTCACTCTCCATCGCCAGGTTTGTGAGATTCCTTCGCTGCAGTTTCTCAGACGACCTCGCGACCCCTGGGCAGATTTCTCCAACACTCCATGAAGCTGGTCTCCAACAAGAGTAGGCAGAGACAAGCCCAGAACCAAACGTGTATGTAAATTGGGGATTTACTGAACGTCCTAGATCCTAGACATGGCTATTTGACTAAACTGTACGAAAGAAACAACTCTTTTTATGTTAAAAAAAAGTAAAGCAAACCTTGTGTATTACCTAAATAATCGATATTTATTAGAATTTTATTTGTTTCATACGTTTGACCTAAATAACTAATACCCTGTACTCAATTTCAGTATTTTCAAGTATGTAAGCTCTTAAATGAGCCCAAATTCTAGTTAATACAATGAATTTAACAACTGATACACATACTAATTCACAGTAATCATAATATTACGATTATATAACATTTGGTGTGAATTTGTATGTGTATCAGTTGTTGCAAATTGTAGTCAAACGTCTTCAGTGATTTATAAATATAAGCTTATTGAAATATATTCTAAACCTATCAAAAACAATTAAATAGTTGATTTAGTTAAATAGTCAGGGATCATGTTAAATTTCTCGAAGTATATTATTATTCAACTACTGATATATATAAATTCATAGAGAACGTCATCTTAGGTGATATTTCTGTCATCGAAAAATCAATAAAAAAACAAACACTTTGATAGCTGTAAACTTGTATGTTTGAATCAGTTATTGAAGATCGGTATAAATCTTCAGTGAATTATAAATATAAGAAATTTGTAATACATTATAAAGACTAACAAAAAAAATTAATGTTCTGTTCTTTAAAACTTACTAAATATAAAAAGTCATAAAAACCATGTTTTGCATCAATAAGACGAATGTCGTATTAAATTGATAATATGAGCTTTTTAAAACCACTGAATTTGAATTATTATTAGTATACCTGTTTTGTAAACAACCTTCCTTCATCAGTATAATATTAAAATAGTTTTTGAGTTTGTCGTGATAACGAAGATTTGTCTCCGAAAATGGCTTTCTGGTCTCGAGTATACTAATAATGTTATTGATGAATTTATAGATATTTTTCTCAAATAATCGGCTGCATAGAGGCTCTTGAACGTGAGCGGTGATTAGCGACGTAATGTCATCCACCATTAGGCGATGAAGAATGATGTCAACCGTTGCGAGGAATTCCAAATGACGATCGCTAGTCATCGCGATAATGATTAACGCCGCCATATGACGGATACTGTAAATGCCTGGCGGGATGATCCATTGTTAGTTTTTTAAACTATATAATAGCCAACCTGCTAAACGTTCTTCTTCTTCATGTCAGCGACGTCATATTCAGCCCAATATCTAGCAACATTGATGGCATATATGTTGCATAATATAAGGCCTTGTAAGGATATCCATACAACCTCTAACATCCGTCCCTGATACTTAGAGACTCCAGCTCTGGCAGCAAATCGTATCAAATTTTTCATTTGCCCAAAGGAAAGCCTTCCAACTGGTAAGAACATTGAATGACGGATCTGGAAATCTCTGAACAGACTGAGAACGTAGTCGGTAGAACAAAGAACAACCTTGAGCGGTGGGGAGTGTTTCGGTAGGGAGAGTCACTGTTGTGTGACTGGAGACCTGCAGACCGCCTCACACCTAAGATACTGCCCCATATTCCCTACTAGCTGCACATCAAGACAATGCTGGGCAGCACACAGGCCATATGTTGCCAGGCATTGGCCGAAACAATTTGATGTCGCTGACACGAAGAAAAATAAGAAGGTCTTGTAAGGAACAGCTTTTTAGGCACATGCGGGCTGATCTTAGGTGTGATGCGGTCTGGAGTTCTCATAGCAGTGAATCTCATTATTAATTTACATTTTAACCAGTGAAGGTTTTTGCCTGAAGGGAAGCTCTCTTGGGACAACAAAATCCTCCGAAACAACATTATGTCTGCTGTAGCCTCTCAGTCTCAAGTCTGGATGTGTTTGCCTAACGTTATTTTGTATATATATATATAAACTCGTATATTTTACACTACATTGTATATGCGGTGTTCGTTAGATCACCACAAAACAATAGGTACGGTTTACGGTTCAAAACTTGGATTGGTAAGCGCTTCCTGTTAAATAAATATCATTGTTCAGATTGAGTAGCCTCTTAAGAGCAAATTGTGCAAGCCTCTGGAGGATCCTGTAAATCGTACGATAATTTAAAAAAAAAAAAAAACGCCTTGCATACTAATATTGATAGCTGACGTGTCAATTAATACCTGGGCTCCTTACATGAAGGTTATCGTGAACCAACTATATATATTATATATATATACATATACTCGTGTCGGAAACAACAGGATCAGACCCTGTCTGCCCAGAAGTGTGCGACGTCGATAGCGTTACTCCTAATCAGGTCTTCCTGGATGCAGTTACTTAGACACAGCGCACACTCCAGAAGGTGGGACAGGGTCTGCTCCGCACCGCAGTCACATTCAGTCGGTCCGCTGTAAAACTGCCAGGCTTTCATTTGTGTCCTCGTCTTGCATACTCCGGTCCGAAGTCTGTTAAGGGAACTCCATATATTCCACCCCTGGTCACATCCAGGGGCTAGGTCCTCTTTCGGGGCAATCCAAGTATTCCCCTCAGTTGCGTTTCACCACATGTTCAGCCGCAGGGTGGCCTCAGGTATCACCAGTTCCGTTGTCGACTGTAAAAAATATCTTCTTGATTTGAGCCGTGTAGTTAGATACAATGAAAATAAAATACAAATACATATTCGCCATTAAAGTTAACGCTACAATCATTTCAACCATTCATCAAATAAAAATTCCATGTAATTACAAGTACAGTTAACAAATGCAATAATTTTACGGTAGTAATGGAAATTCTCGCATAGCAACGAGGCCTTTTTAAAATGCAATGTATAACACATCTCAATCCGAGCGCATTCTTCGTTAACTTCTTAGAATGTTGTAGAAAAAAAAAGTGAAAAAAAATATAACCTCAAATTACAAACTAGATCTCTAATTACCTCGCGATTCGGCGGCCATCTTTTTCTTTTGATTCGCGGTGTTGCCGACCGTAAAAAATCCGGTAATATCGGGGAATCCCAGGTTGCCATACATATAATTATGATATTTTAATTTCTTATTTTTATTTGATTGTATATTTCAATTATCTTTTATAGAATGCTTAAAAATGTTCGGGGCACATAAAGATAGAAAGCATTTCTTCTAACAAACTATATTCAAGAAAATATAGAAAAATCAAGTACTTACTAAAATAATTTATGTTTATTAGAATATAAATTGTTTTTTATGTTTTCCCCAAAAAATATTAGCTTGTACCTGCTTTCAGTACTTTGAAGAGTTACTTTTGTGTAAGCCTGAATTATAATTAATACGTGGAGTGTTGACCCGCCTACGTCGTTATATTACAGTTAATCAACTACTCTTTGCATGCTTTGTGTTCACGAGAAGACTTTCGATAAATGTCATATAAGATGGTGTTGGCTGTAAATTAATATGTGTCTCAGTTGTAGAAAGTTGGTTAAAAATCTTCAGTGGCCTATAAGTTATTATGGATATTGGAAAAAAAACTTACCACAAAAATATAACTGCTTACATTTTAATAGATACTGTACATACTCGTATTTATAATATTTTTAATTAAATATATTTTTATGTGGATTTATTATTATTTTTCTCAGGTAAGAAACGATAAAATAGGATATATTTTACAAGATATCTACACAAGTACTTCTTACTAATAATTCAAGGTAATATTCTAATTATAATTAATGTTTTTTCATTAATTTTATCGAAACAAGATCGCAGTATGTTTCATAAACAAGCGCTTTATGAGTTTGTTCTTAAAGCGTATTAGGTGCGTTCTCGCACTGAATTTTAGGAATCTCGTCGTGAAATGAAAACATAATGAAAAATTAGACAATAGTCGAGCGCACACAGGGTTCAGTCGGCCTCTATTGAGAATTATATTATAAACTGGAGACTGATGCATTACACTGAAGAAAATTCAGCATGAGCCCTGAATATTTAACATATCATCACTACAATGTTAACATACTTCTAATTACTGATAGTATGATCAAGGCGACAACAAGTCGAGGGTTCGTCATTCGGCCGCGCGGAAAAACTTTTTCCAGAAGCACAATTCTCGTTTATTTCAATATAAGACTTCGGTTTCCCCGCCCGATCAAAACATGAAGTATCGTCGACCTCGGTCGGCCGGGGACTGACCTATCAGACAGGTCCAGTAACATGTATCGCCGCAAAGATTGTCGCAAAGTAAAGTTGACAGTTGAACCGACATGAAATGGAGCAACTGTCGAAACAAATAAAATGGCGTATGCAAACGCCATGTATTTTTATATAAAATTAAAACTAACATTATTAGATGTGCGATGTCAGGCTTTTCCACATCAGCCTAAAAGAGCTTTTTATCAAGCTGATATCAGTATATACATGCCATAAGCTCCATTTAGGAGAGTAAACATGGTGATGATAATGGCTTATCTAACAATACTTTGGTCAATATATGTTTTTAAATATAGTAACCTATATGCAGTTATTCATAAGGTACTATAATTGTGTACCAAAAATGTATTAGTACTGAAGTTCTATCACTTTTGTATGACTTTTTATTTTAATTTGGGTACATATTTAGGAGTCGATCGCGTAAATGGTATTCTGAATACTTTGGTTCGTTTCCCACCGCGGCATAAAGTGTGCCAGTTGACAATTCGACAGACTCTAAATTTGCAAAGAAACTAACAAACATTATCGTGAACAGTAGTTTCTATTTTACGTGAAGAATTCGCGACATTACTATGTATCACAACTGAATAATATGGTCAAACAGTTTAATCACCCAATCTCCTTAAAATATAATACTTGACTAGTAAGAACAGCAATTACTGTAAAGTGCATTAAATATCAATGGTAAACAACAATAATAAAGAAAATCATTCAATTTCTAATGCCATTCTCATAAACAAGTATAAATGTGCGTAGATGTTTCTTATTATGTGATTCCTCTGTTTATAAATTACAAGGTACATCATTTCATTGAATGGTTGTTTCCAGTTACTGTTAAATTTCTGGCACAAATCATGCTCTCTAATTGAACTAGAATACAAAACACATTACAACCATTGTTTTCTCTATAATTAACCAATCAATTTTAAAACTCCTTAAACGCAAACCATAACGAAAGCTTCGAACGAACGCTTTGCAATATTTGCAACAATTCTTAGCCACTTAATCTATTAGATATTTCAGAAAGTAACTTCGTTTTGATATCAGCTTGATATAGCCCTTACAGGCTGGTGCCGAAAACGTCGATATATTGTCTCTTATTTTTGTTTGCTCGTCGGACACACATGTGTTGCAATATTGTTTGTTTGACAGGTCTAGTTCTTTAGATCGCCACTAATAATTGCGGCGCTGGGCTGTCTTTCACTACGAGCGCCCAGTGGCCAGTGGTTAGTTGAGCTCCGACCGCGACCAGTATCGAATTATGATGCGTCCGGGGCCTAAAAGCATACGCTCATCCTCGGACCGAAAGTTTGTCAATTTGTAACTAAATGTTCTTATTTTAAATATAAGTCAATGTACTTCTGAAAAAATCTTTGTGTTGCTCGTCTGCTCCTTATCCCTCCACCACGCGTTCTGATAACGATCCCGAAGACGTGTCGTTTCTTCTTTAAGTCACGGGAATGTTAATTTCCAACACAAAAAAATAAATAATGAACGTTTTAACCTATGCAAATCAAATGATAATGTTCGGTCGAATTTTATCAATTTAATCTCTCGAGTTATTTTTCTATTTCACCGACCAGCTTCAACTGGCCTTCAAGAACGAAGTGCATCTTCGACATCAAAATTTTCATATTGAAATTTCCCAAACCATACAATTTTTCAACATTGGCATTCTGTCAATACATCTTCTCCGTACACATCAGCTATTATTTTTCTTGCTTGATTAGTGAAATAGTGAATTAGTGAAATATGTCAAAAATCCTGTTTTTCACTGTGTTTATTTGAAAGGGTAATAATCAAAAATTACTCCATAGAATCAATCGAAAATTTTCACGAGCATGCTATACCAGCTGTCAAAATATATAAAGATTTCGCGTATTTTTATTAAAAATACAATTAATTTCTCTGTTAAGGATAAATACATTACTTTTCGAACCACCTAATATAATTGAACTTTAAGATCAACTATACAGTGGTTAGAGCCCTTGGCGGTACAACACTCAACTTAGGTTTCTTTTTATTTTATCTTTGCTTCTTCGGAAGCATTAATTTCCTTTAGTTCTGGTGATGAAGGCGCGTTAATTAAATCATCTTAAATGCGGCGATCACTGTACGCTCAACGCGCTTAGAGAAACGGCCAGATTACTTAATTGCCGCTTCGAGGCGAATCTAATCGCGAAATGGCTTAGTCTCACCCATTTACTGTCTCACCAACGGAAAATATAATATAATACTCGTATTTTCACTCAAGGCAATGTTCTACTGTAACTTCTTCTTCGTGTCGGCGACGTCAAATTAATATTTCCCAGTATCTGGCAACATCGATAGCTCGTTTGTTGCCCAGCATTAGGTCCTGAGATGTGCAGCTTGTTGGTCACATGGAGCAGAATCTTAAGTGTGAGGCGGTCTGCCTGTCTCCACAGTCACACAATAGTGACTCTCACTGCCGAAGCATTCCCGCCGCTCGAGGTTGTCCTTTGTTCTACCAACTCCGGTTCTTAATCTGTTCGGGAATTTCCAGGTTCGCCAGTCGAGGTTATTGCCAGTTGGGAGGCCTTCCTTGGGAGTAATGAAATCCTTTGATGCGACTTGTTGCCAGAGTTGGGGTCTCTTATTTTCAGGGCCGGATGTGAGAGGTTGTGTGGATCTCAGAAAGCTGGTTTGCGACTTCAGTCTGGGTGTTGGAGGTATCTGATTATGCAAGCAGTGGGGCGTTTGGTCGATTGCTTTACGCATTTCTTCGGCGCATATGACTTGGCGTCTTATGTGCGGTGGTGCGATGCCAGCCAAGGGGTATACTTTTAAAATGGTTGTTGGTTTGAGGCAGCCTGTGACGACTCTGCATGCATCATTCAGGGCAGTATCCACTTGATTATAATAGGAGAAATATTTTGGAGCTCAGAACTCGATTATTTTTTTATTTTTTTTATATCTCCGTCGGGGATCGAACCAACGACCTTTGGCTTGCAAAGCAAACGCTAAGACCATTGAGCTACACCCGCCAGCGATAATAATATTTCTATCGATTTTTTTATTATATGTTTTGGGATCGAATCCGTGACTTGTTGCGTAATAAGCGCAGAAGGCGTCCTTTACGTATAAATTCAAATTATTTTACTATATAAAACAGGTATGGTTCATCGACAAAAATTTAGAACATCGACGACTATAATTACAACGATATTTTTGTATTGCTTTTATTATCAATATATTTTATTTTATTATTTGTAAACTATATAATTTAGAGCTGTAACTCCATAATAAATAACTGTAATCCTAGTCATTATTTATCACTTCGACTGAACGCTATTCCACCCACTCAAAAATATTCGTGTTTCTCTGCTAAATATTCTACAGATTTCAAATATCCGCGGCTATTTTTGGAACGTTTTTTTTTGCATTTGTTTTGATACGCCAAATTTGAAATTTACGTTAAAAAGAAATCGGACCACCGATTCATAATACTTCTCCGCGGAAGCGTTAGCCTAAACATGGGCTAAACGTGAATTTCACGTCACTGGAAGGTATGCTGCACACAATACTGGAAGGACGCATTGGTTAGGTTAGGTTACACTATTTTGTATGCCTTGCGGAATTTTCGTTTTGATTTACTTGAGTTTCCCAAAATCAGTAGACATGTGTGTTAAATGTGTTAGACTAAGGACGTCCAGTGAACACCATACATTAATCTTACAGTGAGTCCCCTTAAAAATTGACTAAACGTGAAAATCATATCTCCGGTCAATACTGGAAGGATACATTGGTTAGGTTAGGTTACACTATTTTTTAATGTTTCGCAGAACTTTCGTTTTAATTTACTTAAGTTTTCCAAACTCTGTTGAAATAAGTGTTACGATAAAAAAAAATACGTTATGTAAATAACTTTTTAAATCATGTTTTAAATTATGATCACGGAAATTTAGAGCAAAATCAAAGCAAATTTCATAAATAAAGCCTTTTTTCTATTTGCCTGGCAGCGACCATAAAAAAGTGAGATCAATTTCTTTGCTGAAAGCGATGCACCGCATGGAATGACGTCAAGGTTTTTGCCAATATTTTAAGTTATTCATGACATGTCAAGTTATTTTCGTTTCGATATATTTTTTTAAACAACATGCTCGTAAAACTGCTTACTTCCTGTAGTTTTTTTTTAATATTTTATTTTTAGATTAATCGTTCAGAAATAGTAATAACATCAATATTTTTAAAACATCAATCAGATATACTTATATTTTATGGGTCTACGATTTACTATAAAGTTGTTCGACAAGTATTATTGTTTTTTTTTTCTTCTAATACACGACTTGATTGTATTTTTTCACTCAAGACATCAAACTTAAGCTCCATAATAAATACATTTTGGCAGCTGATATAACAAGGTTTACTTGTGAAAAAGCTCAATTGTATCTACGCTGTAGTTTTTGCTTGGCACCCTTTCATATTAGGGAAGAGAAAAGCAGTTTATTCAGCCTATTTTGCTTAAGTATTACTAATGTAAAAATGATTTTCAAGCAATAAAATAATATCCTGCATGTATAGATCAGATATATTGATAGAACATCAATTACAAAACTGGTTGCAAAATTTTAACGTGGAAATTTTTATGCTGAAGATGCACCACGTTCTGGAAGACCTGTTGAAGTTGGTGAAGACGCAGCAAAGTCATTAATTGATTCTGACCGGTGAAAAACGAAAAACTCGTGTGATCCCCGAGGGAATAAATTTATCGTTTTCGGTCGTTCATCTTATTTATTATTTTTTTTTCATTAAATACGAAATGACTTTCTAAAAAGTTAGTAGAAATCCCTTTTTTGGTATTGAATAAATTTGAAATAACATATTTGCTTGTGTTTTATAATAATATTTTATTTATCTTATTTTCTTTAAAGGAAAAAATTCTCCCAAAACACATACGCTTATATCTATAATTTTAATCAAACATTTAATTAATTAATAATTAATTAAACGCTTAAATAAAAACGTTTATTTAATCATTAATAATTAAAAAATAAAGCTTCATAAATAATTAAATAAAGTCTATATGGATTTTTAATCTAACAACCACTTTTTATATGTAATATATTTGTTGTTGAAAACACTTACACGATTTAAGCATTTTTTTGGCCATACTACAGCCGCAGATGTATGAAAAAAAATTACGAAAAAAATAGTGAAATTTCGCATTGCAAAAAGCGGCGGCCGGCTCCGGTACAATTATAACTCTCATATATGTTTGTAATTAGTGATAATTGCATGGTTTATAACGATATTGTTATTATTCTCAAACTTTCGTAGACCTCCCATAGTGATTGAATTAGTGCTATATAATATTTATGGACTACTTAAACGTATTAAGAAAATTTGATCCACGTATAAATAATCGAATTTATTGTAAATAGCATCTTATATGATATTTATTTATTTAATCTATAATCATATTATCATAGCCTATTTATTAAAATTGGTGGTGGACGAAAGTCGTCCCGTCAAGACCACCCATTCATAGTGAACTCTTGTAATAATTGGATGATGCGTAAATGACGGGCTGTAGTATATGACGTTGGCGGATCAATACTCCACTTGCAGGGTTTGGCCATATACACCATGGTAAGCGTCATAAAATTCCACAGATGAAATTTCTGAATTACTATCACCATCTGTCGGTATTCTCCTGTATGTGTTTACATAAAAAAAACATGCTGAAATAAAATATGTATAATATCATAAATTGTATTCGTTTTCATAGATGGCACAAATTAATTAGAGATTTCTGTGGAAGGGTAATTTTTTTTTTTTAATATTAGGTTTTTTTTATATTGTATTATTATATACATGTAATACGTTTTATATCTTTTGCATGCACGTTGACCGTGAAAATATAATTTAATGGTCAAGTGTAGTCAAAATCAATGATGTACACAGTTTTTGTGATATTTGTTTAATATTCCATTTGAATCTAGTAGTAGTAGTACCTTTCAAGTGGTAGTGATAGCAGCGGCAGAAAATGAAATTAAATGTAAAGTTATCTTAAAAATCGAATAATAAATTTCATTCTTGACAAATTAGGATATTTAAATTATTAATATATATTATGAAATATTGTAATGTTTTTTTGCATTATTTTAAATTTTGAATTGCGAATAAAACATTATTAATTCATTTTGACTGCACTTAAAAAAAAAATATTAATGACACGGTAACTGCATAAAAACGATTGCAACAAGTGGAATAAAAATATGGTCAAAACGTGTTGATTACAGTGATTAGGCGTTATAAAATCATCAGATCAATCGATGTTGCCCTTTTGAATTTGGGGATTTAATTCTTTTACAAAGTTCAAGACTGGAATTTCCGTGTATTTTTTCGCATTGTTTCTTTTTCTTTCGTGATGTATTAAATACTTTACGAACAATATACAAGTATATACAGGTCGGTCGCCACTGGCGAGACTTAAACGAACTAAGTGACATTTACCCGCAGCGGAATGTCAAGGTTCTCGTCAATGCCTTTATATAAAATGCACTATACAGAATGATCCAAACTTACACGATTACTTTGAAACCCTTACGTATTATAATCTAAAATCTATAATAAACAAATATCGGTTGATTATTTTAACTGTTATATATATTCTGAGCATTCATATTGCGATCTACTCTTATTACAAATATTTAATAAATAATTACTTTTTACATTGTTTTAATATAGATTACGAATTCACATGCTTAAAGACCGTGGTTTCGCTTTCAATAAGAGCTTCTTTCGTTCTTCAAATGTATAAACGTACTGTTATACTTGTGATGTATTTTAACATAGTAAATTATTTTTACTGGTTTATTTATTTTTGGTACCCTCTTTGTCTGCGTATCAATTGATGATTATTTTGATAATTTTTCTTTCAATTATTATGTAATAAAAATATTTAACAAATATTTTTTATGCATTAATATTTGTTGCGTGGGGTACATAACAAATAATACACAAGATATACGAAAGACAAAAAATAAGAATCTATTTTATTTCGAACTTGTCAACTTGACGTCTCTACTAAATCCTTAATGTAGTTCAACAGCAAGGGAGCGTCAAGCCTAAGCAGAAATTATTGAATTTCCCGAATGGCAGACACAAATAATATGATACGTCTCTTTTTTAATTGACGATGCACTCCATCAAATAATGTCTTACACTCTGCTGTTTCCCCAGAATCCCATGGACAGACGTCATAAGAAGAGAAGGCCAAATATTTTAAAGATCTCTCTAAGTATTTTAATATTCTATCTCCAGTAGCGCCTATTTTGGAGCCCGCGTATAAAAAAGGCATGGTATTTAACCTCTCAGCGATGAGGCCGACCTATCCAACCAGTCCAGGTCTCTGTTGGATTACGCTGAAAAGCCTTCCTCAACTTGACTCTAATATTGGGCAATTCCACAGAACGTGTTCAGCGCCCTTCAGACTTCAGACCGGAGTATGCAAGACGAGGACACAAATGAGGGCCTGGCAGTTTTACAGCGGACCGACTGAATGTGACTGCGGCGTGGAGCAGACCCTGTCACACCTTCTGGAGTGTGCGCTGCGCCCGAATAGCTGCACCCAGGAAGACCTGATGATGGCCAGAAGTAACGCCATCGACGTCGCCCACTTCTGGGCAGACAAGATCTGACCCTGTTGACACGATTATATATATATATAGCGCCCTTCAAAGGGCTACCACATGGGCAATTTGGACTATCAACGAGGCTAAACTCTTCTAGCTTATCCTCAAAATTGCCATAGCTTGTCATAAATTGATTGGTCCAATGGTTTGGAATAAGCCACGGTATATCCATTCTGTCGAGGGTGGAAAAAAAGATAGACTTTCAAAAATTGTAATAAATTTAGTGCTATTTCCCCTGTATATATTTATATATAAACTGTACTTGGATTATCTACGCAAGTTACTAGTTTCTAATACATAATAATTTTATATTTTATATTTATGGTTCATTTTATAGCACAGTTAATGCGTACTGTGACTGAATAAGTATATAAAATATAGATAAAGTTTTCCAGGATGTTAAGAACCGAGGTGATTTTCATCACCTACGAGTTCATTCTATGAAGTCAATAACAACTAGTCAAACTTGTATGGAAAATGCCATTTTATTGGTATTTAATAAATACATTGTCATGCATTTACTGTTAAACAAATTATATATCAGTGGCACATTAAGCAGTATGTGTTTTGATAAGGAATATGAATTTTTTTTTCCGAATAATTTACTTTTTTCTTATTTACTAAAAAGCGTGATTACTCATTTTGATATTTTTGCGTAGAGGTTACTGACAGCGATGGTCTGCAGAAGGAGCTCGCTTCCCTCCTTGGGCACGCTGGAACGTCATGTAATACCATGCGCAATATCTGGGACTAGCAGCTTCTCGATAAAAACAAAAAAGTGACAACTATAAAGCTCCTACTTCTTCTTCTTCAGCCTTGCCATTTCCCATCATCTGGGGTCGTTTCTCCTTGTGCACATTCACCATTCCTGCCTGTCCTGCGCTACATTCTCGGTCAAGCCCAGAGTTTTCTGATCCTTGTCTACATTTGCAGTCCAGGTTGCCTGTGGTCTTCCAGGTCTTCTCCTCGGCGTGGGTATGTTGAGGGCTTTCTTCACCATGTGGTCCTCATCTCTCCGTGTCACATGCCCCACACTATCTAAGGCGGTTTTTCCTTACCTTTTCAGGTATGTGGGGTACCTATAAAGCGTCTACATCGTCCTCATTCTTCTTTATGGATGTGAATCTTAGCATTTTACCAATTTCAATCCAGCCATATAATCGATTTCGAAATCAGATATTATCACTATACGTAGAGTACCAGGGGTACGATGTTGTGACTTTGTCAGGAGTTAGGAGGTGTGAGCGCAGACAAGACAGCCTTTCATACTACAGTCAATCAACTTTGGACATGTACACCGGATGTCACAGGAAAACATTAACTACAGAAGCTTTTTCTTTAAGCCACAGGGCTCGTGCCGTTTAGAAGGCCGTCGAAAAGTATAAATATAATTTACTCTGTGTAACTACGGGAGGCAAAGCAGACATGTAAGCGATGACTTTTGCGGTTGAAGAAGCTTTATGACGGCAGTTCGTGACGATGACGATGTGCTCCAGATACGGAAGTGGAAATGATGGTGGCACGATGTGGTATATGTGAGTAATGCAGTTTTTGATATTCGAAGATATTTGGAAGTTGCAGCAATGAATATATCAGATATCGTTTGAGCATTCCATGTCGTGGAGCTAAGGATCCCTTATCTTGCGATTCAATTTCTCACTCGTGCCCTTTAAAAACACAGTTATAAATACATATTAAAAAAAAAAAAAACTATACAACTTTTTACGGTATATTGTCAAACATATAATAGTTTTACAGTGAAATAACTTTTAACGTTTTCACGGCCAGATTTGATATTGTGGCTTTTGGGCTTAGCCGTGCGTGACGAATTTCTCCTTACCAATATTTCGACCGCCATTGCAGGATTGAAGAAGTCGACTAAGTCATCAATCCTGAAGAAGAACCCTGCAATGGCGGTCGAAATATTGGTAAGAAGAAATTCGCCACAGACGGCTAAACCCAAATGCCACAATATCAGATTTTACAGTGATTTAAATTATGATTTTCTTCCGTTTTGATGCGAATTCGATGGGGCAAAAATTTCAACATTTAAAAGACCTCTTGCGGCTGTCGGAGACGAATGGTTGGGAGCGTCTGCTTTAACGGTAAACCCACTAGTGGTGTGAGCCCCACGTGACCGCGGCGTGACCTTGGGTCTGCATACAAAACTATGCAGAGATAATTTTATGCAAAATTAATTGCCGTTGTATGGGTTTTTATGCGAAACTGTTATTTTCTCACTTTCGCTCTGAGACGCGGTGACCACACGAAATAGTAATAATGCGGGACACTTTAATTAATTATTACAAATATATATATAATATAGAAGTGCATTAAGAGTGTATTTATTTTTAAATTAATGAATTCGCGCCGCCATAGACGTTGATCGACACAAATATCATTCCTAATCAGCTGTCATCTTTCAAGTTAGGCAACATTGAACGTGGAACCAAACTAGGATTGTTTACCGACTGTTGCTTATCGTTTGTCGTTGGTTTAGTTAATCTTCTACTTAACATAAATTGTACATGACTCGGAAGCGTTGGAATAAAAAAAAATGCCTCGTATTCTGCAGCAGCAGTTCCTTCAAGTCCCCGGGCTCTTAGCTTTATTTATATGGACACATACAGAAGAATACCGATAGACGGTTATGAATACAATTTTTTCTGCGGATTCTATAAGGTTTTTTAGTTAGGCTAAGCGTGTTAATTGTTGATCCGCTAACGTCAACAATTTACGTATCATGCATTTTTACGGGGACTCACTTTGAATTTGTTGCTTTCACAGGAGAACTTTCGTCTACCACCAATTTTGATTAATTGACAATGACTTACATTTTATGGAAGAGCGATCAAATTCACACCAACCGCGGGTATTTACAGAGCCTAGAAGTTGACTTTGTATCTTTTAGACTACCTCCGGCAGAGATCGTCGGGAGCCATATTCGATCCCAAGTGGACATTCGGGTATACAGATGTCTTGAGACACCAAATGGACTGAAAAATTACAAAACTAAGTTTGTACTAACTATGAAATCAGCATGATATAGCCCTTGCAGACTGGTACCGAAAACCTCGAAGTACAATCTTTCGTCTCTTATTTTCATTCGCTCATCTGACACGCATGTGTTGTCATTTTGTAATGCCGTTAGGAGGACTAGTTATGAAGATCGCCACTTGCGGCGCTGGGTGTCACCTACCACAGCGCCCGGTGCCTAGTCAGTGGTGTGCCGTCCGCGAAAAGGTCGTATTATGGCCGGCCCGGCATGTTATTCGTTCGGTTCGTAAAGTTTATCATGAAAATAGATGTTCTTCTGGAAAAGTCTGTGTGTTGTTTATCTGCTTCTCATCCTGCCACCACGCAATTCAATAACGAACTTAGAGGAGGATGTCAACTATAATGGTAAGTACAAACAAATGTAAAACGGAAATAAGAAGAAAAAATGAATATTTTTTATTTACTGATTTTATAAACAGCGTATGGTCACCACATTCTTGAGTGCCTGTTATTATCTTGATGGTGTTTCTCCGCTGTATGCAGATTGGCTTCAAGAATGAAGAATAAACGCCGCTCCACAAATTATCGTGGAAATAATGAATTTGTTCCATTGTGTTCCGTTTTTTTTTTGTCTAGAAGTAATATAATAATGCATCTCACGGACCAAAAATCTCATATTGTTGAGACGTTTCGCAATTGGCACAAATTCAGACGATGTTGGATTCATCAAATTAAACGTTTTTTGTCAAATTGCCTCTCTGATGATCCTCCCCTTTGGACCAAATGGATCACACCTCGGGAGTGATGGGACAGTCATATCTTAAGATAAGCTTATTATCAATGAGTATTTTATTTATTTTTTTTCTTTTCTTTCGATTTTTAAAACGTAGCGCTCTCCATTTCACATTTGTAATGTGAGAAGGACCTTTCTTTGAACATATTTATGAATATATTTGCCTCTGAAATGTACGTTTTGAAAGCAGCTTGATAAAGCTCCTTAAGGCCGATGCCAAAAAGCCTCGAAAAACGATCTTTAGTCTCTTATTTTTGTTCGCTCGCCTGACATGCATATCTGATAATGTTAGTTTTAATAATTTATAAAAATAACGCCGCGTTTGCATGCGCCATTTTATTTGTTTTGATCGTTGCTCCATTTCATGTTGGCTCAACTGTCATCTTTAATTTGTTTTTTTGCCGTGATTACTTGGCGGCGCTGCATGTCACAGTGTTCTGGCAGTCGTCAATTAGTCCCCGTTCGACTGGCCCGAGAACGGTTTAACTGGAAAACTGTAAAGGACGGATGTGAAAGACGGATATCAAGTCTTTTTTCAAAATAAATGCGATTTGTGCTTCAAAAACAAGTTTTTTGTGTGGTTAGCTTGCTCCTGCATCCTTCCTCCACGCGGCCATGTGACAAGCCCGCGACTTGTCTTGACTTAAAGTATGTTAATAAAGAGTGCTCAACGTGATACATATCAAATCAATGTAGGTAAAATGATTTTATCTATTAAGCACAGAAAATATGCCTCAGGTACTATAGCTGCTGTTTCACCAAGTCCCCGGCCTCCTGTCCTGATTGTTGGTCGTCGGAAACCATACATACGGCCATATAATGTATATTCCTTTGGCTGCAGAAATGTTTAAGAACGAAGATAGTGGCAAGTGACAGAACTAAGTGGAAGTAATTTGTGGTAAGCATATGTTTCATATATGGAACATATACCTGTATGATAAGAGAATGAATTTAAAAAGATGCAAAATATTTTGACATTTTTCCATCGTCTTTAACCCTTTCATTACGGCTCGGTTTGAATACAAATTATACTGTCAATTATATAACTAGTATTTGAAGCATAAATGTACTTATCTGGTATATTTTCATTTATCACATTGGTTCTTGTATCCTTTAGCTATCAGATGTTGCATAGAAAACTATTCTAATAAAGAAGCAAATGATATATCACGTCAACCGATGTCAACGGTCGGGGAATCTTATGACGGCATATGCCGACAACCGATGAGAAAGGTTTAAGACATAAAGTTTTTTTCTTGCTTTTGTTTCATCGAGCTTTCACTAGATATTCAATTATTCTGCAAGTAATACTCTCCTGTATGTGCTTAAAATAGAAAAAAAAAATGTCGTAAAGTATTGTTTGTTTTAATGACACATAAGATGTTATGGTCGTGTCGCTCTTCAGTTGACACACAAACATTTAAATGTCAGGGATCCGTCACCGGAGGAGACTGCTGAGAGTTTTGTGATCAAGTTCATTGCAAAAATTTACTTTCAATTGGATTCTGCTTGATATTGTGGCTTTTGGGTTTAGCCGTGTGTGGCGAATTTCTTCTCTCCGATATTTCGACCGCCATTGCAGGGGTCTTCTTCAGGGTTGATGACTTTGTTGTGAGTTGGTGTCACGAGGTAGTTTAGCCGTCAGCCTAACATACCTCCCCGAGCGTCATTTCGGGTAATCGTGTACGGTGGATATGTTCTAAGAAGAGTACCTCCACGAACGTCATGTTGGACTGTGGTTGTTTTTTCTTGTATGTCTATGCTTTTGAGTATGTGCTAGAGGCGGAAGCCATGCTGTTTTGAGAATCAAGCCGTCATCCCTGTTGATGTTGATGGGATGTCTTTTGATTTCAATGGCTTCTCTTACTAGGCGTGCATGTTTTTCTTGTGTTCGAGCCACGATTTCGGGTTCGAATGAAAACTTATGTACCGTGTCAGCCAGATGCTCTGCCAGTGTTGACGCCATTGGGTTGCCTAGTCTGCATGATCTCTCACGTTCACTTACTCTTTTCGCAATGGTTCGTGATGTTTGTCCGATGTATACCGTGGGGCAAGCTTTACACTGTAATTTGTAAATTCCATCGCTCTCTAAAGGAAATTTGTCGTTGACCGGTCTGAGACAGTCCCGGATCTTTGACGACGCCTTGTGTATAGTCTTTATTCCAAAGCATTGTAAGACCCTAGCGACTTTCTTAGTTGTACCTTGCGTGTATGGCAGAAAGGCTTTGGGTTTCCCCGTCTCCATCTCATGGGTTTCTCTCTGTGCCTTGTTTCTGATTGTTGCTGCCCTTCGGATATCTGTCCTTTTATATCCATTGCACTCTAAGGCCCAGCTCCTTCAGTTCCTTCTGAAATATCGGAGAGAAGAAATTCGCCACACACGGCTAAACCCAAAAGCCACAATATCAAATCTGGCCGTGAAAACCTAAGAAGTTATTTATGGATCTGCTTGTTTTGAATTTGCCAAATTTGCGTTTTGTCAAAGAATTAAAAAAAAAATGTTCGTCTTCACGTTTAAAAATTACTGCTTCTTGCACTGCAACTTTAATTTTTAACTCATATATATGCATACAATACATTTTAAATACGAGTATTTAAAGATAATACTCGTATAGTGTATTTAATCACTTAGTAACCAATCAATAAGTTGTATTGTCACCGGTCGTTTTCAGGTATCTTGATGTGTATGACTTATCTATTGATTATAGACATCACTACACCCTATGTTTGGGTATCAAAAGATTACCACACGGCTCAAATCAAGAAGTTTCCTACAGTCGACAACGGCACTGGTGATACCTGAGGCCGCCCTGCGGCTGAACATGTGGAGAAGGGCAACAGAGGGCAATACTTGGATTGCCTCGAAAGAGAACCTAGCCTCTGTACATGACCAGGGATAGAATATATGGAGTTCCCTTAACAGATTTCGGACCGGGGTATGCAAGACGAGGACGCTGTTTCCGAGTAGCTGCACCCAGGAAGACCTGATGATGGCCGAGAGTAACGCCATCGACTTTGCCCACTTCTAGGCAGACAGGATCTGATCCTGTTGTTTCCGACCAAATTATATATATCACGTGTTGACGTTTTCATCGAACCTCTTATCCAACGATAACAAAAACTCTAGTGACAATATTCTACGTAATATTAGGATTATTTTTTTTATCAAAATTTGAATTTTGCGTTCCAACTTTAACAACCATATTAGATATTTAGGAGTGTATCGCCAACAATGGTCGGAATCAACAGTAATTCTCTTGGACCGCTCATGTTTTACTTTTAGTATATATTTTTTGTATTTTTATTTCAAATAAATAAGTGTACTCAGCGTACTGTCCAGAAATTATTAAGTACAGACTGAAGATTGGATTTCGGTAGGTGCGTGGCTCGAATCCCAGTGTTTGTAAATTTTAAACATGCTACGAGCTTGCCGGAATACGTATATAGCTTGAACCCAAGCTTACAACTTTGTTGTCTTTAAATGGTAGTAATATGGTTGCGATATCAATCTGCAATATGTTAAAGATGCGCCTCTGAACGTCATCATTAACAATCGTAGATACCATCTCGCTATAGATTCTGCTTCTCGCATAGGCGTTGTATGAGAATATCTGGTGCAGAACAATTTGTTCGCTCTTAAAAACTTGCCATTGTCTCTGGGAGCTGAGAAAACGGAGGAAATTTGGAAGACGAGACATCAGACACAGCATGGGAAGCCGCTTTCTTCTTTGCATTGTTCCAGTGTGTGGCGTATAGCCTGTGACAGATGTAAGCAACATTTTAATAATGTTTTGACAAAGAGGACTTTGCAGATTAGGATAATTATTTATTAAGACTATTAAAGGTTAAAAAATTCACATATCTTGGCGAAAACCGTCGTGCTTTCAGCTACGTGGCACCAATGGCCTGGAACTCGCTACCGGAAAGCATAAGAGAGTTTAAAGCGGAGGCATCCTTCAGAAGCAGACTCAAGACCCACCTTTTTACTCAGAGAGGCAAAGAAGCGCTTTAGGAATGACCATTCGGTCATAAAAAGCGCTATACAAATACAGTACATTATTATAATAGTACATTATTTAATACTCCATGGATTTAAAGGACGATAAGAATACGGGAGAAAGGGCAGCTGCTTATGATGCTGCGTCCAAATTACCTGACCCAGCTAGTTCCATTTTCGTCTCTTTTCCAACTGTATATATGAAAGATTTTCTAGTCCATTCCCTCATCTTGTCATTCCTTACAAAGTAGTCAAACCATAGTACTTCCAGTATTCTATGCATGCATTTGTTTTCAAAACATATTATACGGCTGCATTGGCTCTTGGTGAGATGCCAAGATTCTCATCAGAATGCGTGTAATACAGGCGCTGTATATTCAGCGCTTTTTTTTCGATTGAGTATTACTGCGAGTCCCAGATATTACGCATGGAGTTAAAAAACGCTTCAACGGTTCCAAGGCAGGAAGCGAGCTCTTTCTGCAGAGCACCTCTCACAGTAACATTTAAGAAAATACATATGTATAAATAAAATATTATTTATTTTATCAACTAGCAGGCGTTCCTCTAGTTGAACACACCTGCTTTATACTCTATTCGGTGACCGATGCGAAATTTTTCGAAAAATAGACCGGAAGCCGCGTTTTGATTAATATTAATTAATTTGCCGAGAAAGTAATAAAAAGTCGGTTTATCGAAAGGCCGTCTGATGGATAAGTGAGTAATTAAGAGCGGTTCACTTGATCACTTTTATAAAGCGGCCATTTGCAAATTAATATTTTTCGTTTGTGATTATTTTTTGATGTTGTGTCGATTTTTTAATGTTCGATCGATAGGTAAGAAAGTTGTTTGAACTATACTAAAAAAAGCATGAACCTTGAAAATTTAATTAAATAAAATTATTTACTATCTATATATTATCAAGACATATATAAAAGTTAAATTACCTAAAAATACTGGAAGTAAATATAAGGTATTAGTCATTTTAGACACACATGTGTTACATTACTATCTATATATATATATACTCGTATATAAATATAAAAGAAAATTTGTGTTAGTTACACCATTTATAACTCAAGAACGACTGGACCGATTTTCATGATTCTTGATTTGTTTGATTCCTCTTGATCTCGAATAAATTAATCACCATAGAAGCATCGAAAGAAAAACACAGAAAATTAATTTGTTTTCATAAAGAGTTTCCTTAAATTTCTTTCCTTTTGAGATCGTAGTAACACGCGATGGGTCAGCCATTTATTGATAGATATCTACCATTATAATTATTTTTAGAATACTGGCTTTGTGCACTTAAATAACTTACCAGTATCTCTGTTTTTAATTCAACATAATTATTACTTTAACAATCAGATTGATGATAAATACTTTTAAATAATAATTTAATTGAATAAATGTGTTTTTTCTATTATTAATTGAATTATAATACAAGTTTATACACTTACGCATTTACAGTTAGTGATAATACATAAATTACCATATTTATAATATATAATTAAACAGAATGCATAATTGATCATACTATAATACAGCTTACAATGTAAGCTCCTTTAACATAAGCAAGGTGTCAATCTCACGGAAGCTGATTGATTAAAATATCAATATTTCTTAATGTATATGCATTGAGGAGATCGTTTCGTATTAAAAATACATGAATAAGTGGTATTTGTAATTGGAAAACTTAAGTACATGCTTAAAGCGAAAATTCTGCAATGTCTTAAAATGAATGCGTTTATGTAATGCATCCTCCCAGTATAAACTTAGGGCACAGAGACTTGAGAATTTAACAGCAAGTCTTACCCACAAAATAAAGGCCGCCCAACGTGTCATGTTTGGAGTACCATTAAAAGTTAGAATCTGAAACGAGGATATCTGAGGAGCAGGAGTGGAGGATAGCCAAAGAATAGGCACAATCGAGTGGCGTCGAATAACTGGAAAATGGAGCGTTGGCCGACTCCCTGCTAGATGAACCGACGCCTGATATTTTCGGTACTATAGTTTTGCAGGCGTAATAAGATTCTTCATACGTAATAGAGCCTCCCAGAAATAAGTACTTACCCCGCAATTATTCCTTGTAAAACATGATTGGAACTTTATAGTTAACAGCTTGCAATATAATACTTGCTGGTAATAAAGACGTTTACAACTTACAACTATTCCAATAAACAGCGTATGCGGAAATCTGACGATAAATTAATGTTATAAAAGATAACGAGGTAAAAATATTACGTTAAAAAGTTCTATAGTGCATTAGCCATTCATTCGATTATAGAATTTGAAATTTTTGTATCATAGTTCAGTCGCTCTTTACGACCAAATGATGCAGGCCTCCGCAACGTCGGATTAATCATCTGA
Organism: Glossosoma conforme; assembly: GCA_022606575.1. NCBI lineage: Eukaryota > Metazoa > Arthropoda > Insecta > Trichoptera > Glossosomatidae > Glossosoma > Glossosoma conforme. The sequence goes on along the minus strand of JAGTXR010000162.1, from coordinate 857,276 downwards.
TCTGATTAAAATTCCGATTAAGAGATCATCTAAATATGTCTCGGATACTTGAACACGGCAGTCACCTTTATGTTGGAGCCCCATAATACTTTCTGGATGTAATCGTCAAGAGTTACATAAAAATAATTCGTCTAACCTGCAATCCTTGGAACACAGGCGTAAGATTGGTTCACTTTGGTTATTACCACAGCTGTTGCTCCTCTTAACTAAAACAATTAATTTCTCTAACTCGACAACAAACAAACTCATCTTACGCTTGCCGAAGATCCATACACGGTTAATGGATGCCGACCAAGTACTGGCAGATTCAAAAGTTCCTTCTTAAGTATTTTATATTATATAAATATCTGTGATGCTCCTTAATACTTGTTGTTATCATCTTCATCGGCTCGTATCCGTCCATTGTTGAAAGTTGGCTTCCTGCATGAGTTTCCGCCTTTCTCGATCCTCAGCTTTCCGCATCCTCATCCCCGTTGGTTTTCTAATATCGTCAGTCCATCTTTTAAGCCAGTTCGTTGGCGCCACTTTTCATCTACATCAACTGCTATCTCTTTAACAAATATGTCCTGCCCAATGCCATTTGAGTGTGCTTATTCTTTCAGTAGCATCTAGTAATCGTGTTCTTCTTCAAACATCCTCTTTTCGGATTTTCTCTTTTAGTGACACTCGAGCATGGATGTGCTGAGAGATAAACGTGATTTATCTTTTTCTTTTGTTAATGCAACACTCTCTTTATTATTAACATGAGATTGGCTAGTCTTATCTGATACCAAAGTGATGTTATGGATGTAATAAACGTATTATTGCAATGTCATAAAAGTATGAAAAGCATTAATAAACTCAGCATTTGAATACCTTGTTGATTGGTCTAATAGCTGGTTTACTTGTTGGAGTTATAGCCACGATATGCGGAAGTGATTGACAAGTCCGGTATGCTAAGCTGATACCAGATGCGGAGCCTTAAAATGATATATACCTGAGAAGTAAACGATGGCAGATTAGACAACTCAAGAGACGGAGAAACAGTTACAGCTTCTCTTCCCAAGAGAACGGCAAATGAAGATGAACGAACTAGACCAAGAATAAGGATAGCAAGATTAACGAAACAGTTTTTAGAGAGATTTTTTTTTCATCTATCCATATCAGTTTCATATCTGGAACATATGGTTACAATTACTCTGTGCAATCAGTTTTCAGTTGCCATTGTCCATAATGTCATGTCCTAAGACCTCTGCACCCGAAAGGTCCACCTGGAAACACATGGTTATCGACGACCTCCAGGGCAGAAGCACAGGAAGTTGAAGCGAATGCCGTTGTAGTATCCGAAGCATAATTTGGATGATTTATAAATCGGATTTTAAAGTACATATTAGGATTACGGATAGCTTGAATCTTCGGTTTTATGATCCTAAAAGGTAACTCAACCTGCATCGATATTGTAGTATCTATATCTAATTACATGAGTGAACTGTTTTATACCATTGATATCTCATTAGCGAGTTCATACCTTTGAGTGTTCTGGTATCTATCAAAAAAACAATGCAAAAGAATAATGGGTTTCAAGAACAGGTACATTTATGCGCAAAATATATGAGTTAGTTTGACTTTTTGGGCGCAAACACAGCAAATACATTCAGAGACAAAAATAAACTTGGCTGGAACATGAAACACAGCTTGCTTGGATATAACTTATTGACATCGATTTTCAATGACCACGAACCTCGGCTACTTACTTTATATCACTACACACTCATCATAAAAAAAATGAAGCAAGTATTTTAAGGAGATAAGGCTTGCATTATTTATTCGTAAGTGGCGACTCAACAACCCAAATTTTACCCAACCAATTATATACTCCAGAAAGTGAAATATAATTCTAAAATATTTTTTTCATCTTTTCGATACGCCACTGGGTTTTCTGTTATCGAACGCCACAAAACAAGTCGATAACGCCATACGCTGATAGTGATTACAAATAATATATTATCGTTATATATTATTATATCACAATTATTTATAATTAATTAAGGTACACGCAGAGGTAATATGTATATGCAAAGCTTAGCCATATTAAAAAAAAAACACTTTGTAAATATACCAATTTGTTATACATAATTTATTAATTGTATGTCCTTGTTATTATTTATTTTGTTTCCATGTGTCAGTCAACTCTATCATTAGTCAGTAATTAGAAACACGTGACTTATTATATTTATATATGTATAAAAAATAAAAAGTGAATATATAATTCAAATAATGAATAGATATTATTATTTGTTATTATGTATAGATATTACTATATATTATCAATATTACTATTATTAAAATTTCAAACAATCAATTTAAAAGCTTTGAATTGTACATAAATTTATCCTTGAAAAATACGCCTAGCTCAAAACTGAGTGGCCAGTGCCCTGAAAAACAGGCCCTGAAAATAAATAAAATATAAACCCTAGAAAGGCTATAACGAACCCTGAAAAAATACGTATCTTATGGTCGCAATTTAAGAGGGAATTCAAAAGTCATACAAAAATTTGGTTCCAAAGAGCGGCTCAATTCAAGTAATGACACGTTGTGACAAAACAAGCGGTTACCTTTCTAAATTTTATCTCCAATATTAATGAACTTGCTGTTGATTAAAAATGCGTTTAAGCTGTGCTATCTTATATTATATTAGTTCTGTCGAAGTCATTAAGCTGATTGTTCTACCTCGCGTTTCCCTTCGTTTCCTCCTCTCCTTCTTCATCAGACCGTTACCAACTCCAGATGCCGTTACTCTCGCGTCCTTGCCTGACCCTCTGTCCACTTCCTCACCCTTCATGCTCCATCCGTCCTGCACCTGGCTGCGGTCGAGTGGAAACAACACAAAAGGAATTCCATGCTTAAAAGCTCTCTCCTGACTCGCTCAGTCTACAGTTGATAGAATAAACAAATCCATACACCTTTTTGTCGGCTATAAATCTTGGAATATCAACAAGAGCAGATGCCTGCGAAGAGGACTGGAAGTACGATGGCTTGACTTTGTGAGGAATGAAGAAGTTTGATAAGAGAAGATTTTTCTTTAAGTCCTTGGGTTCGCGTCGTCCTAAAAGGCCTTCGGGATATATGCATAGGATGTACTGCGGGAGGCAGATCTGGTATGGGATGAGGCGAAAACTACGTGTATGAGGTGTTGCGTATTAAAAAAAACATGTTTTTCACATGTAAATCTAAGCGAAAAAATTAAAATACATAAATAGAAGTTAATTTATAAATGCATATAAAAAACTATATATGCAACTAAGATACATATTATCATTACTTAAATATACATACACTATACATAAAATTCTTTTTTCAACGCGTCAATCCAAGCACAAAAATAACGGCAGAAGCGGGATGCGAACCGCGGACCTTGGAATCCAACCATATGCCCAGGTATTCATACCGCTCGGCGAATCACGCCATTACTGTGCCCAGACTGACTGTGGTGAAACTAGTATTTATAGCATTGTTAGCATCGTACGACAGATGTCGCCATAGTATATATTCAAAGTATGTATATTTTTATTATTATTCTATCAGTCTTCATTTATTCACAAGCTTAATATTATTACTTTCCGGCAGACTATTTATTTTAGTAAGTACCACTCGGGTCTCGAACCAAACTATAGACTGAATGGATGTGAAACGACTACTTATAGTTCCGACTCGGACTTTATAACCAATCATTTACCTGTGTTACTGATGGATAATTTTACCTTCTTGATATTGTCTCAAGGAGACATTATTAATTATTTTTTTTTAATTTTTATTAGAATATTATTTTATTATTTCAATATTCTAATCTACTTTTATAGATCATTGACTATATTACAATATTATCATTACTTAAATATACATACACTATACATAAAATTCTTTTTTCAACGCGACAAAAATATACATACTTTGAATATATACTATGGCGACATCTGTCGTACGATGCTAACAATGCTATAAATACTAGTTTCACCACAGTCAGTCTGGGTACAGTAATGGCGTGATTCGCCGAGCGGTATGAATACCTGGGCATATGGTTGGATTCCAAGGTCCGCGGTTCGCATCCCGCTTCTGCCGTTATTTTTGTGCTTGGATTGACGCGTTGAAAAAAGAATTTTATGTATAGTGTATGTATATTTAAGTAATGATAATATTGTAATATAGTCAATGATCTATAAAAGTAGATTAGAATATTGAAATAATAAAATAATATTCTAATAAAAATTAAAAAAATTAATTAAGATACATATTGTTTTCTGTATTTCTAGATTTTTCAAATAAAAACTGCACCTTAACCCTTTCGCATCGGTTGTCGGCATATGCCGTCATATGATTCCCTGAACGTTGACATCAGTTGACGTGATATATCGTTTTGCTACTTTCTTAGGATAGTTTTTTATGCATCATCTGATAGCTAAAGGATACAAGAACCAATGTGATATATGAAAATAAACCAGATAAGTACATTCATGCTTCAAGTACTAGTTTTATAGTTGACAGTATAATTTGTATTCAAACCGAGCCGTAATGAAAGGGTTAAGAAAATACAGCTACAAAAGTAACCAATGTTGAATTTGCTACGATTTATTCTCACAAAGTTTTGTCGTCAGATAAATGGTATGCGCGCTATAGTGCGTTAAAATATTACAAAAAAATCCACTTCACTTGAGGTAGCAATAATAGTAAATTATCACTGACTATCAGTCGGTTCTACAGCCTCCCGCGAATCTGCATGACCGAAGAAAATCGCAAGAAAATTGATTTCACAAAAAAATTGAAAACACAGCAAAGTCGTCGCACTCGGCCCCACCACACGGAAACGATCATTGGAGCTTTTTTATATCGACGTGGTTAAAAAAATATCGACTCAAAACCATGTTTTCCGCCGCATTGTGTGTCTTTTTTTATAATCACTGTGTGAAGTGCGATTGAATCTGAAAAATATTGAATTAAAAGTATATGTCTTCCGAATTGTGTTATTTATGTTAATATTTTTCTTCTTTGAAAAAATCTTCTTAATTTGGTACTTTGAGATCATTACACAATAAAAAGCTATAAATTCTATACACTCGTATATTAAAATAGGATCTGTTTTATTAAATGTATCAACACTTCAATTTGCTATAAAAAAACTTATTTCATTTAATTTGAATAGGTCTACTAGAAAATATTTTGATCTATAATATAAAAAGGGATCTTTAGAAGAAAATTACCTGAAGTATGTTACTATGTTTGTTCTGGTTGTGATTCCAATGACCTTCCAAGTTCTCTGATCTGCAGCACCAGGAAATGGACAGCAAAGGCGTGGTCTTTGCGCAAAGCATCAACAAACTGATGTGATCCACATTTACTAACGCCATTTCGAGTGATGCTGCTTTACTAACCTTTATATTTTTTGTTTGTTTCAGGTATGGATGATTTCATAACTACAAAGCTCTCACATTCTCACTGCACTTTAAAAATCCTGGTGAGATCATGAACATTTTAAAATTATTAATTAGAATTGACTGTATCCAAGATTAGATCATCGAAGTTAAGCAACATCGGGCGGGAACAAAAAAAGGATGGGTCATCGACTGTTGCTAATGGGATGAACCGATTCTTAAAACCAAACAGTGTAGGCTTTGGGAGTGTCGAGCTAATCATCCGATCTCCTAATCCGATTAATAAATCCCTTAAAATGTAATTCGGATACTACAGTTGACGTGTTTTTAAATTCCTGGGCTTCTGCGTTGGAGGTTTTCGAGAGCCATTAGCCATTTAATTTCCCAGGTAAACGTTCACGTACAGATATATCTGAGGACGAAGCATGGACAATGGTAACCGACAAAACTGAGTGGCGATAACTTTTTTTATGTAATCGCATGCAGGAGAGCACAGCCGGTCAAGACCAGTGAACTATATGACGCTCAGCCAGGGAGGTTGGACGCTGCATACGGGAAACGTGTGTTGTGTTCGTGTTTGTGTGTGGATTGGGGAGATTGCAAGTGTATATTAATATGTTTCTTGAAGAAATCCAGATTGTGGGAAGGAGGAAACACAGACGCTGGAAGAGCGTTCCAAAGCTTACCAGTGGCATCAAGGAAGGAACTTTGGAAACTGCCAGTTCTTGGTCGACACATATTAATCGTGTATGGATGTTCGGCAAGTGTAAGACGAGTTTGTTGGTTGTGAGTGGATGCAGGAGGAATTAGTTCTTTAAGTGTCGAAGAGCAGCGATCGTGGTAATAACGGTAAACTTGTGAGCTTAAATATGTAGCACGGATATGGGAAGACAATAAGTAGAAAAAAACGCAAAATATTGTTTTTTTACCGTCATTGCTGGTACTCCTAATAAGTAGTTATCGTTTATTGTGAAACGAAAAATTTCCAGTCTAATATTTGTAGCGTTGTAACAAAAAAAAAACATTTTATGGATCAATTATTTTCCACGGCATTAAGCAACGCGTTTTATTATTTAAACATATTCGACGCAGATGCAGTGCCGTGATGAATTAAACAACCTTCGCATTTACCTTTTTACTCTTGACTAAACACGGTTCAGATAGTCATCATCATCGTCAAACGACTTCCTCCTTCTTCGGCCAGTCACAAACAAAACAAAGTTCCCTTAATTTATAAAGTTACCGGACAAATTTTCTACAAGTCACGCTGTGTATTAATACAACGTATATGTATATATTAATACAATGGGCCGGCCATCTTTTTTTAAAGCTCGTCGATTGTCGACGGTTTTTTGTTTTTGTTATTCGTTTGCGAATGTTGGCGCCATTTTCGAATCTTTTTAAATATCCATTTTTTAAGCGTTTGAAAAATTGATTTGATAATTTTTTTAACAGGTAGCGGAAGTTTTAATTTATTATTTATAAAATAAATAAAAAATATATATTTATGGAGACATTGCCTAAATATAATGAAAAGGTTGAAAATAGGACGGTCATGTTTTTTTTTAACAAATCTGTGATTTGAGATAGTCGAGTGGACTAGGGTAATGAACAAGAGCAACGGTTGGTTCCATGGCTCGTGGTTCGTATCCCGCTTCTGTCGATATTTTTTCTGAATGAATTGATGCGTATGAAGAATTTGATATATAGTATGTGTATATTTAATTACTAAATCTGTGATTATTTACTGCCGCAAATTTAATGTTCTACATTTGTTTTCAACAATATTTCATATCCACTCCTTATCTTTAACATATAGTCGTCACTCAGTTCTGACACCATGTTCCGCTATGCTACTCGCCTCATCATCGTCATCTCAGCCACCCGAAGCTTAGCCAATCATAAAATATTTCAGTGGGTTAATCTCATTAAGTTGAGCTATTTTTTTAACCAATTGGTCCATAGCTCGGGTTTGATGGCCTTGTCATCCGAACACGAAAACTTATCTAAAATTTTTCTTGGATAATACTGCAGCAGTTTCTGTCCTGAGCTTCTGCTTTGGGGATCGCCGGGAACCATATATACTCCCAGGTTAAGTCGGATGCAGAGCTGTCTATGGATGATCCATGAACAGAGGCAACTGATAAAATAAAATGGCGGCAATTTGCGGTAACTATGTATCCAGACATGGAATGGATATGGGGAAGATAATATCTATCAAGTTGAGCCGCCTCATGAGACTAATTGGTGCCTCGTGAGCGTTGGCCTAACCCTCCGATTTCCTTAAGAATTCAAAAAAATATGCATCAAATATATTTTCTTTATTCCCGACATTTAGTCCTGGACGGAGTTTAAAATAAATTAATAATATAAATCAATTTCTTATTTAAATTAATATCTTCAGTTGGTGAAAATTTGATGCCTTTCACGTCAAATGACAGTCGTAGCATATTAATCAATATTGACCGTATACGAAAGTCTCTTCGTGAACACCACCCATTCATAATAAGTCTCTATAATGATTCGTGAATGCCGTCTTGTAGCTTGAGACGTTGGCGTATCAATTCTCAACATGCAGTGGAAAGAGATGACAAGCGTTATAGAATCCACGGATGAGATTTCATCATTACCGTCTTATTCTTCTGTATATGTTAACGTAAAAAAAATCTACAGTATCTGCCTGTTTTAGTCTTCGTGGTTCTGCTCTAGATTTCGTCGGGTGTCATACTTGTGTGTTTCCATGCAGTTTATATATGGTTTACTTACTTTGTGGGCGTAATTTGTAGTTACAATATTCGTCAGATATGAAATGGATGTTTAACCCTTTCGCATCGCTTGTCGGCATAAGTCGTCAAAGATTCCCCGATCGTTGACATCGGTTGACGTGATATATCATTTGCTACTTTCTTAGAATAGTTTTTTATGCATCATCTGATAGCTAAAGGGTACAAGAACCAATGTTTTATTAGTATCCGATGCATATTTTTGGGTGATTTGGTAATTGGATATTTGTAACGCTTCTAAAGGGCCGTTCTGTAGTACTTAAAAATCACACGCTGTGTTTCGAAGCGTGAAAGTAACCCATTCAAGTACGATGCACGTCCAAATTTTCAAGGACGAATAAGAAGTATTATATTGGTCAATTAACCCTTTCGCATCGGCTGTCGGCATATGCCGTCAAAGATTCCCCGATCGTTGACATCGGTTGACCAGATATATCGATTTGCTACTTTCAGTACTTATTGTGACATCTACAAAGAAATCAGTCATCTCCTTTATCAACCTACATGTATTATTTACAGGAATTTGTAAAGCGTGTAAAAAAATATCGTTAGGTTTCGTTACAGGAGCGATTCTTCAATGTCACCACATGTATGGAGTTACGTAATGAACGTTTGCTTAATGTTATGTTTATGTATAAGTTTATGCATCATCTGATAACTTAAGGATAGAAGAACTAATGTGATATATGAAAATAGGTCAGATAAGTACATTAATTTTTTAAATACTAGTTTTAAGCAAAAAAATGGTTTGAAAAATTTACGGTGTATTGACAGTATAATTTGTATTCCACGAAGCCGTAACGAAAGGGTTATACAATAACAAAATACTTAATTGATTATAATTAATAAACACAGAGTTTTTATTATTAAGCTATTCCACATAAGATACATATTGTGTACTTGTAATTTTAGTTCATACCTTACACGTGTTTATAAAAAACGCAATGCTACCAACTAACGGTTATTCGCCTGTAATTCGATCTCATGTATAATTCATAGCGTGTTATTTTTATTTGGCAAGTGTGATTATATTGTCAGTTCGGTTTACCCTTAGTCATTCGGTACTAATCGACGGACAAGGACGCCGAGGAGGCTGCAAAAAATTAAACATACAACAACCAACAGAGTGGTGCAGTGATCAAGAACCTACAAACCATAAAGCTACCCACTAATCGTCAACAAACTATCGATTCGTTGGAATCGTATAGGAAAATAGCTGCACTTAAATACGCATTCTTTGCCAACACCACCCATTCATAATGGGTGTGGTGAAATAGTTTTCTTTACCAAAAGAAGTCAGTTCGATCTCTGACGAATATTCAAAATAAAAATATAAATCCAAAGCTATAGTAAAGCCGATTATGTATTGGACATGATAGAGGATCTTGGAGGCTTTTCACTGTGGTTATATGCTTTAAATGTTCTTGTATTTTGTTTTGCTTTATCATATGTCTGTGTGTGTTTACTTCGTCTCTACGAAGAGTCTTCATCTCTCTAGATTCTCCACCTCCAGCCTCTTCTCGCTATTATTCTGATGTTGTAGTCCATCTTGCAAAATTACGAAGTAAACATTTTATTTGTGAGTTCTTGGACGCCATTCCATTACTTTATATCCCCATAGACCTTCGTATCTTCGACAGATATGTCTTGCTCATTACTACTTAAGTATTCTTATTATTTCGGATGCTTCCACTACTCGAGTTCAGTTTCGAATATGCTTTTTTTAGCTTATATCCTGTAGAAAAACTCCTGTCAGATTTATCTATCTTGATTGCACGTTGGATGGACCTTTAATTTATGGGTAAGACCTACTGTTAGATTCTACATCTCTGCGTCATAAGATAATATTGGGATGATGCATTGGTTAAACCGCCTTTGTTTTTTTGGCAATTCACTAAAAAGATTTCTCCATCATATTCTTCTGTATATGTTTATATAAAAAAAACTATTTAAATGGTTGCATTTCTCTGATTTGTTGCTGTTATTTTTGGTTGTTTTTCCCTAGGTACAACACGCACGAGGTCGCGGGTTCGATTCCGTCCCGGGGCGTTTCCTGCCAAAAAAAAACGCCAAATTAAACACCAAAATACACACAAAAAAAATACCAATGCACCAATACTCGACCGATAATAAAACGCGGCACAGGATTCGATTATAATTCTCGTTATTAAACCAGAATTTTAAATTAAACTCGATTTTATTTCGAAACCGGTTTTGCCCCATTCTGTGTGCCAATGTGTCGGATTACAGATTTAAGAGCACGAATACAGAATAACGTTATACATATATATTTATTAATATTTTTCTAAACATTTTTTAAAAGTTCATTTTTAAAACGTATATAAAATAGTTAACTTCCTGCTTTGGGAATGCTGTAGGATCTTTTAACACTATGCGCAATGTCTGGGACTCGCTGCTTTACTCGACCAAGGCAAAGTCCCGTTTATACAGCGTCTTTATTAACTATTCTTCTTAACAGATGTGAATCTTGACATTTCACCAAAAATAATGCAGCCATGTTATCGTTTTTGAGAACAGATGTCTGCGTAGAATTCTGGGGGCACGGTGATTTGACTTTTTGAAGAATTTTGAGGTGAGAAGCGGGCAAGATCATCAAGATAAATGAAAATCTGATGTGATATGGAAAAAGCATGAGAGCAGGAGACATGTTCTGTCTTACTTTTTATGTTTTCATAGCTAGATTTGATATTGTGGCTCTTTGGTTTTGCCGTGTGTGGCAAATTCTCGTAGTCTCTTCAGGATTGACGATTTTAAAACACAAAGATGCAATAGCGTTCAAAATATTGTACTAGAGAATTTACCACTCACGGCTAAACCCAAAAGCCCCAATACCATGCTCTGTGTGTCTGAAACACCTGGGAGTATCTGCCATTTAATGGAACGACCTTCCTAAGCTACTGCTTAGATCTGACGGTTCCATGCTGTTAAACTACATGAATTATATCTTAGCTATAACACGCGTGCTTAACGAGGCTGACATGGAATATACTTGTACATTTTTAATTGTTGTCTTTTCGACTATGGTCTAACATTGTATGTTATTTGCACTACCGCACGCAATAACTTTTATCTTCATTAAATGTTAAAAATATATGAATTATAAAAAAAACACACACTTGCGCAAACCGGGTACTTCATTATTTTATGAAAATAAACCGAAAAAGGCGCATATTCGATCTGACCTTATTGGAACGCGATATCCCTCTATTTGGACCTCAGACAATCTCGGATTTCTCTTCGTATCGGATCTCGTTAAAAAAAATATGCGGAAAAACTCACAAAAACGGCGCACGTATAGGCGAGATCCTCTTACGTTTACGGCTCCATACTATATTTGGTTAAAAGTATATTATCTTTGCCACTTGCAGCTTAAATTTTAACCAGTAGCTATGTGGTCGGTTACTTTTTTTCGCATATTTGTTCCTTATCTGGAGCGTATGTAAACCACAAATTGCCGTCACTTAGTCAATTGCCATTGTCCATGCCTCTTCCCCACACATCTCTACACCCAAAAGTCCACCAGGATTATATGTGTTAATTGTGTATATTGTTTTAGATGAATCTTGTGTACTTAACGATCCAACTGCCATTGTTTTCGCGGCATAATTTGGGTGAATTTTAAATCGTTTTTTTAGGAGGTTGGATAATTAGCCTGACGTTCCTGAATCTTCGACAAAGTGGTCCTAAGTCGCTGCTCAACCCGACCAGCGACTCACAGTTAGCAAATGGCGGTAACCCATCCAAGTTGTGGCCTGCGCACTAATGTTGCTTAACTTCGGTGATTTAACGAGAACCTCGCTATCGATTCGCTTTTGCCGCTGGACAACGAAGAAGTTTGTATACATGACGAAGCGGCTGCTATAGTTTTCGAGGGATTTTTTTGAAAAAAAAAACATTGTTGTTTTAGGGAGGTCAGATGATAACCCCGACTTTCTCGAATCCCTGACCATTTAGCTGTAAGGAGCTACTCAACCCGACCAGCGATACGTGGTATACAATATGTGGTGACCCATTCAAGTTGTGGTCCGCGTCCAATGTTTCTTAACACGTCGACCTATTTTTTTGTAAAGTTACGTTTTTTTGTAACAGCCACCGGTGGCCAACGCGGCGTAATTGCAATGACTCAGTGTCGCCCAACGGTGGTTGACATCGCAGTTAACGTGTTAACTTCAGTAATCTAACGAGAATCGCGCTATTGATTTGCTATTGCCGCTGGACCGATAGAGCTGAGATGTTAACCATTTCATTACGTCTCGGTTTGAATACAAACTATACTGTCAATTATAAAACTACTATTTGAAGCATAAATGTACTTATCTGGTCTATTTTCTTATATCACATTGGTTTATGTATCCTTAAGCTATGAGATGATGCATAAAAAACTATTCGAAGAAAGCAGCAAAAAAATATATCACGTCAACCGATGTCAATAGTCGGGGAATCTTATGCCGACAACCGATGTGAAAGGGTTAACTTAAAAACCCGCTTCAGTTTATAACATAATTGAATGATTCACATTTTAAGCGTACATTAGCTGACGCACAAAATTAAATTACTGAAAGAAATCAATACCTTTGTTATTATAATAGCGGTACTGTGGAATCGGTCTTGATTTTTGTCATTTCTTCTTTGTTTGGCTTGCCGCCTTCGCGCGTCAACGAAAGAAATGAAATAATGAATAAAGCAAAAAAATAAAAAACTAATTCAAATTATGGTCGCTCTACTGGATTTCGATTAATTTACCTCAAGGCCGGCGGAGGTAGCTCCGCATACCTTAAGGTATTACGGATGTATTGATTCACAGAAAAAAAACTGCTAACAAGTTGTTGGATTTTATTTTGAGTGGTCAATGCTAAACGGTACACATGGGTTACCTTTTCCGTTACCATGGAGCCTTGATACCTTATTTGTAATGGCGTATTTAATTTAATTTCTTAACACGTTTTTATTGAGGCAAATGTAAGTAAATTGTATACATATTCTTATTTTTTAATTTTGTGATTCATTCCCCATTTTGATCGATCCATTTAATATTGCATTAAATAAGTCTTGATTTACTTTTCCAATTCTTTAGATGTCTTCTTTGTACATTTTTTTAATGTAAATGTATGCAGAAGAATACTGACAGTGATGGTGAATATTTAAATGACGCTTGCCATTTTTATGTACAATACAAGAATGAGTAAGCATTGCGTGTGGAATTTTACCCCGCCGACTTCATACACTATATATAACATGGCATTCAAGAATCATGCAATTTTACGAATACTCACTACGTTGTATTCACGAGACGATTTTCGCCCACCACTTGTTATGATAAATAGACTTATACATTTTATGGGTGAGGGATCGAAATCACACTCACCGAGGAATTTATATAATTTAAAAATGTACAATAGTATATATTGCTTTTATTGTCTTATTCTATCTTCGTCGGAGTATGAACGCGCGATCTTTTCTATGGTAGACACTTTTTCTGCTAAACCATACCCGTCAGCGGCAAGTATGTGATACAAAATCGCAAGTACATAAATAAATGTATACGTAATGCATAATTAGTATTGCATTTGGAGTTGTCGTATTTATATATTAGTGCTTTCTTGAAAGAACACCTGTTTTGTTTATATAAACACACACAGAAGAACAACTTCCTTTTTATACCTTTATTCATGAAAAATTATCATGATCCATAACCATTTTAGTAAGAAATATTTACTAAAAAACGGGTGTACATACAAGAATAATATTTAAAATTACTGAAAGTAGATACAAGGTATTAGTTAGTTGGCGCAAAAACAACAAACATAGACTTTCTTCTTTCAGTTTCAGATTGCGTTCAACGCAACTTGTAACAATGACTTAACAACAGCTTCTCAAAGTTAATATACAATGTGTATTTTCGCTGGCCGAGATCAAGGAAAGGTCATCGCAGTGCCTACATATAAATCATCTCGCCGATACTTCTTTCTTGACCAAATACGGTACTCAACATAAAAGCATCCTTCACACGTTTGGCAGATCATTAATTTCGATCACAGCTTTTGCAAAGCATACTTGCAACAAGACGCGCAGAATTTTTCAGACTCCCTTCTTCATCTTCAATGTCGATAAGTTGATATTTCCTTGTCATCCTCAACGGTGTAGAGAATCCCAGTGGCGAAATTCTCGACTTTCATCCAAAGATCCTCAGGTTCAACGCTCAGTAATATGACAAACTTAAATAATTTAAATGTTTTAAAAGTATTTTGTTTAACAATCGCTTAACAACATGGGGTGACATTCCTAATTGCTCCGCGTCTTACGTTACTTAACATCGGTGATCTACGAAAAACTGCACTTACAATGTTTTAGTTGTTCCAACGGCAAGCATCATCAGCCTGTATCCGTCCACTGTTGAACGTAAACCTCTCGCATCTCCATCCTCTTCGATCCTCCGCCTTCCGCATCCAGGTCACTCCCGCTATTATTCTTATGTCGTCAGTCCATCTTGCAGGGGGTTGGCCAATGCTTCGTTTGCCAGTTCTTGGACGCCATTCCAATACCTTTCTTCCCCATCGACCGTCGTCTTTTCGACAGATATGTCCTGCCCATTGCCACATGAGTGTGCCTATTCGTTGAGTAGCATGGACTATTTGAGTTCTTCTGCGTATTTCCTCGTTTCGGATTCTATCTTTTTGCGACACTCAAAGCATGGATCTCTCCATAGCACGCTGGGTGACCTTTATTTTATGGGTAAGACTTGCTGTCAGATTCCACGTCTCTGCGCCATAAGTAAATACAGGGAGGAAGCATTGGTTAAACGCCTTAGTTTTAAGACATTGCGGAATTTTCGCTTTAAATATGTACTTTAGTTTCCAAATGCTTCCAACGGCAATATTATCATTTTTTGCAGACTCGCTTCGTTAGCTTTAATGTCAGTAAGTCATTACTGAAATTTCATCGTCATCATACACAATGCCGGTAACGTTTCGATCTTTCGTTAGATTAACAATAAGCTGATATTTTGCGATTGGATGCACTTTTCTCGGTTTACCAAGCAATTTTTTTAAATATCGCATCATTAATAACATTGTAAAATGAGTATCATTCTATTTTATTTTAATTTAATATAAATCTATACATACAACCTGAGAATATATCATATACAGTCAACTCCTTTAACCCAACCTACAGTTTCATAGAGATTTTTGTTATATCGATCGCGACGTTTTTTCGCATAATGCTTCTTTCTGAAGCTTACATTTTGAGTCGTCTCTTAGAACCAAATGTAAAGGTCTTGAAAGCAACGGCGATTTCCTTATAAAATCCGATTGGTAAATCACCCAAATTATTAATTAAATACTATGACTGCATCGCTTTGTCTTCAATTTCATGTGTTCCTGCAATGGAGATCTTTGGGAACCATATTTGTTTCCAGGTGGAACTTAGGTTGCAGAGATGCCTTGAGACAAAGCATAGACACTGGCAACACGGGCAAATTTTTGATGACTATACCTGAGCTAACTGAAGCGGCGAACCATGGTAGTAACTGTCAAAATGAGTTAAGAGAACATATAAAGTTAATGCGTAACGTTACTTAACTTATTTTGATAAAACGTTGGTCATTGTCTTAACACACATGTTCCGGAACCGAGGTCGCGGTCCCGAAATTACAGCATCAGCAAACTAGTGATGCCAAGTTTCCGGCACTGAGCATGAATCCAAAAACCGGAGTTGAGTTGAGACTAACTTATTTGATACGAGACCCCCTTTTATATCCTAGTGTACAACATCAGTAAGCATTTATAAAAGTAATATTATTACTTAAATATACATATACTATACATAAAATTCTTTTTTCAACGCGTCAATCCAAGCACAAAAATAACGGCAGAAGCGGGATGCGAACCGCGGACCTTGGAAACCAACTATGCCCAGGTATTCATACCGCTCGGCGAACTGCGCCATTGCTATGCCTAGACTGACTTGCGTTGAAACTAGTATTTATATCATTGTTATCATCGTACGATAGATGTCGCTATAGTATATATTCAAAGTATGTATATTTTTTTATTATTATTCTATCAGTCTTCATTTATTCACAAGCTTAATATTAAGCTTATTAATTATAATATTAAGCTTGTGAATAAATGAAGACTGATAGAATAATAATAAAAATATACATACTTTGAATATATACTATAGCGACATCTATCGTACGATGATAACAATGATATAAATACTAGTTTCAACGCAAGTCAGTCTGGGCACAGCAATGGCGCAGTTCGCCGAGCGGTATGAATACCTGGGCATAGTTGGTTTCCAAGGTCCGCGGTTCGCATCCCGCTTCTGCCGTTATTTTTGTGCTTGGATTGACGCGTTGAAAAAAGAATTTTATGTATAGTATATGTATATTTAAGTAATAATAATATTGTAATATAGTCAATGATCTATAAAAGTAGATTAGAATATTGAAATAATAAAATAATATTCTACTAAAAATTAAAAAAATCATATAAAAGTAATATTAATGCATTGAATTTCATACAACGCACATTCCTCGATACTGTTTTTGGACCTTGATACCCTCAATTTATATAGAGTGGCAAAAATGCCCTGTGTCGTACCTGACTGAATGAATCTAAGATAAAGAGTTTGTTATAACAATTACTTAAAGACTTTTGTATGTTTAATATACAACACAGTTATGATCAAACTAATGTTTTGAACACACAATAGACATTAGTCTTTAATTTACATATTAATTTAATAAATAGCTTCTATAAATTTATTAAAATCCTTCTAAAAAGAGTTTTGAGACTTGTTTTTTTTTTCAATTGTAAAATATGCTGTCCTTTTAAAGCCTGCGTCGTTACAGCTTTTCAATTAATGATACGTGACAACAAAATCGCATCTCTTTTCGGCATTCCGTTACTTGAGTGATCAACAGAAAAGATGTGAGATGACAGAAGAAAGGTTAAAAGATTCGAAAGTTATGATATATGAAAATTCATTTTATTTTTCAAAAAATCAATCTTCTTAAATTAAATAAATACCTCGTTGCCGTTCGAAAATGCTTCACTTCGAAGATTTGTTGGCATATTGACTTGATGTCAATTTAATTTATTAATGTCGCGTATGTAGACTATGGTTTAATGGCTTTTTTTTAAAGAAATTAATCATTTTTAATACTGCGTGTTGCAGCGAAACTTTTAGGTTTGGTTTTGCAGCTTACCGATGCGTTGATGTTTTATTTTTAAAATTTTAATTTAACTCTTCATTTAGCACGTTTTCCAGAATAAGAATTTGTTTTTACATAAACTTAATAACTTCACAGGTACTATAGGTTTTCATCAAGTTCCATTTTAAGAAATACTCTGAATTAATATGGGACATATACCATTTATAATGGTATAATTAAACTAGGTAAGCTGGGTTTAGGAAAGGCTTTAGTACAATTGATCATATCCACACGCTAAGACAAATCATTCAGAAAACCGAAGAATATAATCAGCCACTCTGCCTCGCCTTTGTAGACTATGAAAAGGCATTTGACTCAATCGAGACTTGGGCAGTGCTAGATTCACTACAACGCTGCAAAATAGACTATCGGTATATAGAGATAATAAAATCTCTTTACAAATCTGCAACAATGATGGTCCAGCTCCATGATAGCACTAACAATATTTCTATAAACAAAGGTGTTAGACAAGGAGATGTTATATCTCCAAAACTCTTCACAAACGCCCTAGAAGATATTTTTAAACTGCTATCTTGGACAAAATGTGGAATAAATATTAACGGAGAGTACATTTCTCACCTCCGATTTGCAGATGACATAGTGCTAATAGCCGAATCACCTAACAAGCTGCAAGACATGCTCTACGACCTCAATGAAGCGTCGAACAAAATTGGTCTGAAAATGAACATGGATAAAACAAAAGCCATGATTAATAGTCATATTTCACAGACCTTTGATCCTATTTCCATTGGAGGAACAGAAATAGAGGTTGTAAACGACTAAACCTATCTGGGACAAGTAATACAACTAGGGCGAAATAACTTCTCAAAAGAAATCGACAGGCGCATACAACTGGGATGGGCAGCATTTGGAAAACTAAAGTACATTTTTAAAGCGAAAATTCCGCAATGCCTTAAAACTAAGGCGTTTAACCAATGCGTCCTCCCTGTATTAACTTATGGCGCAGAGACGTGGAATCTGACAGCAAGTCTTACCCATAAAATAAAAGTCACCCAGCGTGCTATGGAGAGATCCATGCTCGGAGTGTCGCTAAAAGATAGAATCCGAAACGAGGAAATACGCAGAAGAACTCAAGTAGTGGATGCTACCCAACGAATAGGCACACTCAAGTGGCAATGGGCAGGTCATATCTGTCGAAGAGACGACGGTCGATGGGGAAGAAAAGTATTGAAATGGCGCCCAAGAACTGGCAAACGAAGCATTGGCCGACCCCTACAAGATGGACTGACGATATAAGAAGAATAGCGGGAGTGACCTGGATGCGGAAGGCGGAGGATCGAAGAGGATGGAGACTCATGCGGGAGGCCTACGTTCAACAGTGGACGGACACAGGCTGATGATGATGATGAATTAAACTATACTAACGATAAAAATGTCTTACAATTTTGAAACCATGCAACAACTCGTCTAATCAAAGTATTCTATAATGGTTTATTCTTAATTTTATCTACATACTTATGTGAAATATTCACTGCAAGTAATTACATCTTACATTATGAATTTTAAAAATATTTGGAAAGAGGTTAAAGTTAAAATAAGAAATCAACGCCCAAGAGAAAAGGCAATGTTATCGAAGGAAAAAATAAATACTCTCCATCATCTGATAAAGCAGCAATGCTGTTGAGAAATGGCTTCATCTTTGGCAAAAAATGAGGCACGGAAATGTCACGCATCCTTGACTTAAAGGGCCGGCACTGAAATTTTTCACTTTGCCACAAACCGAAGCTCTCAGTTTATTTTTTCTTAATGATTTTAACCCAAAAACGTTACAAAACATCTTTCAAAAAAAATTGTACCAAATGAGATTAAATAAGATATTATTTATTTATATTTTTTCAAATTTGATCTTCTTAAGGTATAAAGTATTAAAAAATCATTTTTGTATGAAGAAGACCGTGAAGTTGAGTTAGCCTATTTCGTTAATAATATATTTAATAATAATTTCAAATAAATACTTAAATGTTAAACTAAAAGGTTTTTGATGCAGGTGAATATGTGGCTTGCATGTAGATCTTTGCCGAGAGTGCTCATGGTACGTATTTTTTGTGTAATCAATCTGATTTTTAAATTTTGTTATATATTCTTCTAGGGCCTTGATCCTTGATCTTTTTAGGGTATGTCAATAGAAGATCTGCGTAAAAGACACATTATGGCAAGTATTATTCATATGATGAAAAATACAGATGACAAGCCTAAATCGTTCTTTAAGATTGAGTGGTTATAAGAAACGGATTAATTCAATTGAAAATATAACATTTTCGCTCTCATATTAGAATATAAGCCATCATAGTACCAAGAACCTACCAAGTACTTCGCTCTGTCTCAAATCAAATACGTTTACTTGGAATGTGATAGAAGCTTTCATGAAAACAAGCATAAAAGATGGGCAACTAGGTGAATAAGTATTTGTAATTAACTAATTACAACGTACTTAGTTTTTGACTACAATATTCCACCCACGGAGCAAATATTCAATGAATGAATTAACTTACTAAACAAACTTCTTCAGTACACTGCGGTCCTGATTGTGACTCTATCTGAGATGAAAAATGAGCCTCTTCCTCGATTTCTCGCCTTTTTTGCACGGGTTTGATCCCGTGACCTCCGATACTGTCGCGCAACCACCACTCGGACGCCACAGTAAACCTCCTCGGAGATAATTTATTGCTTTTTTCGCATTTTCGCCGAAAACAAATTTGAGCTTCGCCGCTTTTTTATAAACCAATTTATTTACTCATTATTCCGCGAAAGATTTCAGAATTCGTTAAAATTTTTGGAAACAAATTAAATTTTGAATGCGTTCACATTTAGATTTTTTATATAAATATATTAACTCTTATTCTTCGGTCTATAGAAGAGCTCTTCGCTGTTCAAATCCTAATTTTATTCGGTTCTTTAATACAGCAGCTATCATTGGCTTAAAATCCTATTTTATTTATGATATCAGATTTAAAGAAAGTATTTGTCATATTTATTATTCAATCTAATATCCAATCTATGAAACACAGACGTTAAATAGATTCAGTAAGTCTTCTTATATCGCTACTATCATCGATATTCTTTTAAATATTGTCAAAAGATCCCACCACTACACTGCACCACAACTAAACCAGTTGTTACCTTTCTAAGGAGGTTGTATTATAGATATATGATATATGTCGACAATCTCTAATATAATCCACTAAATATTTCAATGTTATATTTACTCTCTTTGTTTGTCATTTTTCTATTTTCCATTGTTATTATTTAGTTATTTTGTCACACTTTTATTTAGTTTTTCATGTCTGTTTCTCTTCTGTACTATTTTGCCTGTTATTTATATCTTCTAGTATAAAGCAAATTGATTATTTTGAGTTATCTTTTATGCCTTATCTGAACATAATACTTTTATTTCAATATTTGTACTCTATTCTGTAACCTTGGAACTTCTGTTTTATCAAATAAATAAATAAATAAATACATGTTTTACTTTCTACGTAGAAGTAAAATATTTTCAAAAACATGTTACTAATAATACAACATTAGCAATCCCTTCAACCCTCACAAGATTTTTTTTTTTCAGTTTCAACGTATAAACGACTAAAGGGAATTTGGTTTTTTTATTACATAATTAAGAGTGGCGTTCACATACCCAACAGCTACTGTGTCCCCAATAATTCAATTTCAAATTCACTCAGATTTGAGCTGAGATATGTATGAAAAAAAACATGTCTGAATACGATTCAAAGTTGCATGAAATCAGGTTTGAATTCTATGACACATAAAAATGCTAATTAAGTTTACAGCACATTGAGTTCTTTATCTTATTGGCGGGAAATAAACAACCATTCATTACCACTCATAATAAAATGATAAATAAACCCGTGTTCGAAGTGACAAATGTTTTAAACTTCCATTGGAGATAAACCGCGGTCAGCGTACATTAAACCGTTCTCTGCGGCCAAATAACTCAGGGAATTATTTAAAAATACTCGCTACAATCTTACAATTGAATCATCAGATTCTCTCCTCTTGAGTTATGGTACAAGAAGACGTTACCGCTGCAGCTAAAGGCAAAGGAATCAGCTTAACAGTACTTGTACTTTGTAAGTAAATTATGATCACGATAATCATACTTGTTAACTGTATTATTATACTTGTATGTTTACATACTCAATGATATATGAATAAAAAATACAGTTTTGGAAAAA
Organism: Glossosoma conforme; assembly: GCA_022606575.1. Classification (NCBI taxonomy): domain Eukaryota; kingdom Metazoa; phylum Arthropoda; class Insecta; order Trichoptera; family Glossosomatidae; genus Glossosoma; species Glossosoma conforme. Next base: position 835,636 of record JAGTXR010000162.1, on the reverse strand, counting down.
AAAAAAATTCTGATAATCTGAAAAAAAATTACTACACGCATTTCAAATGATCATGAAACGTCAAATTCGATCAATTGAACTTCTAAGCGATCTTTCGCGTTGTTAATCCCTGGATTTGTCTGTATCTTATATTCATCAGTTGTAACTGGACTTTCAAAATGTGGAGCATCATCAAAATTTTGCAACTAGTTTTGGTGTTACTGTCGTTCTGCTAATACATCTTCTCCATACGCATCATTTTTTTCAATTCTTGAACATGATTTTTTAAATTTTTTAAAGTAAAGTTAAATTACTGCGTAGAATAAGTCATATTTTTTTACAACCAAACTTTGCTTTAATAGCAAAATATTAACTTTTATCCGGCATAAGTTTTCACTCTGAAAAAATCTATAAATTTAACTTTATATATATTTTTTGTGTGTGCAAATAATTTGCCGGTTATGTGATGGTTAAGATTGTAATCTAGAAAAAAAAGTCTTCAAACTGGTATTCTTTTTTCATCTGTAAGTGTATTCTATAAAAAAAATGTAGATATTTCAATATTAACTCGTTTTTCCCGATCGAATTTGATCGAAGAAAATTGAAGGAAAAAAAAATATGAAAATAATAAAATGATTCAGATACGCAGTGCATTTAGTCATCTATTAAATGGTTCCTTAATTCATTGTCAACATGTTTTTAAATCCACTAAATATGATAGTCGATACCTTTAATTGTTACCGCTAAAAAATACACAGCCATCGCGCATTACCGTACACCCGCGAAATAATAAAAATTATTATATCCCAATCGCACGTTGTAAATTCACGAGCGATAATATCGTACAATAAAAATATATATACCGGCCGCTTGACCAAAGAACTTAAGAAGTATATGTGAGCGGATGATAGTGGTGGGAAAGAACCGGTTACTAGGCGGTCCAAAGCTGGGCACTGGGTCAGAGCAAGTCCGGTAATTATCATCAAGAGTAAGAACAGACTTCATGAAGGAACGCTGTTCTTGGTCTACAGCGGGCGATGACTCAAACCTCCACAAGAGGAATGCTTTTAGGGTATTTTTAAAAACAGGTTAAGGTTTTTTTGCAATAATTTGGGTTATTTTTTGGCCTTGCATAATATAAATAATGACTGTATTTTTTCACTTTATTCGCTCTATATTTGGAGCATATGAACACCACGATTTGCCGTTTTACAGTTCTGTAACTTTAGATTGTCTATGTTTTGTCCTAAAACACTTACATCTCGGAGGTCCGCATATGATCATAGACGGTTCCCGGGAGCCTCCAGAGTAAAAGCACGAAAACTTGCATAGGCTGCGGCTGTAGTAGGGAAATATTTTAGGCATTCAATAATCAGGGTTTTTTTTTTAAAGAAATTTCCTATGATTTTTTAATGTAAGATGTATTTATAAATTGTAAATAAGTGTAATAATCCACCAAGAGAAATTTAATTGGTTTTGAAAACCATTTTGATTTTTTTTCGAAGCGAATTGTTTCAAAGTAATTAATCTTGTAGCATTTAATGTGTTTTTAAATCGCTTTAATAATAATACTCTTATCTTATCTATTTAATAAATTTTATATCTTTATTAGGCTCACGTACTGTGGAAGACTGTCGAAAGTCGTCTGCAATAGACGATGACTAAAACGGAAATGTCAACAGGTTGACTCATTTGCGGTTTATAATTTGTGTTATTTTCACAATTTTTTGTGTCATTTTAAAATAAATAAAAATACAAAATATTTTATAATAGACATTCTTCATGTAAACATACATTATATGTTTTTATTGTATTAAGATATTGAATTACACAAAATAGTGTGGACCAATCCAAGCATGCAATAAAATTATCAAATAACATTTTAGTTTTAACCAAATAACATTAACACAATTGTAGTTTGATATATATGAACAAAAATCAACGTTTGCTTAAATATTTTTGTATTTATGTACTGTATATTCTATGCTCTGTAACTTTTTTCTTGGAACTTCTGTTCTGTAATAAATAAATAAAATGTTTTCGTATGTCTATCTTTTTCGTATGCATTTCTAAGCCGTTCAACGGATTGCGATGAGACTTACTAGAGTTACCCGATAAAGTTTATAAAAGGACGAGAACTTGCATAGATTGCAGCTGTAGTACTAGAAAAATATTTGGGTGTTCAATCAGGGTTAAACATTTTTTTGTTATCCTTTAGGTCTGGCTTAACCCTACCGAGGGCGTATAAAGAGCTTAGATTCGAGTAAATAAATTTTTAAAAAGTCAAGTTTGGTCGGGTTTTGATCCCACAATTTCTGAATTAAACAAACATTCTTACCACTGGACGCCTGGTGCTCATTTATACACTAAGTTAATTCCATACCTGGGGACTCCTATGCGGAGGTCGTTCTTGTCTTCAATAATCTTCAACACGTCTGACTTTGTTCGCCATGTCCACTGTTTACGACTCTCGATGGACGAGCTGCTCTATAATGTATTCTCGTACAAAGTCTCACGTCTTGGCATTTAGCCAAGATCCAGTGAAGCCGTAAAATGTGTTTCCTATCACAGGTGTCTTATTAAATTTATAAAAGTATGTTTTTTATGATTCATATTTTATATGCTTACAAATGTATTAAACTTATTTCCTTCGAATCGGACACACAGTTATACTATGAGAGAGGAACAAAAAAAACTGATCACTCAACATTTTTTCCATCATCTCTTCGACAGATATGTCTTGTCCATTGCCACTTGAGTGTGCCTATTCCTTAAATTATTATTTCACATGGTCTGTGTTAATTAACCACTTATTCGTAGATTGCTAGTCACAGTCTATCAATTAAAATTTGTGGTAGACAAAAGTTGTTCTTTTGTAGGACCAAGTATTCACGTACAAATGGATTATGCGTGAATACCGCACAGTAGTCACATGACATTGGCGAATACACACTCTAAAAATATTTTTGCACCCCTAACTGGAGTTTATGGTTGTCATGAACTACCTAAATAAAGTCAACTGCAAAAGTCCCGTTTGAAATCAGGCAAATGTTTCATTCTATGCATATTTCATGACAGCCTTCCAAGATGGCGAGACCACAGTAGCCTGAAAAAATAAAAATTGCCTCTCTTCTTGCGGCGCATGTCCATGTGATCCTGGCATACAACAGACAGCGAGACACCCTTTTATGGAGTGCATCATCCAAGAGAAAAGGAGACGCATTCTGTGCTGTCGCCTGGCAGTCTCTACCATTTCTTGGGAGGATTTTACTGAAAATGCAAAAGCATCCAAAGATTATGTCTCAACCAGGTACACTTTGATCATCTGTACAAGCAAAACTGCCTTATCCACTTCATCATCTTGTAATTTTACTCATCGCATCTCTAATAGTTTATGCAAACATAATTTACAAAACACATTTTACTGCTGCATTAATTTTTGGTAACGTGCCGACTACCTACATATTGTATTAAAAAATAATTTTAATCTTTGAAAATTTAAATATTATTTACTTTTACAGTAATTAATTATAATTAGATCAATATATTTACATTATTGCAGGTAGAAATTGATTTCCTTCATACCCAGAGGCAATCCTCTTTAGAGGTAGACGTCCTCTGCAAATTATCTGCGACACGCCCAAGTTTTCTCGACATGTCTATAGTTTACGACTGTCGATGGCCGCTCCATTATATTTTATACTCCTAACTAACTCGCCAACATCTCCACGGTACTAAATTCAATTATTATTAACGGCGAAGCGGCTTGATTAAAAAGCATTAAACAAATAAATTAAAAAACATACAATGCATTAATTGAATATTATATACAATGGCTCATATTCAATGCAATCATATTAGAATTTTAAAAATTAAAAAACGCAAAAATTGTCGCAATACTGTTTTATTAACCGCCATTACCCATGTATTATCAGAAAACATCGTTTTCATCCCATGTCCGTTCCATATCTGGAACATATGGTTACCACAAATTGCCACCGATTAATTACGTCAGCTTCCCATTTTCTATCCTCGTTATAGAACATGTCTGCACATGAAGGTCGAGTTGGGAACATGTGTGGTTGTCGAAAACCTCTAGAGCAAAAGCCCGAGTGCTTGAAGAAGGATCTGTAGAGGGGTGAGGCATAGAAGTCCTGGACCATTTTGTTCTAAAAGGGGCTCGACTTCGGCTCAATACATCTCTACACCAAAAATTTCGCCCATCCTCCTAACGAGAATACTGCTGTGTAATATCTGACTTGGTAATAAGCATTTTAAAGGAGATCAAATCATTAGCAGGACGCTCCCAAGAATTAGACTATTTGATACTTTTGTAGGGCTAAACTCAACCAGCGACTCGCAGAGTATTTTCGGGTATAGAGATGTCTTGAACCAAGTAATGGACAATGCTAACTGACACAGCTGAGTGACGAAAATTTGTGGTAACCACTTGATTAAAATTTGGACCTATATGAGAAGAAGAATAAGCACTTAAATTTTTATTGTCTTATAGAAATGTAGTATTTCGAGTTTGGGTTTGAAATGTAACCATGCGTTGATGCTTTTTGCTGTAAAAATGTATAATCTCGTTTTAAAAGTAAATAATTCAAACAATGTTGATTACGAGTACATATATTCATCAGTCTGTTTACGTCCACTCTCAACAAAATGCTTTCAAAATTAAATATGTTGAATTGTTCGTGTTAGTTCTAAGCAATTTACCTAACTTAACTTATAATTGTTTAACATCGTTCATATTAAAACCGTTTATAAATAAATGTTAATCAATTTTCATGTACAATTTCGTATATGGATGTCTATAAAAAACAACATAGTTTTCAGTGAGGATTAAATGTTAATAAACATTCATAATGAATGGTTTTTATTCAAGGCGATTTGTTATTATCGGTAGTTAATTTTGCAAGGAAAAACATTTATAAAATTGTCAAAGTATGGGTTAAGTACCCCGCCATAAAATCAACAATGACATTATTAATCAGGTAAATCTTACGCTCATAAATTAATATTAACTTGTTTAATTAATTATGAAATTGTACAACTTTATATGACTGACCAGATGCATTCCATAGATTTTTTGCCGACAGGTGTGGCTCAGAGAAAAGGCGTTTGTTTACTGTATATCCGTTGTGGGTTCGATCATCGACGAACTTAAAAATATTTGTTATCAATTTCGAAGCTGTATAACTAAAGGTTGGTCTAAATTTGATCTGTTGTTAACATATTCAAATTCATGATGGTAGGAAGTCATCCCACGAATACCACCTATTCATGGCAAGTTCTTGTAAAAAGAACGATGCATGAATGTTGGGCTGTAGTTTAAGAACTTAAGCGAATCAACACTCCACATACAGCGTTTATCCATATTTAAAAATGCGTTTTAAAATCCGCAGTTGAGGCATCTTAATGACCGCCTGTCGGTATTGTCTTTATATGGCATATATATGTTGCAACAATGTGCAGCAACTTTTAGCTTCCACTATAGATAGAGTGGATCTAAATAAATACCCACTTCACCTTAATAACATCACAGCTTAATAATAATTGTAATACTTACGAAGATTGTTGAAATATCACAAATGCCGTGAATTTCAAAAAATGCCACGAAAATCTACGAAATTAAATTTGGCTTTTATTTTTGTTGAGCGTCTTTTCAGCAGTGTTTCATTACGATCGAATAGAAGACTTCCTCGCGACATGGTTAATAAAACGTTTTCTATACCGCTTCAAATGAAATAATTTTGCAACTTTGTAAGTCAATACTATTTATTAAACAAGTTAGTTTCCACTAAACGCAATAACATATCAAGAACCGCTAGGATTGCAATCGTTAACAGAACTAAATAAGCAATCATCACAGACGCCGCCAACGATGTCATCTACCGTCAATGACGACAAAAAAATCACCAAATGGCAACTCGACCATCCAATTTACTTGTCAATCTTCAAGCTTTACGCATCGAGCATCTCGTGCGAAGAAACGTTTCCGTTAAATTCCACACACTGGACTTGTAAAATACACAAATAACTTAACTAAAAATCATCAATAACATAATTGCGGAGTAACTGCATCGGAGAAAGCGGCTTTCTAAAGCTACTCAATAAAGACTATTATGCTCTAAAGAAATACCTTCATCATCGTGACTTGATTGAAAATCTATATGTGTGAGTTGGTCATATCGGCGTTATCGTATACTTGTTGATCTCTATGAACGTCTGAATGTGAAGTACTTTTTTTTTCTGACAAAGTGAAATGAAAAAGGGTGCCGAAAGGGTCGATAGAAATGCTTCAGTGTATTTATCGTAAAGTGTAGTACGCATGAGTTCAATGAGAATCTGATACATATAATTTTTTACATTATTTTCATTCATCTTTGGTTAAGAGAACGATAAAGTTTTGCACTTTGAAATACAATTTTGAATACACAGCTTATAACGATTCATTATATTTTTTTAAACTATTTTTTATTGTTAACAATTCTTTATATTAAATAATTTATCTCATGCATTTGAAAACTACTTAAATTTGATTATTTTAACTTGAGCATCAAGCCTCAAATTCGTGTACTTTAGAACGACTTTTCTTGAAAATGGCTTCTCGATAAACCCGAAACGTGTCGTCCCTAATATAACTGTAGAATTCAATATAAATATTAATGTTTTATTTACATTAATTTAAATTTATTCAACCATCAGTACACTAATAAGTATATAGAAAAGATCAGCATATACGTCATTTATATCATGACATACTCTTAGAAAAAAAATAGTAGATCTAAGGATTTGACCCGCAGAAAGACACACAGATGCTGGCTTCTTGTGTATATTTCAATACCTCGTTGAGCCGAGAAATTAACACATATTTTATATTAAAAATATTTACTTTTAATAGATCGGACTCGTTATGAATTAATGTGGATTAAGATAAGAATAGTTTATTTATTTACGAATGAATTTTACAGTAATTTTCAGTGTCAAAGTACCATTCGCATTTATTTTATAAACACTTAAATATCAAAAATAAGCTCCTTCCGTAAAGATATTATGTGTTTTTTATTGGTATTTTAATGCCCTGACTTTGAGAAGCCCTGCTCTGAAGGTCCAATCTTGTTAGTTAATGATGTGGGTCGCTTTATTGAAGGGCACCAGAGTAAAAATAAATTGAGATGCAAGTTTAATGTTTGATTGACGTTACTGTTAGAAGAATTCTTTATGTTCCCAAACTCAATATGAATACTTGGCCACCTACTTATTTAAGCTCGGATTAAGATGTACCGGATAACATGAATGTACAACACTTCGTTTACAGCCAAAAGAATAAGAACTATTGATTAACTACTTATTCATCATTATCGTAAGAGTAATTCATCCACTGTTGAACGTAAGCCTCCCGTTTGAGTCTCCATCCATCTCAATCCTTCGTCTTCCGCATCCAGCTTCCTTCCAATATTCTTTTTGTGTCGTTTGTTCTCGATCTTTTGCCTTAGGGTGTATTTAAACCAAACGTGTATTTGGATATTCTTCGTGTTTCCCTAGAGCCCCACTCACATCGTTGGTCGAGGAATGAACCGTGCTTCCCTGTGACGAGGTACCACTTCCTAAGTGGCCACTGCAGTCTAACGCCGATCTCGCTTGAGGGCTGGTCAAGATTTGAGTCGGTTTCCCTTAACAGTTAGTTTCAGACAATATCTGGCAACATCGATTGCCCGTGTGCTGCCCAGCAATAGATCTTGAGATGTACAGCTAGTCGGACTCACGGGGCAGAATCTTAGGTATGAGGCCGTCTGCAGGTCTCCACAGTCACACAACAGTCACTCACGAGGCTGTGGGTAATGAAATCTTATGATGTGATTTGTAGTCAAGCTGGAGTTTCTAAGTTTCAGGGCCAGATCTGAGAGGTTGTGTGAATCTAAGAAAGCTGCTTCATTACTTTAATGTAGGTGTAGTTGGTTATACAAACAGTAGGACGGATGGTTGTAATAAATGATAACAATCTCAAAAGACGTGGCTGTCATCGTTTACCCTTTGGTATGAATATACTCCTACTGGATTCTTATATATTGATATGTACGAGTATGTAAATGTTTAATACAACGAATTGAATCGGAAAATTGAAATGAAGAGGCAAGCTGACATAAATGTATTGTGGTAACTTGTGATAACTACTCATATATGCTTCATTGAAGAAGTAGATTTATAAGAAAAATACTTGATGTTGATGATTTAAAAATATCACGTAGAAATTAATGTGCATGGATTCCATCGCGTGTGAACGTTAAATGTGTTAGCCGGCTCTTGGCGGATCAACGACATTAACATCTGACACCGACATGATATCTCTTCGCTGACCGATGTAATTATAATTAAAACTATGTAGTTTTGAATTGAAGAAAAAAGTAAACTCCGATCTGACAAGTAGAATATAATTATCATCCATAAGATATCCCGTTGATTATATGGTGCAGTGATTCTCAATCATTTATAAAAAATGACAAAGAAAAACAATTCATTAAGGCCCAGGGTGCACTGCGATGATTTTCTTTTTATTCATATTTTTCTTACATCTACAGAATCTCTTACTTTCAACCCTTATACTGAGAGACTCACTTTTTGGAAGTGTTTTGATACAAATTATTTAGGTAAACTAGAGCCTCCTTACTGACAACAACAAAAAATATGTTTCCACATACTTTTATTTGTGACAAATTGAGTTTCACTGATTTGCATCAATTAATTACGAATATTGTACGAAGGCGGTCTGATAAGTACGTAGCCTCACCGCCCGATTACTCCACTATCGCAAGAGAATTAACCATCATTTAGTACATTTTTGTAGACGGCTACTGTTGAAATTTCAGCCGAATCGGACTCGCAGTTTTGTTTTGACCGCGTATCTTCATAAACTTTAACTGGCCTTTCAGAACGCAGTGCATCTTTAATATCGAAAATTCCGGATCGTAATTTCGCTAACCAATTTTAACACTTGCATTCTATCAATACATACTAGTATTGTGGTGCAGGCACATTGAGTTTTTGTTTTGCTTGAACAGCGTTTTTATCTTTTTTATAAAATATGAAATGCAGAAAATGCTGCTTTTAAAATTTAATATTTGAAACAATGCCAAATAACAATGGTTGAGTAGAATCAATCAAATTTTTACCCAAAAAAACCTTTGCTACAACAACTGTACAAATGTTTTTTTCAGTAAGGGTCACTCTATTGTATTGGCAAAATTAAGCACCTTCAACTACGTATATTGCATAATATTCTACAGTAAACTATTTGAAGTTTACTGTTCAGAGTTGTTGATCCGTCCATCCGAAGACATATCGCGCGCCAGCCTTTTCCTTTTATTGGACGCTATAAATACATATTATGGAGATGTGAACTGTAGAATTGCAGATTCAGTTTCCAAACTGAGCCTTGGTTGTTGCGAAACAGCATAACCGACCGTAACACGGCGGTTAATTAGACGACCGCTCGCGATGGCCATCTTACAGTTATTTTAACGACCGACCATTGCTGTTATTTTTTGCAGACATTCGCGCTAAATGCTAATAATGTGATAATATTTTAATCCACCCAATGCGGCACCCGGTGTAGTGAACTCAACTCATATTCTAAGAGCGAATAAACATTTTATTATTGGGCTGTTCGGAAATAAATTTCGTTTGTTCACAAGATCATCATGACGACTATATTAGCTAGAAGAAAGAACATAGAGATAATGATCGAAACTAAAATTTAAAAAATATTTATAAAATAAGTTAACTTAATAATTTTGTCATCTCAGTTATTATATATATATGTTTTATCTGAAATATATATATATTCTCTCCTTATACATTATTAGTTTAAAATCTGAGATCCGCTTAATTTAACGCTTTGGTGTAATTGACAATTCTGTACATGTTGGCTTAACATTTATATACATAATTTGCTAGAAAATGTATGTAAACGATTACAGAGTAATGTCATTTAATGCAACATTTTATTGAAGCTCTCTGCCAGTATTTCGATCAATTGGCAAGCATCTTGATAAAGTGGTCCTCAACTATTGAGTTAATTTTTATTTTTTATTTTAAACATTTTGTTTATATCAAAACCAATGACCATTTTTCTGTAAATTTATATTAACTGTTCAACACACATAATTTTTGAATAAATTCAATGATTATTAATTCATTTTATTTGGGAGGAAGAAAAAAGTATTTTAATGTTATGAAACTGCAGAAGCTACTTGTTCAAGAAGACGAGATATGTCAACCAAGTTAAAGCACAATAATATAAATAACAGAAAACTCACTCGATTTATACTCATAACAAATATAGAATTCAAGAATATTTCATTCAATAATTGGAATTAATTTTAATCTCAATTTTTCATATGTTTACTCCAAATAACTCGTAGTTTTTACCTATTTTCAGTGATTTCAAGCATTTTTACTTTTAAATAAGATCAGATTCTAGTAAATACAATTTATTTAGTATAATAATCAGGGATTGTGCTAAATTTCTTTAAGTAAATTATTTGAGAACTTGGCGAATTAAGGCTTTGTATTTATAATAGTTTGTAGTTATGTACTCGAATCTGTGAAAAAACTAAGTGCTTGAAACGTTAGATCTTGCTTCATAAAATGGTGTGCTGGGAAATTTGTACTAAGCCTCAACGTGCTGTTGCAGATATAAAGTTGAGGAGCACTGTCATCGAAGACGTGCAAAAATCTGGTCCTTAGAAACTGGGTCACGAAATGTACAGATCCGGGCGATGAAGAAGCGTGGGGTGGTCATCAGGTGGACTTCTTATAGAACTGGAAACATGAAAGGTGTACAAGCTGCATGGTGTGATGGGATTAAGGAACTTTGGTTCAGCATCAATTGGTTTCATCAACCATCCTATAGCACATCACGATCTTTAATAAAAATAAAAATAAATATTTAGATATTATTCCTCAATTTTTTATTAGAGCACGACATGTTTCGGCTACGTCGAGTTGCCACTGTCGAGTCAATTAGACAAGGAAGCGTGCGGTGTGAGTGAGTAATTGGGTGTAGGTTGTGGGATAAGTATATTTTAAGTCGTGTACTGTAAAGAAAAGAAATTACATCATGATCTCATTTTGTCATAGTATATAACAATTATTCACTGGACTTCTAGATCAAAAAGAGGATTTCGAAAGCTGCAAATATGAAGCTAGGTTTACGTTTATTGAAAATCCTTTCAATTTTTTGAGTTGAAAAACAATGTTAAGAAATATTTTTATTTTTCAATTGAATTTTTTTTTTACTGTATTTTTTTTCTGGTTCTTGATCATTTTTTTTTAATAAATAATATCAAAGGAAAAATAATTATTCATAAAAGAATGCACTGTTACACTGATTAAAAACTCTCCCCGCTTACAGAATACGAGATGAACAGAGCTGAATTAGGTACAGCAATAAAGGCAAAATGGTTACAGGAAAAAAATATGGCTGCCATGTTCGTTCCCTTATCTTTGTCGTTCATCAAATTTTCAAACCATCGTGCTTTTAATGATCCACTTTGGCTTTTCTCAAAATTCATAATACAACGACTTTTGATAAGGTGCCAGATTTAGCAGTTATATTTTTCAAAGTTCCGGCTAGAATCCAGTACATGCTCTGCCTTTTCGCTAATAAGGCACTCCACGGAACTGCACCGAGTTGTTTGACAGAGTTTATCAAGTCATCGGAGATAAGTGCGCGTGGAGAGACACTAAAACATTAGCCAGAGCAAGTAGAAATACCCTGCAACGACCTGAAACTCGCTGCAGTAACTATAAAAGAGCTGAAAACAGAGGCATCCTTCAAGACTCATCTTTTGTACGAAGAACTTTTTAAATGACTATTTGGTAATGAAAAGCGCTAAGTGTTGATATAATAATATAAATATGGGGATAGAACTAGCGTGTATAGACACTTTATTTTGATCGAGCATATTAAAAATATTGTTCTCTTTGCAGGCCACTGATTTCAGTGACCTGAAATATATTTGAAATTCTCGATTCTCTCAATATACTTACCTCAATTTGTTAGAATAGAATTTGCATCTCGCGTTGAAGCATCGTCTCCTTTGTGCATTTTTTCTGCATTTTTTCTGGTCCGCTTAAGTCATTTCGTGAAAACTTTAATGCCTCGGTCTGTGTCTGTTGCTTGGTGTCGGATGTCACCTCCGCGAAAGCCTCCGAGTCACCTGATCCTCAGCAGCGGTGTCACCTGTCACCCGCCCTGTGTGCGGCTTCTTCTGCAACCAAGGTCACCGCTTTCCTCGCAGACATCTGAGAAACTGCACCTGATGATGTTGGTCACTCGAAAAGCACCTGCAGAAATGTCTGAATTAGACCCAACCATTAGAAATTTCTTATTTTTTTAGTCTTAATTATTTAATACTCCGTTATACAGCTGAGGCGTCGTCGAAATCGTCCACAGTCCAGTTTTAGATTTAAGTTCGCTGTGGTAGTCGACGCTCAGTGCACAGTCCCTTGAATTTCTATCATTTGATTTGTTTGATGTCATATTTTTGTGTGATGTCGCAACGAAACCGATTTATGTGTCAGTAGGTGCAAAAGTTTTGATGTTTGAAATTGTGGCAATAATCATTTGTATCGTCTGTCGTTAGTCGATGACAAGCAGTCGTTGCGGTTTTTAAGCTGATATTAGACTTTGTGTATTTGCATATATATTTTTTTATGTCGTTCGTGTATTGCATTTATAGTATTTTATTTCTTCTTTATATTTTCATTTAACACTGTTATAAGTAACAACCTAATCGTGATTCTTTTGATAAATATATAAACTGTTATTTATTTATTGTTTCAGAACACAGCGAAAGCCTTTATTACAAACATTTAAAGATGGATGACAGTGAAAGAACCAACAAAGAGTGCAGAAACTCGAGATGAAAATTAAAGGTAAGAAGATATAAATATTTTTCGATAGATTTTTGGAATATATTTCAATATTCTAATATTTATAACGTATTGAATATCTATATAAATATTTGATACAATTACTTCATTAAGTTTCTTAACCCTTTCGCATCGTTGTCAGCATATGCCGTCAAAAAATCCCCCGACCGTTGACATCGGTTGAGGTGATATATCGTTTTTCTACTTTCTTAGAACAGTTTTTAATGCATCATCTGATAGCTAAAGAATACAAGAACCAATGTGATATATGAAAATAGACCAGATAAGTACGTTTATGCTTCAAATAGTAGTTTTATAATTGACAGTATAATTTGTATTCAAACCGAGCCGTAATGAAAAGGTTTATTAAAGCATTTATTTGCAATTTCAATTTTCAATCCAGTCCAATGGAATTTAACCAATTTTTTACACAAAACTAAGCACATGCGTACACTTGATTTAAAACTGGTTCGAAGTGTTTTTGTTCCGTTGAATTTTTCAGTCGATCTATTAGTGTCAGTCGACCACTTGTAATGCAATCGGTCACGTTTACTCGTGGACCATAATGTTTCCGAGACTCGCAAATGTTAGGTCGTTCGGAAAGTAACTACAGAAAAAAAAAATTAACGAAAGCCTTAATTGTATTTGTTTATTGTATTATTTTTCACAGCCAACTTCGCAGTTAAGCTGCATAATCGTTTTATATTTTGACGACTGAAAAGCAAAATTTTATTCTGGAAAAGTTATATGAGGGTAGAAACTGCAGAGGGCGCCCTAGAGGGGATTATTTGCAGCTAGTGTTCTTTATTTATTTATTGACGGAATTGAGTTCCAAGTAGTACATGTATTACACAAAATAATATAGATATGTTACAAATATAAGATAAAATAAGAGGCAATATAATACAGAACAGAGACAGACAATGGATATATTTATAAAATATATTAACATTTAAATAATTTAATTTCACACCCAGAATCGAAGTTTCAAGGTATAATACTATCGACAATACCATCGACAAAAGAGGAAAAGGATGTAAGAAAAAGATCGAGGTGTGCTGGTAGGCCATTTAGGAGCGCCATTGCCGTTGTACTTAATTGAGTGCTCGAGGCTACACAAGTATCAACTGAGATCAAAAACAATGGATGGCTACGAGGAGCACGTGTGTACTTATCTGGAAGAAAGGAAATGGAGTTGTAGCTCTTATGCTGAGCTTAAGAGGATTGCAGAGGATCGGGAAGAGTGGAGATCGAAATGCAAGATTTTGTTGCTGCAAATCAATCCACCGGATTGATGCTACGAAGAAAATACAGTAAATATTCAATTTATAAATTGTGCGATTAAATATGCAAAATTTATGGCGTCAACACCAACTACCAAAGTGAATTTCAGTAAAAATGGACGATGCTTAAATTTCGAGCAATAGTAGATACTACAGCGACCGTCTCGTTAAGTCCTGGAGGTTGTCGAGAACCATATAAGAGTATGTATCCAGGTGTACTTTCGGGTGTGGAGGATGTCTAGGCACAGGGCATGGTTAGTAACAACTTACAGAATTTAATGGCTGCAAACTAATGGTGACCATATGCTCCAGATTTAGAATGGATATGGTAAAAAAACCTTACAAATATAGAAAGTAAAATGCAGCGTTTTCGGCATATTTTGCTTTTATTCATTTGCTATTATTAAAAGCAAGAATAAAATTATCCGTTGTTAGTGCACAAGATTTATTGACAGAACGCGAGTGCCAAAGCTGGTGTGCAATATTTCGATTTGACAATTTTGATGTTGAAGATGCACCATGTTCCGGAAATCCAGGTGATGCTGAAATGAAACAATATAAGCATTAATTTAAGCAATAAATCGTGAGATCCCTGAGAGATTAAAATTATCGAATTCGTTCGCTCATGATCAATTGAAAAGCTTAATTAAAAAATGATTTTTTTAGTGACGTATTTCCTTTCCGAGCAACTTAATAATTAGTTTATTTCTAAGTTCTAATACAACTTTTATTAGGTTGACTGTATACAATTCCTTATATACCATGTAATGTATTTTTTTCGATACAGCCTTCGCTTGTCACCGTGAAATAAATCAAATTGAATATTGTTATGTGTCACGTAATGACCCATTTTTATTTATAGTGCACCATTAAATGTATAAACTTTTTTATTTTTGATATAAACTTAACTATCAAAAATCAATTTAGAACTACACCATTAGGGATGTATTTCTGCTTAGTGGGTTTTGAAAACTGATGCCGGCGAAAAATAAAAAGGATCCATAGTAATATTTTGTCCTAAGTTCTATTTTACAGCCGGAGATAATTTGGTTTAGCCGCCTCTAAAGATCAAATGGTCCAAGCCTCGGAAACCTTGACCTTATCATCAAATATAGGTTCCTTTTTGAAGGTCTTTGGGAACCATATATGTATTCCCAGATGGTCATCCGGGTGCAGAGGTGTCGTTGGACAATTCATAGATAATGGCTATTGACAGAACTGTGTCGTTGCATTTTATGGTGACTAAATGCTCTATATATGGTATAGATATCATAAGAAAAAAGAAATTAGGTTGCTGCTATTTACACCTGTTATCGTGAGTTACATAATCATAAATTACAGCTTCCTTTTCTTTATTACTGCAATCTGTGATGCCTAAATAGTCCTGCTAAGAAACTGATATAGAATACAGAAAAAGTTGATTATAATAATCATTAACTGCCGCCCCACAGTCCTATCAGCTGCCACTGTCTTCAGACAATTCTGCTTAGAGGTTCCTGGAAATATATTTTCTGACGTTCTATGAGACACAACCACGGGGACTCGAAGGAGAAAGGAATACTCTTATATTTGATTTAGGGAAACAAAGCTTATTAAACTATTTGGTTCTAAGTGATGACTCAATCCTATCAACGACGCAAAGTAAGCAACATGCGGTAACCCATCCATGTTTTGGTTTTATTTTTTCTCTTTTGTCGTAGGCATAAAATATATATATATAATCGTGTCGGAAACAACAGGGTCAGATCCTGTCTGCCCAGAAGTGGGCGACGTCGATTGCGTTATCTCTGGCCATCATCAGGTCTTCCTGGGTGCAGCTATTCGGGCACAGCGCACACTCCAGAAGGTGTGACAGGGTCTGCTCCACGCCGCAGTCACATTCAGTCAGTCCGCTTTAAAACTGGCAGTTTTACAGGTATAAAATGATTCGCCATTTTTAAAGAAAAAACTAATAATAACCAATTTAATTGATTTGAGATTCTTATTCATTAGAGATTACCAATAACAATAAAAGACATTAGTTTAACGTCCATGCTAAATACTTTCACATAAACACTCGATGAAACATGACTAATAATAATCATCGAATAAGACGCGCGTGTTAAATGCTCGCCGTTTTAACATTTAACCATTTTAACAGGTGTTAACATAAATTAACCGTCTCCATGGTGTTCGGAAACGAGCTGTGTTTATGTCTCTGCACGGGTGCGTTATGCGTGGTCATAAAAAAGACGTTAATTGACGATTGAACGCTCTTATGTCTTCAACAGTGTTGCTCTTTCAATAACCCAATATGTACCTGTATGTTTGCTTATGCTTATTCAGGGCTGGCTGCATAGTTTATTAACATTAATTATTTAAATTTTTTCGATCGACATTTCTTGGTGGAATTCCATAATATCAGATATGAAATAAAAGATTCTGTAGAATTTATTCCCCCTATAAGACGTTGATGCTGCTTTCATTTTTGTTTCAGCTCAAATTTAACCGGACTTTATAACGCCTTCATCAGTATCATCAATTAATTATATTTTTACCTAGAATTGTATAGCTTCCCCATCTACTTTTGGATTATCCACCAAAATATTTTTTTGCTAAAATTATCTAGAATTCTTACTTAAGTGCATTTTGATGTAAATGTTAATTGTTTTTAATGCCCTTTGTAATTATAAATATTATTTTGCTGTGACATAAATGAATTCCCTTGTACATTAATGATTTCCTAAAACCACATATACCCATCGCACAGTCATATACACCTTTTCGCTCACTCCTTTGCTTTATATAGAGCAAACAAAAATTTTACTAATTGACTTGAAAATGGCCATCCGACCTGGCTGAAACATGTCGTCAAAAAAAAAAATATGTGGAATAAATTCTAAAGAATCTTTTATTTTATATCTGATATTAACATTAATAACGCGTACAAATTTAGATTTGTTTAATGTACATACAGGAGAATACCGACATATAGTAATAGTGATTCTGAAGTCTCATCTGTGGAATTCTATGACGCTTACCATGCTGCATATGACTAAACACCACATGTGGAGTGTTAATCCGCTAATGTCATGGACGACAGCCCGACTTTCACGCATAATCCTTATTATTATAGTTACGGCAATGTTATTTTTTTAATCATTATCACCATTAAGCATCCATTTTTTTTGTAAACACACACAGGAAAATACCGTCAGATGGTGATAGTGATATTCTCCTGTATGTGTTTACATAAAAAACATACTCGTAAATTCTACAAATACAGTTAGACTTTGAGGTTAGGAAACGAATCAAAGACCATTCCATACTAAAATTGGTTAAGAGACGTGTTGGGATATATATTATACTCCAAATGTCGCAGAAGAGCATAAGCTACTTCTCTTTTCTTCAAGTCTACAAGCACGCGTTGTCCTAGAAGGCTATCGAGGACAACATAGAATATACTCGGAGAAGCTGCTGAGAGAGGCTTAACATGGGATTAGGCGAGGACTATGAGCATTGTGGAAGCAGCTCGCGACGTTCATATGCTTCTGTTAGGATAGCGGATATGATGATAATTACGATCTGACGAGTAGAGATCCGTAGTAGTACAAGTTGAAAAATGTGTACAAATACTATGTGTTAAGAAATACATTTTACGTACGAGGTTCGTGGTTTGAATTCCTGCGTCAGAAAATTATTTATCTCCAATTTATTGATGAAAAAAATGTTGTATTAGTGTCGAATGTGCTTTCTGTGAATTTTTCAGTTATTTTACATTTAATACGTTTACGAAGCTGTGGTTAATCCATCTTGAAACACTTTCAATTAACATAAGTAAGAACAAAGTGAATATTTTGGGTAAGCTGGGCTTTTATTCCAAAGCTCCAATATAGATTTTGAAATTTACATTTTGTACGTGTGTATTATCTTGAACCGTTCCTGTTTTAATCTGTTCAAACAAAGTGTTTCATACAAGGCATATATTGACTTGGGACCAACACTGCATGTTTCTTTAGAGCAAACGACAAACAAGTTTACAAGACGTGTGGGCGAGCTATGATGAGGAAGGAGTATTTACACATTGATGCCATCTACCGCAACAGTAGGTCAACCACTCCAAAACATTTATTGACGACAGCTAATACGCAAGACTAGAACGCTAAAATTCGTGGGTTCTACCCTCGCAAAGCGAAAAATAAAAACGATCAATATATATCTTCTTCGTAGTAGTATCAATCCAGTGGATTGGTTTGCAGCAACAGAATCTTTCACCTCGATCTCCATTCCTCTCGGTCCTCCGCAACCCTCTTCAGCTCAGCATAAGGGATACAACTCATGTCCTCGAACACTTGCTGCAAATATTCCCGTTTAGGGCGCCCTCTACAGTTTCTATCCTCAACCATCCCCTCCACAATGTCGTGAAGACGACCATCGTGGCGCATGATGTGACCGATCCATCGGGTTCGCCTCTCTGAGATAGTTCTTATTTGGTGCCTATCTTCCTTGATCTATATCAATACGCTCTAAAAATATAAGTCTCGAAAGGCTGCATAGTCGAAGCAGTCAACGCGAAACGGACATGCTGCAAAAGTTCATGTTTCGTCTGCTTTTTTATTTTTCTTATATTAATCGATGATTAAAGCGATATTTACTTTTTATTTGTATGTGTTGTTGAATATTGAATAGTATAAATTACAGGCTGAATAACTTTTTCAATTTGTTTTATCAAATAGTTTTATTTCCAAGTTATCTTTATGAAATTAAAAAAAAAGGTACCCGGAGAAGCTGCGAGAAGCAGAGCTAATATGGAGTGAGGTGAGGACCAAGGCTGCTGAGAGAGCTTTGTGATAACGACTTGTAATGAACACATGCTCCAGTCAAGGGATGTGACATGCTGATGATGATGTGTAACGCATGTATTTTACTGGACATCATATGTACATAGAGAACATCAGCACACAGGACATCACATTATGAATGTACTGGTTCAGAGGCATTCAGATCAGCCAGAGGAAGTAAAAGCACCATGCTTCTGATGAGAAGTAGTACTTACACGGTCTTGGCTTTCAGGCAATTGTGCTTTCAGTTTTGTGGCACCAACGGCCTAGAACTCTCCGAAGAAAGTATAAAGAGCTTAAAACGGAATTACCCTTCAAAAACAGACTCAATACCCACCTCTTTACCCAGAGAGGCAAAGAAGCGCTTTTGGAATAACCATTTGGTCATTAAAAAGCACTGAATAAATACTGATATAATAAAAATCAAAAACTTTGACTGATAAACACTACATACGATGTATTATAGATTTGTGTAGTGTTGATTTTTATCCATGGATACTATTATTGTTGGTGTCTTAAAATCCACGGATGAGATATCTCTATCATTGTCTGACGATATTCTATTGTATGTATTAAAATAAATAAAAAAGACTACTTCACCAGTAGGTCAACCGCTTTAGTAAACACATCAATAGACCGTTTGTTCTTTGGTAAAAACGTCTCGAAATGATGATGACCAGTGATGATGATGGCAATTATTAGTGGGTGAAACGGACGATTGTTAGCTCCATAACTATACATCTTGAAGATGTGCCTTACACTAAAGATATCATCACGAATGATTCCATTTTTGAGCTCCGAATAAGACGTTGATTTTTTTTCGTTGATATTCATTTAATCTTATTTATTTACTTTACAGAACTAATAGTTCCAATAAAAAAATCGTACAATTGATAGAAGCAAGTATAAAACAAAATCGTGTTAAATAGGTAAAAATTAAAAATATGTGAAGATAAACATAAAAATAGTATTAGGAAAGCAATTAAAATAATAAGAAGAACAAAAAAACATAAAAACACTTGTCAAAACACTACACTTTACTGGCGAGTATAGATCAATGATCAAAGCGTTTGCTTTGCAAGCCAAAAGTCGTGGGTTCAATCCCGGACGGAGATTTAAAAAAAGAATTTTAATCGATTTCTGAGCTCTTAAATACTCCCGGTTGGTGTGAATTAGATCCCTCACCCGTAAAATACCAGTTATAGCCTATTAATTAAAATTGGTGGTAGACAAAATTCGTTCCGTGAAGACCACGCACTGATAGTAAATTACTTTATAAGGATGATGCTTGAATGTCGGGCTGTAGTCTAGGACGTTGGCGGATCAACACTCCTTATGCAGCGCAGAATTCCACAAATGAGATTTTCAGAATTACTATCACCATCTGTCGGTATTTTCCTGTGTATGCTTACATAAAAAATAAATTTAAGAAAACATTTAAGTCTGGGCAACTAATACCAGTGATAAACGAGGAAAAGGTACCGTTTGTGGGGAGGAGTGAAGAAAGGATAAACATTTACGACAGTGTTGCATATTTCGCGTAGCGCTGACCTTACTTTTTATATGTACCATTAAAAAATAATTTAATTAAATACACTGATGAAGTACGCAGAGCGCAAGAAACCGCAGTCTCATTTAATTACAATGTGCTATTGGATCGGAAAGTCTTCATTTAGTGGTTAAAAACATTAGTAATGAGTTAACTGAATTAATTAAATTATTTTACATACTCGCTAAAAATACACGCGTCAAATATATTGTTGCTGTTTCTTTTACAGATGACATCATCCTTCAAGTTATTCCATAAATTGATGATTGATTCAATACCGCGTAAGTGTCACAACAATCGTCGATAAAATTAACATAAAACATGTACACTTGCACTCATACCTCACATAATACATCACGTGATCTGCACTCATATCTGCCATAAGTGTAGTATGTGCGAAGTCATTCCGCGCATTCACTCAGCACTTTGCACGTAAAGAAAGCAACACTTGCACTTATACTTTACTCTCATTTTCCGCACATTGACAAGTGTTTTCATTTTTTGCACAGTTAAGTCCTTTACGTAAACACTGATAGAAAAAATGTGTTACTCGACTTAGAATTTGAAGCAAATATCACACTTTAAAGCGGCATACTTGTTGACGAGTTATTGATATATAGGCAAGCTCATACTCTACTAACTAATAGGGGTATACCTCTATGTACAGGTATGCTTATTTCTGATCAATACAAGCTTCTTCTTCGTGGTATCAATCCAGTGGATTGGTTTGCAGCAACAAAATCTTGCATCTCGATCTCCATTCCTCTCGGTCCTCCGCAACCCTCTTCAGATTAGCATAAGAGCTATAACTCATGTCCTCCAACACTTGCTGCAAATACTCCCGTCTAGAACGCCCTCTACAGTTTCTACCCTCAACCATCCCCTTCACAATGTCGTGAAGAAGACCATCGTGGTGCATGATGCGACCGATCCATCGGGCTAGCCTCTCTGATATTAAATCGTCTTAATTTTTCTGACCACCAATATACAGTCAGTAAATATATACCTTTTCAAATATCATCGCTTAAGTCTGGGATGTTCTTCCAAGATCAATATTTACTGCTTAATATAATCATACACTTACAATTAATTGTATTGTACAATTGTATGTTTTAAATGCGGTTATCGTTTGATTACTGAAGATAAGTGTTAATGGACCAATACGTGCTTGGCGTAATCCGCCTCTTACGATTAATTGATACATATCTTGAGAAAATCAGGTTAATCATTCCACGTCTTTAAAATACTAGTTATATCATATTATAACACCCTAATATATTTTGTGTCTCGCTCTGAAAGCCCCCAAAAGCCTTATGTCCGAGCATGTTCTTAGATGGATTTCTGAATGCAGCTATATCTTGGGATAAGGCATGGGCAATAGTAGCACCTAGAATACAGGTATATGTGTGGTGGCAACTTATGGCGACCACAATATATATACTTGTTAATGTATAATATAATACACATGTAAAAAAATCTTCGACGCATTACAAGCAAAAACTTTTGTATTTTTAACAACCAGGATTTTTAGTTGAGTATTTTAGATTTCACTGATATACTTACACGCGTTTACATCATAAAACTATTTAAAATTATGCTGTAATCTTAAGCTTCTTCATAGATCGAACTCGCAATTTCTTGCCAGAAAGTGTAGGGTTTTTGCACTCTGTCATACTCTTCGTCATTCTGCATTGAAAGAAAGCAACGACTCACTCTCGATTTCCGTACTATGCACACCTGAACTTTGACAAGACAGGTGCTTTCAGTTTTTGCTCCAAGCTCAACTCAGTGATTCGCTTTTATTAGCTCACAGCATGCTACTGAATGCTGACTGATTAGATCTTCCGTTTTTTATTTGCAAGGTGAGCAATGCATTTTTAGATACTGTAACGTACACGTAACAGTGATCTACATAGCACTTAAATCATCTATGCTGATTTCATAAAAATATTGAATCAGACTTGTCATCATTATTCTATGTATAGTATTATAGTATATAAAGAACAATATACATATAATGTACTTGGTCGAGCTGCGGGAGGCAAAGCTGACATGGAATGAGGCGAAGAAGAAGGCTACTGAAAGAGTTTTGAAGAAATGAAGACCATATGCTCCAGTTAGAGGACCGAACATGATGACGATGATGATGAAAATGTCGTTATAAATCACTGAAGCTAAGCAACATTGGGTGCGGACCAAAACTTGAATATTTCATTGCCTGTTGGTCACCTGATATCGCTTGTCGGGTTTAGGCCAAATGGTCAATGCTTCGGGAACGAAAGGCTTACCATCCGATATCTTAAAAAAAACATTTAACAAATCAGTAAAAAATATGTCTCAGATAGTATAGCTGTTTAGGATGTCATCGGGAACCATATATGTTCTCAGATGGACCTTCAGGTGCAAAAATGTCTTAGAACGAAGAATGGTCATTGCTAACTGACAGGACTAAGTGGCGGAAATTTGTCGTTAGAATAAGTTACAAATATGGAATAGGTATGGAAAAAAACAAGCATATATAATAATAAAATTGGTTTACTCACTTCGTCCTTAATATGTCTTGCCGACGGAGAAACGGTTAAGGTGCTAGAGAACCTAAAACCTTTGGTTATATTCACAACCCGAGAACACTTATTGGAATATTACCCAATACGAGTATGCTGGAGACGTCTTCAAGGTTTGCTCTACATCGCACTTACCCATCTTGTGCTAACCATTGTCTTGCTGCTGTTGAGGCTGGGCGTCTGCAGAGACCTCGAGGTCGTATCCCTCCTCGACTGTGGCAGATAGCGCCTCGTGGCCTCAAACCAGTGCTCAACAGTCGCAACAACTCAACACGAGCATTGTTGCCCAATACCGTGCATAGGCTTACCACACGTCGCAATCTAGAGCACACGTTTAGTTGATATATCACATTATATCAAAATCAAATTTAAATTCTCTCTAGAGCTTTTTTGACGTCGAATTTCAGAAACTCAAAAACATAGATACTTGTAATTCATTATTAATTCCTCCTTTTTTTGTTTCTATATTTTTAGCATTACCTTGATGATCCCTTTCAAAAACTAAATAGATAAATACTCTTGTTTTAGTATCATTTGTGTATCAAACTACATCTTTTTGGCTCAACGTTCGTTTATAGTTTATAGCCGCCCCTTAGAACAAAGTAATTCAGGCCTCGGAAACGTTGGGATAATCATCCGATTTCCAAAACCGATTCAAAAATCGCCCAAAAATATGCTCCAGATACTTCTGTTACTGATTTTTCAAGTATTCTTCTGCTATTGAGGTTATCAGGAACTATATATGTTCCCAAGTAGACCTTCAAATGCAAATATGTCCTACAACGAGGAATGGACAGTGGCAGCTGACAGAACTAAGTGGCGGAGATTTGTCGTGACCATATTTCCATATATGAATCGGATATGGGAAGAAAGAAATATAAACTTGTTTTAACATGAATCTTTGTCGGGTATGAAATGCTGAGCACTGTGATCCTTGATGACAGCTTCTTATTTGCATTTTCAATTATTATTTTTCATCATTCGCGTCATTAAACTGAGCAGATCAAATCATTTAACATGTGTTCATTTATCTGATTTTTTGAGTATTTTTTACAAAATTCATTACGTATTCGATTGTAATTACATTTAATTATGACAATGTGTTATATTGTTAAGAGATACTTAAAGCGTAACTCAGAATAAAATAATGCTAAACAAAAATAATAAAGTATTTTTTAAGGTTGAATAAGAGACAAATTATTAACAATAATAATAATGAATCTTATTTATTAAGCCACTAATGCTATAATCAAAATTTTACATACAATAATTCCAAACAAATACAGAAAAAAATCAAAATTTAAATTAAGCAGAATAGAAAGAAAATATAAATCGGCATGTACCCTTACACCACATTATTATACTACTCAGTAAGTGGAGCACCGGATCCCATCCGGATGACCATGTTAAGGTGCACCCAGTGCCCCTCACGTCGAGCAGGGGCGCCTTTCTCCAGAGCAGCGCGACGTCGCCGTACGGCTGTCTAATAAACTGATTGTATTACTAGACGTTACCATTCTGTTACTATACTCATACTCGTATTACTTATTTTGTTTATGCTAGATCTTCCTTGTCGTTGCGCCATATGTTCTTGTTCTCGAATAATCTATAAAACTTCATACATCTCACACGCTACACATTATGATCGTTGCTCATTCGATTCCTCGATATATGTTGAGATAAAAACATGGGCACCGTATTAATATATTATATTCGAGCAAGGTCACTTTATGATACGGCATGATTTTAGCAGTATGTATGACCTCACTAATCAAACTGCTTTACAATACAAAAAATCGTGACTGATTTTTTTTATATAAATAATACAACGTACCGTACATGTGTCTGCGAAATATAGTACATATAATAAAAAAGGATACGTATTCGGAGGTGCATGGCATAGTGGTAAACTTGTCAACTGTAGTGCGATGAATTTGAGTTCGAAACTGGATTAAACGACCGATCGTATGTGTTCCATGTATTGTAGATATATATAATCGTGCCGGAAACAACAGGGTCAGATCCTGTCTGCCTAGAAGTGGGTGATGTCGATGGCGTTACTCCCGGCCTTCATCAGGTATTCCTGGTTGAAGCTACTCGGACACAGCGCACACTTCAGAAGGTGTGACAGGGTCTGCTCCACGTCACATTCAGTCGGTCCGCTGTAAAACTGCCTGGCTTTCATTTGTGTCCTCATCTTGCATACTCCGGTCTGAAGTCTGTTAAGGGACCTCCATATATTCCACCCCTGACCGTGTGCAGGGGCTAGGTCCTCTTTCGGGGCAATCCAAGTATTCCCCTCAGATGCGCTTCTCACATGTTCAGCCGCAGGGTATCACCAGTTCTGTTATCGACTGTAGGAAACGTCTTCTTGATTTGAGCCGTGTGATAACCAGATTAAAGCAGATTAGACGTTTAGTTGCAATTATTTATCAGATAAAATGCATAAAAAAAATTAGACCCTATTTAAAGGTGGTTTGTAATATTTAATGCTTAATATTGAAATTTTCACATATTTGCCCCAAATAACTAATACCTTGAAGTTACTTGTGTTTTATTGAGTAAGTTACATGCTAAATTTTCTTGTGTAAAATATCTTATCTCCCTGGTTGGTGTGAGACTGATGCCTCATAGCGCAACAATCAAAATAAGCGGTAGATGTATATCATCTCGTAAACACCTCCCATTAACACTAAGTCCTTTATTGAACGAATCGAAGTAGAATTTATATGATGTCGCGAAACAACTGGTCTGTAATCTAATACAATAATACTGGCGGAATAACACTCATGATGCATATTGTTATTCAGCGTTTAGCCATCTCCAAAATGGCAAGCTACATCATACAATTGTTCAGATTAACTGAGTGGCGGTACTCTCCTACATGTGCTTGAATAAAAAACATATCGCAACGTAAACACATATGATATAATATTATAAACTGTATATTTCAATCTACGCGCGTTGTGTTGCCAGTGGAAAAAACTCGCTTGCCGATATTGAATAAGCTCAACAATAGATTTAATTTATTTGCGTTTTCCCGCTGGGCGTGGACGTGTGTAATTAATTGTTAAATGGCAACATTAATTATAATTTATTTCTCAATTTCGTCTGATAAACATTTTAAAATTTAAACTTATTGGTAAGCATCATCGAGAAAACTATATTACAAAATAAAAGCTTAACTGGTAATTAAACTCATGGATTTGTAATAAATTGATTTATACATACTGACATCCCCAGTCTTTAAAAAGGCGACAAGTCGCGGTTCGTCACGTGGCCGCGTGGAGTCAGGATTCAGGAGCAGGTCGCAAAGCAAAGAACTTGTTTTTGAAGCATACTTCGCATTTATTTTTAATAAAGACTTGATTTCCTCGTCTGACCGATACATGACGTTCCGTCGGCCGGGCAGAGACTTAACTGACCACTAAGCGCGCTCGTAATGGGCTGTCGCCCAGCGCCGCAAGTCGCGATCTACAGAATCAATGGCGCACCAATTAGAGCAGCCATGTACATAACTAACGTCACAACCGTGACCGGACTTGTCAAGATGCCAATATGGCGACACATACATGTACGACAAGCGAACAGAAATAAGAGACGAAAGATTGGATATCGAGGTTTTCTGCACCAGTCACCAAGGACTGAATTATGCTTATGTCACTGCATATAATACTAATTAAATTTTAAGCATAAATGTTTATTTGCTACTAATCACTTTGATATCCTTCTTAAATATTATTTAATTATTTAAGATTTTCCAATTTGTTGAGGAGTAATATAAACGTGTTAAATATTTGTAAAGCTTAGATTTGGGGTTTTTAATTCGTAAGTATCAAAGAAAGTTTTTCTTAAGTAAACAAATATAGGAGAATACTAACAGAACGCAGCCCGAGATTCACGCATCATCCGAATTATTACAAAAATTTACTATAAATGAGTGGTCTGCACGGGACGACTTTCGTCTACCCCCAATTTTAATTAATAGGCTATGACTAGCATTTTACGGGCGAGGGATCAAATTTACACCAACCAGTGATATTTTAGAGCTCAAAAATCGTTAAAAAAACTTTTCTTTAATCTCCGTCGGGGATCAAACACACGACCTTTGGATTGCAAAGCAAATGCTTTGACCATTGAGCCATACCCGCCGGCAAAATAGTATAAATATACTTACTAAACAGGAAAAACTTTTATCTTTACTCTTCTTTAGACGCAATGCACTTGTCTCGTATAAAAAACGTCTCAGATCAGCTAGGGCAAGCAGAAGCACCCTGCAGCTGACGGGAGGTAGTCCTAGCACGCTTTTTGGCAATCTTGCTTATAGCTATGGCCTGTAACTCTACCGGAAAGCATAAGAGAGCTTAAAGCGGAGGCATCCTTCAGAAGCAGCGTCAAGACCCACCTTTTTACTCAAGAGAGGCAAAGAAACGCCTTTGGATTGATCATTCGGTCATAAAAGAGCGCTATACTAATACTAATATAATAATAATAACGTACTTTAATTGAATTCAACCGTTTTTACGTATCGAATCAAATGCGTCTTCTTACCTGCCGCGTCCGCTTAAATTTTCTAAGACCTGCTGAAATTAGGGTTACGTCGTTAACGCCGGTCTCATTTTGTATGAGACCGTGTCTCATTAAGGACATAGAGAACCATTGAGAGTGCTCGCCGCGCACCAAACCGCAAAAAACAGAAATTCCTCGTCGGCCGACCTACAAACAGTACACGCGGAACTTTTTTTTTGTACCGTTTTTGATTTTTCGACGAGGAAACGAACTCTCGCAGACCATTACACTGGATGGCAGTCGCGGAGGCTGTCATGTGATTTTTTTTATTTAAACATATATTTAATTTTATTAATAATTAAATATACATATACCATACATAAAATTCTTTTTTCAACACGTCAATCCAAACACAAAAATAACGGCAGAAGCGGGATGCGAACAAAGAATATTGAAATAATAAAATAATATTCTAATAAAAATTTAAAAAAATCCATATAATAATGTCTCCTTGAGACAATATCAAGAAGGTAAAATTATTCATCAGTAACACAGGTAAATGATTGGTTATAAAGTCCAAGTCGGAACTATAAGTAGTCGTTTCTCATCCATTCAGTCTATAGTTTGGTTCGAGACCCGAGTGGTACTTACTAAAATAAATAGACTGTCGGAAAGTAATAATATTAAGCTTGTGAATAAATGATGACTGATTGAATAGTAAAAAAATAAAAAAATACATACATACTTTGAATATATACTATAGCGACATCTATCATACGATGATAACAATGACATAAGTACTAGTTTCAACGTGAGTCGGTCCAGGCATAGTAATAGCCGAGTCGGCTGAGCGGTATGAATACCTGGGCATAGTTGATTTCCAAGGTCCGCGGTTCGCATCCCGCTTCTGCCGTTATTTTTGTGTTTGGATTGACGTGTTGAAAAAAGAATTTTATGTATAGTATATGTATATTTAATTATTAATAATATTGTAATATAGTAAATGATCTATAAAAGTAGATTAATATATTGAAATAATAAAATAATATTCTAATAAAAATTAAAAAAAAAACATATATATATAATTAGTATTTGTGGCGTGTGTGCATGTGTTCCAATTAAAATTTTCTAACGCATTAGCAGATTATTAGTGAAATTTTGGGGAATACCAATATGTACAATGAAACATACAAGCAAATAATGTTTTTAAAGGATTTTTTTATTACGTTTTATACAATTATTTTTCGCCTCGTTATATACACTTGGTCTCCATCTCATCATCAGCCTGTATCCATCCTCTGTTGAACGTAAGCCTCCCACATGAGTCTCCAGCCAAATTTGCAACGAACCCTTGAATACGGCAGTCACTTTTTGTGTTGGAGCCCTAAAGTAACATCTGGACTCAATCGACTCAAAAAGAGAATTTCGTTTAATAAGTAAAGACCCTCTTATGCTTAACCTCTAATCCTCGAAAGACAGACGTAAGATTGGTTCAGTTATTTTTCCACCGTTGTAACTGAGGCGGCTGCTCTTCTGAACTCAAATAATTGCATCCACCACCGGCTGACTGTGACTTATACTTGCTCAAAACCATACAAGGTTGATATGTCGACCGAGAACCGTCAATTTCCGAAATTTCTTCCTAAAATCCACTGAATAGCTCCGAAATTCTCTTTTGGTTTCTGTGTTTCTTCTTTCATATTGTAATATATGGATGTCTTCAAGAAACCTTCCACTTCACGTACAAAAATAAACACAACACATTTTCTGCATGCAGCGTCAAGTCGTCCTGACTGCGTCATTAAGCTTACTGATATCGACTGGTTATGTTTTCCTGCATGCGCTTTAATTTTTAAAAAATCTACATTTTTCTACAACACCACACTTATTAAATTTAAACTAACTCAATATCAACTAATTTGTATGATTCAGACATAACGGTTGATTTTACTTCAATCTCTTACTTTGAATGACACTTTCGATCTTCACGATCTTATCTCAGTTTTTAAGAAGTTTTGGAATTTTCACACACAAGTTGAATGTAATCATTTGTATTCATCGTAATGCTAACTGCTTTGAAATATTTACTTTTACAATAAAAAAAACAAATCATCTTTAACTGTTGAGCTGCGCTTACACTAGCAGTACAATAACAGTTATTATTATATATTTTTAATATATACTGTTGATTGTAAGCAATGTAGCACTTTATTTACCAAGAACCTTAGAGTCTAATAGATCAGTTTCCTCGTCTCGTATAAAATTATAAATTATTACTAAGATCATCGAAGTTAAGAAACGTTGATGTTGTACAAATACTTGGATCGGTTACCGCCTGTTGCAAACGTCCTGTTGTTGATTGGGTTGAGCCGCCCCTTAGGAGTAAATGTGTCAGGCGTTGGAAATGTCGGAAGCGTGACAAAAATCAACCGATTTCTTTAAAAGTTGTGATTTACTAGTCGGCCAAAATATGCCTCTATAGATACTATGGCTGTCGTTTCTTCCCTGGGCTCCTGTCATGAGGTTCATCGAAAACTGTATATAACAATGTTCTAAGGTGAACCTTCGGATATTGAGATATCTTAGGATAATAAACAATAGTTACTGACATAACTGAGTAGCGGCAATTTATGGTGAGGATATTATCTTTCATATATGGGAAGAATCGAAAAGAAACGTATGAAGTTTTTGTAATCAGCAACACATCTTAAACGCTGATAACATTTAATCAAAAGAGTTTGATTCACGAGTCTTATAGTGAATTATATATTTGTTATTGATTAACCTGACGATCACCGTAAGCACACATGTGCGCTCTACGTAGACGATCGCCATAAGCGGAGCTGTGCGCACTTCGTATTTAAAAATTAATTCCAATTTTCTTACAACGACATGTATGAATATTTTAAAATATTAATAATAACAAACCAAAAAGGATCGATATTTTTCGATAGTTTGAGAGATATTCAAGAGGTGGTTGTTGCGCTGTTTCTACAAACATGCGGCGATTCAATGTATGATAATTTATATTTTTTAAGTACAAGTGACAAATACTGTCTGTAAACTTAAAATATTGAACACCACTCATGTTCCTTTACTATTTAATTATCAAGAAAACACTGACAGTTATCAGTGCAGCTTGGGAGGTTCATCGCGTGCTTGCTAACCAGATGAGAAAACATTACACTCGCAAGGTGCCTCAATGTTTACCAAAGCCACACAAAAAATTAACGAGTCGAATAATGCCACTATTAAAAATCACTTAGAACAACGGCCCGTAATGGCAGGAACGGCCAACAAGAGTAAATATCGAGAGAGAAAAAAACATATACGATACCTTGCCTCGGGAGTTTGATTCTTAATTCACTTACGTCTGACTTGATCTCGGGGCCGTTGTTTATTTTTAGAAAATAATCGGCAGCCGAATCGTTTCAGCGAAACCTGTTGTGTGAATAAAATAATTTCACGTGTGATAAAAACTGATACATTAGTGTGTATACTTTGCAGGTATTGTAAAACCAAGGAATAAGCAAGCCTTCCTTTCCATCCATCGATCATTTCTTCGTCGTAGTATCAATCCGGTGGATTGGTTTGCAGCAACAGAATCTTTCATCTCGATCTCCCCTCCTCTCGATCCTCTGCAGTCCTTTTCAGCTCAGCATAAGATCTACAACTCATGTCGTCGAATACTTGCTGCAAATAATCCCGTCTAGGGCACCCTCTACAGTTTTTCCCCTCAACCATCCCTTCCACAGTGTCGTGAAGAAGACCATCGTGGCGCATGATGTGATGGTTCTATATAGAACCATCACAAGAACATTCCGATATATATCGGAATATTTAGAGAGTTCTTATTAAGGTTTGGCATCTTTTCTTGCGACGCTTGTCCGTGTGATCCTAGCATACAACAGACAGTTAGATATTTTCTGATGGAGTGCATCATACATTAGAACAAGAGACGCGTTCTGTATTTGATACTCTTTCAAATATAGTAACATACTCCTCTCTCTAAAAAGGTGTTATTCAGTCGCGTGGTGGCAAGATAAGGAGCAGATTAATAACACAGATTTTTTGAAGCACATTGACATATATTTACGATAAGCCTTACAAACTTATGGCCAGGACCTAGTCACAGCATTCGGCCGGGCCAAAATACAATATGCTCTCACCGACGGTCGGCACACGACTCCTGCGCTCGGGATGGGCTGTCGCCCGGCGCCACGAGCGAAGGTCTATATACTAATATAGACATATTGACATTTTGGACTAATAACTAGTCCAAAATGCCTATACGGCGTCACATGCATGTCGACAACCGAACAAAAATAAGAGACGAAAGCTTGCATATCGTGGTTTTTGGTACCAGTCATCAAGGTCTATAAAATGCTGATGTCGATAGGAAATGAAACGCTGCATTTATGGCATATTTTTCACAATTACCTTAATATTATTATTATTGTTATATTAGAATTTGTATAGCGCTCTTTTATGACCGAATGATCATTCCAAAAGCGCTTCTTTGCCTCTCTGAGTAAAAAGGTGGGTCTTGAGTCTGCTTCTGAAGGATGCCTCCGCTTTAAGCTCTCTTATGCTTTCCGGTAGTGAGTTCCAGGCCATTACCTTATTACTGCCACTCAGTTCGTTCAGACATCTCTGCATTCGAAAGTCCATCTAGTGTCATATATGGTTCCCGATTACCTCCATGGCAGAAGCCCGGGGACTTACGGCATTTGTAGTATCCGAGGCATATTTTAAGCGATCTCATGCTCCTAATGCTTAAACTATATAGTGATGAAGGATGACGTAACCCCATCAATAACACGCAGTAAGTAACCTAGTCATGTTTTTGTTCGCATCCAATGTTGCTTAACTACGGTGATCGTGCGAAAACCGCGCTTATATAATGTGTTTATATCGTTGGTCATGTAGCGCTTAGCCATCTTAAAAACGGCAAGCGTCTTATATTTGAATCTACAGAAAAGATTTCTTCATCATTGTCTGTCAGTTTTCTCCTGTATACGCTTACAAAAAAATGTTTACGTGTAAATAAAAACATGTCAATGTATAATCATTTACGTTTAGCTACTGTGAAAAGAAATAATGTTTATAATATTACGATTCGGTCCCATTTCTTGATTGCTATGTAAATACAAAATCAGATATAATCTGCGACCAATCTTAGAAAAAAAAACGTATTTACATAAATAATGTATGCAGATGTTTTGACTTGTGTGACAGATTAGTATGAAAATGTATCAGATTTCTCTCTGGAGAGAGGTCGCTGATGATGGCTATCGTCTGTCTGATGGACCAGTCACGCTTGGATGGGCAGCGATCGCTGATCATGGACTTTGGATGTTGATTGAAGAGTCTACGTGGCGAGAGGTTTTCTTTTTATGCTAATGCGTGCATATTATTATATCAAGAAAATACATCTTAAAGTGATGTATTACTTGTTTAAAAATGTGCGTAATCAATAAATATGTGTCTCTTAATGGGTTGAAATTTAATGTTTTAAATACATGTTTTCGGTATGAGCCGCTCATTACGACCAAACGGTCCATGCCTCGAGAGCTTCAACAAGTCACCCACAAAATTACGCCTCGTATACTACAGTGTCGTCTCTTCAAGTTCTTGAGTTGTGGAGGCCGTCGGGAACCATATATGTTCCTAACCTTCGGGCGCAGATACATCTTTGGACGATGCATAGATATACTCTTTCAAATTCAAGTGTCGCCTTTACATCATGTGCGTTACCGTCATCTTTTCATCTGCCTCAAACCAACACCCATTTTCAAAGTTATACCTTTTGGCTGGTATTGCTCCACCAAACATAAGATGCAAAGTCATATGCGCCGAAGAAATGCGTAAGACAATCAACCAACCGTCCCACTGCTTGTATAATCAGATAACCCCAACACCCAGACTGAAGTCGCAAAGCAGCTTTCTGAGATCCACACAACCTCTCACATCCGGCCCTGAAAATGAGAGACTCCAGCTCTGGCAACAAGTCGCATCAGAGAATTTCATTACTCCAAAGGAAGGCCTCCTTACAGGCAAGAACCTTGACTGACGGACCTGTAAATCCCTGAACATATGAAGAACCGGAGTTAGTAGAACAAAAGACAACCTCTAATAGTGGGGAATGCTTCAGCAGGCAGAATCAATGTTGTGCGACTGTGGAGACCTACAGATCGCCTCACATATAAGATCCTGCCTCATGTGCCCAACAAGCTGCACATCCCAAGACACAATGCTGGGCAACACACGAGCTATCGGTGTTGCTTGATATTGGGCAGAAATAATTTGACACAAAGAAGGAGAAGAAAAATAATGTTTTTAAGAAAACAATTACATATTCATCTGACACTTGAAATTTTCTTGCAAATCAAAATAATCTAGTTTTTGTTTTTAGAAACGATTCAAGTTGGTAGCAATTATTCAAATAAAGTATTAACAAATAATAAACGTAATTACTCATAAATATTCAATACGAATATCATTATTCTATGATCAATGTAAGAATGTATGAAAACCTGTTTTATTTAAATTTTGATTTCTACCGGTATACAAGAAAATAATTGTTTAAAATTAATAATGTGTACGTACTCATTATTTATGTGTGGGTTCAATTTACTTGTTTTCAATTCAAATACTTTACGATTTGCATTAATAAGGCGGGTAATCAAATACACATATAATTTAGTGACTATTTAAAATAATAGTATAGTTAAGTTATTTTCATACTCGTACAAAAGAATGTTGACATATTGTGGTTGGTGAATTCCTTTTTGGATTCTGTCATTTACCATTTTCAATTACAACCAATCCATTTTTACGGGGAATCATTGTGAATACGTGGTGTTAACGAGACGAATTTGACTGTATATAACATTTTTTATTAATAGGCTATTACAGGAATTTTACAGGTGAATTATAATTTTACGGATTTTTTATGTAAACACATACAGCAGGATACCGATAGATAGTATGTATTATATAGTATGACTTTATTATATAATTTCTTAATACATTACAATAATCACATACCCATTAATTTTTAGAATATTCTTTTTTCAATTGTGGTACCCGCACACATATTTTCTCTTTATCCTAGCCATTTCCCATCATCTGGGGTCGGCTCTCCTTGTGCACGTTCGCCATGTCTGTCTGTCCTGCGTTGCATTCTCGATCGAACCCAGGGTTTTCGGATCCTTGCTTACAGTCCAGGTTGCCTGTGGTCTTCCAGGTCTTCTTCTCAGCGTGGGTATGTTGAGGGCTCTTTTCACCATGTGGTCCTCATCTCTCCGTGTCACATGCCCATACCATCTTAGGCGGTTTTCCCTTATCTTTTCAGGTATGGGGGCCACCCGAAAAAACCCCGAATATGCTCATTTCGAACTCTGTCCACTCTAGTCACACCGCCCGCCCACCTCATCATCTTCATCTCTGCCACATGAATCCTATTCAAGTCACGTTTCAGCGGGGTCCAACACTCCGATCTGTAGAGCGTAGCTGGCCTTACAGCACTTTTGTAGATTTTACATTTGATCCTAACTGGAATCTTACTGTCACACAAAACCCCAGAGAGAGACCTCCATTTCAGCCATCCTGTGTTTATTCTATGCTCCACGTCAGATTCAGTTTTGGCATCTAAGGATATCACACACATATACCCGCACACATATACAACCTGTAAATATGTGTGTACTAATGTAGGAACTTATCCATACTTATATAAGCCACTGCCTGCTTTTAATTTTTCATTATTGAAGATGGTCTCTTAAGGAAGGCTGAAACATGTAATCATTAAAATAAGTTGTGAATCAAAACTAAATATGTTCAATTTATCATTTTTTTAATTAAAATTAATTTTAAAATTATAATAATGCAGTTTCACCAAGTATTGTCAGTTGATAACCTCAATGTTATTTATTGTTTTGAATACAAAATGACGATGGCTATGGAAGAAAGTTTTCCACGGCCATTTTCTATCTGAAAAACAATTATAAATTGCAGCCACTCAATGCTGTCAGTTGCCACTGTACATGTTGTATCCCAAAACATCTCTGCACCCGAAGGTCCACCTGAAAACATGCATGATTCCCGTCGACATTCAGATCAGGAGTCCGGGAACTTGGAGGCATATATTTGGTGATTACAAACAATGAAGTTCCTAGCATAATCAAAGAGGATAGGCACCTAGTAAGAACTATCTCAGAGAGGCGATCGGTCACATCATGCGCCACGATGGTCTTATTCACGACATTGTGGAAGGGATAGTTGAGGGAAGAAACTTTAAAGTGTGCACTAGACGGGAGTATTTGCAGCAATTGTTCGAGGACATGAGTTGAAGCTCGTATGCTGAGCTGAAGAGGACTGCAGAGGATCAAGAGGGGAGTTGAGATCGAGATTTTGTTGCTGCAAACCAATCCATCGGATTGATACTGCGAAGAGATGGGTGATTTGTTAATTTATTTTAAAGAAGAACGGATGATTAGCCTGATGCTTGTAATGCGTTGACTATTGTTGTTCTTAATTAGCGGCTATACTTAAATAAAATACATCATTTTAAATATTTACATCGCTGCTTATAACATCGTTTGTCATCGAGTCAAGATTGACTAGTTTTGATGTAAAATATTTCTTAAGTGCCTATTTATTTATAAAATTTTAATAAATATCGCATTCGTTAATACTTGAAATGTTATTTCTCATACACGCATTAAAATATCAATAGCTGTTGACACCACAAGCCCGACGGCGCATGAAAAAATTGAAATCAATAATGGCAACACGACAGTCGAGTATTTCTCATTTATGTGATAACTATTCGATTAAAATAAAAATATTATGACATGATACGAAGCGTAAAATATGATGTACAGGTATAGTCGTATGCTTAAAGCACACACTGTGATTTCGACAGTCTCGCATTTGAATCCAAAAGATGAGTATAAATTTGTATTTATTTTTAAACACAAAAAAATATTTTTCAAACTTATTTTTTTTTATGTAAGCACGTACAAGAGAATACCGACATGTATAGTAATTATTTTCGGTGATAGTTATTCCGAAGTCTCATCTGTGGAATTCTATGACGCTTACCATGCTGTATATGGCTAAACGCTCCATGCGGAGTGTTGATCCGCCAACGTCAGCCCGAGATTCACGCATCATCGTTATTATTACAGGAATTTACTATGAATGTGTGGTCTTCACGGGACGACTTTCGTCTGCCACCAATTTTAATGAATAGGCTATGACTGGCATTTTGCGGGTGAGGGATCAAATTCACACCAACCGGGGTGTTTTAGAGCTCAGAAATCGATTAAAAATCTTTTTGTTTTTAATCTCCGTCGGGATCGAACCCACAAACAGTTCTCAACGTGGTCTATATTAAAACTATACTAAAATAACAAAGTTACCCACATTTTACCCACTTACATATGCACGAACTAGGAAACAAATATACATAAAGATTCGGTTATATTTAAAAAAAATGTGTTCTCCTAAATGCGTTTATATCGTATTAAAAGTATTATGAAAAAATTGCAAGAAATCGTATTAGCCCAAATCGACACGGCATACAAATGCCCCGTACGATATTATTCAATATTTCTTCATATTAGAGACGTTCAAATGTAATTGAAGATTTTTTTTTCTTTTGTGGGAATCTTTGATTGATTCACCTGGCAAACTTAACACGACCCCTCACATTCAAATGTCAAGCCTCCGCGGCGGTCAGACGGATTGCTATTGACTTTTGAAAAAAGTAATATGCTTCGATTAACCCGACAGCCGGTTGGACTGTGAGATTTCATGAAACATTGCTATCAGACGATATGAACCTTTACAGACTAAGCGGTTCTCACACAGGTTGCTAATCTATAATAAAATATATGCAGCTCTTGAATTATTAGCGTGGCTTAATGATATTGTACAATTTGTACTTATAATCTATATATAATCTCGAATGCATTTTTAAATTATTATTTTTTTGTAAAAGTTTAATATTTTTTAGCACCTAAGCTGTTATTTTAATTTAATTTTTTTTTGTTCCATATTGAATGAATATTTCAATCACAGCCAGGAGATATAAATTATCATCCTCTTCTCTCTCAAAAGGTGTTACTCAGTCGCGTGAGGGCAGATAAGGAGCAGGTCATCAAAACAAAGACTTTTTTAGAAGCACATTGATTTATGATAAATTTGGTTTTTCCCGATTGATAGTAATATGACGTTACTTTCGCCGCGACCGATCGGAGCTTAACATTGCGATCTCGCCGACGGACGGCAGACGACCCCCGCGCTCGTGATGGCTTTCGCCCAGCGCTGCTAGCGGCGGCCTACATAACTAGTCCCAAATGACAATATGGCGGACACATTCATGTACGACAAGCAAACAGAAATAAGAGACGAAAGATTGTATATCGAGGTTTTCGGTACCAGTCAGCAAGGGCTCTATCATGCGGATGTAAAAATATATGAAATGTTTATTTTACGATAGGGTTTTGTGTGATGGCAAGATTTCAGTTAGGACCAAAGGTAAAATCTACAAAAATGCTGTAAGGCCAGCTACGCTCTACAGAGTGCTGGATTCCGGTGAAACGTGACTTGAATAGGATTCATGTGGCAGGGATGAAGATGATGAGGTTGGCGGGCGGTGTGACTAGAGTGGACAGAGTTTGAAATGAACATATTCGGTGTTCATTTCGGGTGGCCCCTATACCTGAAAAGATAAGGGATAACCGCCTTGTATTTATATTTTATATATGAATTACTATATTTCGTTTTTTATAAACTAGTATTTATATTGTATTTTACATGTAATATTGTTATTTCACGTACGTACATTTGTATGTAACAACCTAATTTGTGTATTAATGAATCATCATCATCATCATCGTCAGCCTGTGTCCGTCCACTGTTGAACGTAGGCCTCCCGCATGAGTCTCCATCCTCTTCGATCCTCCGCCTTCCGCATCCAGGTCACTCCCGCTATTCTTCTTATATCGTCAGTCCATCTTGTAGGGGGTCGGCCAATGCTTCGTTTGCCAGCTCTTGGATTAATTAATTAATGAATAAATGCATAAAAAACAACAATAAACTGAACCAATTTCGTTGTATCTACATTTTAATGTGCTTGCTTCTTTAGCTTAAAGTATAATACAGGTATTATATGCATGTGATGTTTGAATTTTTTGTGTGGCCGCTATGTAGTGATCTGTAAAGGTGAAGTTCGAGGGGTAATCATCAGCGATGTGGCAAGTTACTTGTAGAAGATCACACAGCATGGACCGTTATATACGTGACTTCTTCCAAACACCAGTGCGGACCATTCAATGAAGCCTTTTTTGTCAATTTCCGTTAACACTCAGAGATCTATTAACCAAGACTTATGGAATTTTTGGTCATAATAAATTAATTAATTGCAACTTATAAAAAGTTAAATGTACACGCAGCTTAGAACAAGCATTATCTATAAGTAATACGCATTTATAATTAATTACGTGTTAATTTTTCGATATATATAATCGTGTCGGAAACAACAGGGTCACATCCCGTCTGCCCAGAAGTGGGCGACGTCGATGACGTTACTCCCGGCCATCATCAGGTCTTCCTGGGTGCAGCTTCTCGGACACAGCGCACATTCTAGAAGGTGTAACAGGGTCTGCTTCAACGCCGCAGTCACTTTCATTCGGTCCGCTCTAAAACTGCCAGGCTTTCATTTGTGTCCTCGTCTTGCATACTCCGGTCCGTAGTATGTTGAGAGACTTCCATATATTCCACCCCCGGTCGCGTTCAGGGGCTAGGTCCTCTTTCGGGGCAATCCAAGTAATCCCCTCAGTTGCTCTTCTCCACATGTTCAGCCGACTGTAAGAAAATTCTTCTTGATTTAAGCCGTGTGGTTATCTTAAGATAATTTTTCGAAGTGTGGCACAAAAGATCAAACGGTTGGTAAATAAATGTGCTTGGCTAGTACAAGGTTCGTGACTTGAATCCTCTGTTTATTTTTCGACGATCTATTAATGTAATTAATGTAAATTTGTATGTGTATCATTTTATCAAACACGTTAATTTAAGCAAAATTAACTCGTTCGTGAATTGTGAACCTTCCTATTGCGTACGTTTCTATATGATTAATTTTACAGCACTATTTCATACATAATGGCATACGCTCCTCATCATGAACGTCAGTACGCCTGTTCTTGAACTCTCTTCACCATTTGCGCACGTGCTGTACGCTCATAAACTTGTCTCCATAGATTTCGCACAGCTGGGAATGGATTTCTACCGGTGCAATGTTTTTTGCAGACAGGAAACGGATCATCCAGCGCAACTCGCACTTGGCGAGTAAAGCAAGGGGGAGATCCATCACTTACGGCTACTAAGCCAAGACTAAGCTTCACAGGCAGCTCGCTAGGGAAGGGATTTGGAGTGGG
The DNA here is from genome assembly GCA_022606575.1 of Glossosoma conforme. NCBI lineage: Eukaryota > Metazoa > Arthropoda > Insecta > Trichoptera > Glossosomatidae > Glossosoma > Glossosoma conforme. The sequence goes on along the minus strand of JAGTXR010000162.1, from coordinate 795,541 downwards.
AGATCCAAGGAATCGCGGAATCTACCATAACAGCGCTTTTCAGGACTGTAGCGCCATGGGAACCTTATTTTACAGATAACCTTCGTATAATATACACCTGGCTAATGGAGTATTACTATAAGCTATAAAACATGCATATTTTGCTAGGAACACATAAATAATTAACTATGGTTGAATCTATGCGTGCTTCTATCATAGACTCGTTCTCATAAACATTCTAACAGTACTATTATTATAACAAATTAAAGTGCATCTCGGTGTGTTTTTACTCACGTCTATTCCTGAGCGAAATCCATGATCTCGACATTCCTTCAGCAGTGGACCACATTATAATAAATACATGCGGAAATTCATCGATTTACTTCGTGACTTTGATTTTTTGCACTGCATAATATGCTATACTTTTTAACTTTTTTACTTTGCGATTGTAAGATCCTTAAATGTAGTATAAATCAAGTGTGTATCGAGTTGAACTTAAATTTAAATGTGCAAGTGTTGGATTATTTGAATTGTTTTTTGTCCTTGTATGATTCGCGTTTTGAAACTAATAATTGATGATAAATATAAAAAGGCAATTTGAACATCACATAAAGACCATGTCGATGTGGTAGAAAGATGTTGAACTATTTTTACAAGACGAACTGGTGAGGTTAGTTTTTTTACTAAAACACATACAAGAGAATACCGTCAGATGGAAATTTTCGTTTCGCTTCCAATGTTGCTTAACTTCGATGACCTAACCGCGCTATATATATAATCGTGTCGAAAACAACAGTGTCAGATACTGTCTGCCTAGAAGTGGGCGACGTTGGTGGCGTTACTCCTGGTCATCATCAGGTCTTCTTGCGTGTAGCTACTCGGACACAGCGCACACTCCAGAAGGTGTGACAGGGTCTGCTCCACGCCGCAGTCACATTCAGTCGGTCCGCTGTAAAACTGCCAAGCTTTCATTTGTGTCCTCGTTTTGCATACTCCGGTCCAAAGTCTGTTAAGTAATCTCCATATATTGCACCCCTGGTCTTGCCCTGGGGCTAGGTCCTCTTTCGGGGCAACAGCGCTAATGATGTGCTATTAATATATATTACTTCTATACAAGGATATATGTCTTAAAAAATGCATCAATGGATTAAATAATGACATTTAAAAATGATTGCGTGTTCTTGTTAATCCTCATTAATGCATATTCTTGTTCTATTGGATATTCCCAGCATACAACACTCTTATACATTGCAATAAAACATCTGTTAATGCGGACACTGTCAAGTGATTTATTGAAATTAAATTAAACCAGAAAGTCGTGTAATTGTTGGTCGTAAATATAACATGAACGTAAACAACGTGAACTTAATAATATACATACAAACATACAGGTAGATCAAGCAGCTGAGATCCTTAACACTTGTTGTTGCTGAACCTTTACAAAGTGACTAGGCCAAGAACCGGATGTGCCCTGTATACTGAATTCTATACATTTGTATGCTAGATAGTCAGTATAGTAATATAGTTGTACGAGTACTTAGGGCTTTATAAAAGCAATTTTAATTATAAGTGATCCAAATAGATTCACATTCGTTTCTTTTCCGACTGTATGATGGAAGGCTACCATGCCCGCTCACTCATCTCATTATTCCTTACAAAATCAAACTTAAGCTCTTCTGGATTTTTTTGCTTACTGGTCCATTTTCTTTGCACCCGGGTATATGTAATATATTAACTAAGGCACGTCCGCTGACGAAACTGTTCTACTGGCAAATACCTGCAACTTATATTGTACATTACTTACATTAATAAATATAGGGTCCGCAATCTAACATTTTTTTTCAACTAGTGCTTATTTCGTGAATGGTAACATTTAACTCATGTCTGGTTTGACAGATAATTAGTTTTATCCTTCCGCTAAGCGAATATGGTTGTGTATACGCTTGAACAACGCTGGAAAATATTGCGACATTACTTTGAAAATCAGGCCATTTTTCTTCAAAAATGAGCAAAAAGTGGCCGTTACAGTCAATGGCAATCGTTATCGGGCCATTTTTGTTTACAAAAATTGAAGAAGAGGATATTGGCAACATTTGGTTTCAACAGGACGGCGCTACGTGCCACACAGCCGAAGCTACACTCGATGTTTTGCGCCCCATTTTCAAAAAAAAAAGTTATTTGGCGGACCCGTTATTAAACTGATTATTCAATATTATTTTTATATAAAAACACAAGCTGGATAAGTCCGTTATACGGTGATGATGATATGCAATAAAATATCTATAATCACTCTCAATTTCTTCCTATATCTATAATATATTTGGAACATATTGTCACCGAAAATTGCATCTACTTAGTTATCTCAGTTGCCATTGATCATGCCTTGATTCAATACATCCTACACTTAAGATACCACCTGGAAACATATATGGTTAACGATGATCTCTAAGGGACTTGAAGAAACAGCAGTATTAGTATTTGAGGCATATTTTTGGGTGATAACATCCCCTTTACTTAAGGAAGAAACGACTTCACATCGCTGGGATAGTTATCGAATCGTGTGGAGGCAAAATGAAGAGCAGATGAAAAACACACAGACTTTTTCAGAAGCACATATATTTTTATGATAAACTTGACAAACTGGGCGGAGTTACATGCTTTCAGGCGCCAGGCAGACCACAACCCAACACTCGTCGCGGTCGGCACACAACTGAACTGCGGCACCGGACGCCCGTGGTCGGTGACACCCAGCGACGCAAGTGGCGAGCAATAGAACTAGTTCTCTTAACGGCCTGTCAAATAATTACAAAATGACAACACATGCGTGTCCGACGAGCGACCAAAAATAAGAGACGAAAGATCGCATATCGAGCGGTTTTCGGCACCAGCCTGCAAAGGCTATATCATTTTGATATCAATTAAAAACTAACATACCGTATTGTAACTCTTACTCTTTATCCAAAATATAAGTTAAGTAACATTGGGCTTGTATATTACTTGGATAGGTGATCGAAGGCTCGGGAGCGTCGTGTTAATTCTCGTATCTTCGTAAAAATGCAGCTTTTTTACATTTGCTCATCCTTGCATCCTATTATGGCTTTTGACAATAAATGCTTGCTTTGAATACTGACGGTACAATAGTTTGACGTTGTGTATAATGGATGAAGAGAGGGAGCGTACACGGTAGCTTTCCATCTAAACAGTTGGTAAATAGATAAAGGTAGACATGGCTGGGACGTGTTCTCTAAATGATTATGAGGGTCAAAGGTTCCATCTAAAGATTATTATGCAGATGGTTCGTATACCGAACATTTCTTATCTGCAAAAGTTATGTTTTGAGATTCTGTGCTTATTTTTAACTGGTTAGTTCTAGTCATTTGGAATGACATTTCTCGGCGTATTTTCCCCTCGTCAAGACACAAAGAAGCGTCATCGCATGACTCCCATTCCAGCAATGACTCCGATTAAAATAATAACTTCGTAGTCGTATATTCGGCAACGTGACTACAACTACACAGCCTCTAAGACTTCGCATTTCAGCGCTTCTCAAAATAAATAAAATCGTCTCAATAACAAACAATAAAATATGCCTTTAAAAATTATTTTTTTCATAAAACTTCAAACTTGTCAAATATCTGTTTGTGTCTTTCCATATCCCTTTTATTTAAAGCATATTATCACCACAAATTGCCACCACTCAGTTCTCTCAGATGCGATTGACCATGCCTTGTCCCAAAAAGTCTGCACCCGATGGTCCACCTGAGAACATTCTCTTCTTCGTGTCAGCGACGTCAAATTGTTTTTGCCCAGTATCTGGCAACATCGATAGCTCGTGTGTTGCCCAGCATTAGGTCCTGAGATGTGCAGCTTGTTGGGCACATGGAGCAGCATCTTAGGTGTGAGGCGGTCTGCAGGTCTCCACAGTCACACAATAGTGTCTCTCCCTGCTGAAGCATTCCCCACCGCTCGAGGTTGTCCTTTGTTCTACCAACTCCGGTTCTCAATCTGTTTAGGGATTTCTAGGTCCGCCAGTCAAGGTTCTTGCCAGTTGGGAGGCCTTCCTTTGGAGTAATGAAATCCTCTGGTGCGATTTGTTGCCAGAGCTGGAGACATAAATGATTTACTACAACCTCCAGGCCAGAAGTTCCGAGACTTGAAAGAATAACGACGCTAGTATCCTTGGCATATTTTTGGTGATATGTTTAATAAATTTAATTTCAAAAGTGATTTGGTCATTTATCGAGTGCTCCCGAGTCCTGGATTATTTCATCTAAAAGGGCGACCCAAGCCAACCAACTAGATATAATTAGAAACAGACATAATTGAAAAATTATAATTATATAAATTATAATCATCGAACGTACTATGGAGAGTTCCATGCTCGAAGTGCGTCTAAAAGTCTAAAAGAACTAAAACCGAAGATATCCAAAGAAAAACTCGAGTATTGGACGCTACCAAAAGAAAATTTACACTCAAGTGGTATTGGGTAGTACATCTGACGAATATATAGTAGTCGATAGTGAAGAAAATTGTTGAAATGGCGCCCAAGAACTTGCAAGCTGAGTGTTAGCGCACTACTTGCAAAATTTAATGATGATATTAGAAAAATAACGAGAGAAAGCTGGGTGCGGAAGGCTCTAGAAAAATAGGAGGCCTAAGTTCAACATTGGAACAGTCACAGGATGATTGTGATGGAATGAAAAATATCTTTGCGGGGAGTGCTCATGGTGCGCATACTAGAATCGTAGAAATCAGCTCTATTTAAGTTTATACTACAACAAGGAATACTATTATTAGTATTCCTTGTTTATTAGCGTGCGTTTAGCCGATATTGATTCGGTAGGCTTCATTGTGGGACGGTCACAGGTTGATTGTGATGATAATGGAAAACATCTTTACCGGGAGTGCCATGGTACGCATACTAAAATTTTCTGACTCTTCTCAAGCAACGATGATCTTACTTTCTTTGTGTGAGGTTAGCCGATGACGCCTACATTCTACATGTTATAGACATAGAGTGGATGACAATGATGAGAGTTATTGAAGTTTATTTAAATTTGGAATCTCTGGAATCGCATAGTGAGTTGATAGTTAGGTGGGGGGGGGAGGGGCGTCTCGAGATGCGAATGCAGCGGCCGGCTTCAGCTATGTAGGTCGCGCCGCTGCCTCCTCACACCGGCACGGCTGCCGTAATGGCGGTGTAATGTAATGGTCCGGGCGAACACTTAGCCGAATCGACCGTGTAACGACGATTCGCTACGATCTCGGCTTCGAATGAGATTCAGCAGAGATTCAGATTCGTGCAAGGTTAAGGGGATAGACAGTCATGCGATATGTTGTGGATTCGATCTACGCGAAGCTTTCATTTTTTACGTATTTCAAATAATACGCATTGATTTACTAACTCTGAATTGCTTACAATATAAATACAGTCAACCCTAGTGTTCATTTCTAAAAACATTTTATTTTTAAATAAAAAATACGACATTTTGCGGACAGTTACAGAGTTATGTATTTTGTAGGCCTTTATGCTTGTATTGCTCTATTTCTTTTTAGAGATGAAGCAATCATGCAATTTCTATCGCTCTTGTGGTAGTTCTTACAAGTTTATAAGGCGTAGACCCTTGTTTCTTTTTATTTAAAAATAAGAAATGAATTACACTGCTTTTTTACTAAGTATGTATTTTTCTTTGTTTCAGGTATGACTCACTTTTTTATTCAACCAAAATTCGTCATCACAAGTGTAAGTAAATTTTTTTAGTTAAAAAGGTACATCACTTTTCACAAATTTCCACCACACAGTTTTTTCAGATGCCACTATTCTTATTGAAGATCTCTTTATCTGCAGCTCCGCCAAGACGAATGTTCGGCAGGCTCGAAGACAAGACTGTTGTATCGAAGGTTTATTTGGAGATTTGTCCTTAAGAACTTTTATGGATGGCTAGTTCCTGAGGCTAAGAGTATATAGTTCAAACGAGTGGCTGAACGCAACCAACGGTGGTGATGTTCTCAGACGGTCATACATCCAAGTACACTCGACGCCTAATGTTACTTAACTGTTATATTATAGTTCCCGATATCCAAACGATCAAAACGCACTACTACGATCTTTTAAATAAATTTAAATTTACTTATGAACTATAAAACTAAATGTAAATGTAATCATATTATAGATAAGCTTATCAATTTAAATATATGATAAAAAAGTCATCTCGTGGACACCACTTATTCACAGTGACTCCCCTTAAACATGGGGCGATTTTTTAATACCATACTGTGGCTTAGTGCTAATAATGAACTGCTTATTTTAATCCATAATAACAAAATTAAATTTTTTCTAAATACAAAAAATCATCATGCCAAAATTCAGAACAAAGCACAAGATTATGTACACTAAATAAGTTCTTTATCAATCATAAAAAAACTTCAGTTATTTTCTGTTACAATTTAAAAAAAAGTGTAGTAAAAAAAACAGAACAATATAACAAGTAACCAACGATTTTCCATCTGAAAATTAGATCTACCCTTAAGCTCCCGAGCTTGTATGTAAAAAGACGAGTGTGAAAAACTGCTTTTCCGTGAAAGCTTCATTGAAGTATATACTTAAATTTTTAAATTAAGTCATGAGCTACGGGACTTTGAAATAGGATCATTAGCAAATCTACACAACGTGATATTTTTGCAATTTTATTATCAAAAAAACTCGAGAAATTTTATTTTGTCATAAAGCACGGACCTCCAGCTTCAAAAATAAGCTCGCCATCATCTACACCTATCGTTTACAGTTATATAACTAGCACGTGATAAATTTCACCTACATATCTCACAATAGACATTTTAAAAGAAATACCCTTAGGGTTTGAACTCAATCCGAAAACACTAACGTAAAATTTTCACCTACGCTAAGCATATTTTTTATGTGTTACTCATAGAGGAGAATACCGCCAGACGATGATGGAAATATCGCATCAGTGTATATGTATATTTATAATGCTTGATATTTTGGAGATGTGTAAATACTCTATGTAGAGTGTTGATTAGAAACTATTCTCAAGGGAGGTGCTTCCTGGATAACAATTCATTTTACGGAAAACGAATTTTTCTGAAGCAAATAATGTTTTTCGTCTTTATATTCACTTTATAGATGGAGCTCTGACACTTTGAAATCATATTTATGGTCATACTAAAGCGGTTGCCATCCAACTACTTTGCGCATACAGTGTTGCTTAACTTTAGTAATCAAACAACAATTTGAATATTACTATTTGTATAACTAAATATGAACATTACTCATATAAATTACTAACAGCTTAAATCCTGACAACTTAATATAATAAATTATATTTACTAGGTATGAGCTTATATAAAAGTTAAAATACTTATACTAGAAGGTACAAAGTTTTTTAGGGCAAACATGTGAAACATTACAAATTATAAAAAATAAAGTTTTTTTTGCATTTAAACTCATGGATCAAACTTTGTTTTTTTTTTTAGTATAATAAATTGACATTAGCATGATAGAGCCCTTGCTGATTAATACCGAAAACCTTGATATACAATCTTTCGTCTCTTATTTCTGTTCGCTTGTCGTACATGAATGTGTTCGCCATGTTGTCATTTTGGACAAGTCCGCTAACGGGTGTGTTAGTTATATACACCGCCGCTCGAAGCGTGGGCGAGAGCCTATCCTTATCGCGGAGCCCAGAGGGGTCCCGCCCTTGGGCGAGAGCATATTGTATTGTCGCTCGGCCTACTGCTGTGATTAGGTCCGGACCACAAGCTTGTAAAGTTTTATCGTAAATATATGTCAATGTGCTTCTGAAAAAGTCTTTGTTTTGCTGACCTGCTCCTCATCATGCCTTCACGCGACGGAATAATAACCTATTTGAGAGAGAGGAGGATGTTAAAATCTACTGATTAGGTTACAAAATAATGTATTTTTTTAACCCTTGTTCATTATTGAACTCGCGATTTTTAGTATGCTAGTGCAGCGCTTTATCATTGTTATATACTTCTAAGCATGTAACAACAATGTTGTGTTATGTTTTATATAACAGTGATTATGTTTTAGCCTCCGGCGGTACAGGATCCAATGGCCCTGTAGTCCGTAGGCCACAAACAAGTCGGCTGTAAAATTCGCTTGGGTGAGTCATGGTTAGCGGTCTTATAGTTTTTGTACAGCCTATTTCGATTATGCCTGAAAATTACAAAGAAACTCGCGCAAGGTGTTTGATTTACTTAAGATTTTTTCATTAGGCTTTTCTGAATAAAATAACGCATCTTTTCAAATGATCATGCAACAAAATCTTGCATCTCGATCTGCATTTCTCTCGATCCTCTGCAATCCTCTTCAGCTCAGCATAAGAGCTACAACTCATGTCCTCGAATACTTGCTGCATATACTTCCGTTTAGGGCGCCCTCCACAGTTGATTAATAATTGATCATGAGGAGAAAAATTTATAAATTGAATGCAACAGCAATCTCTCGAGTTATTTATTACTCTCAGTTTCGTATCAATTAATGTCTTTATTACTCGTGTGTCTTTATCAATATCAAGTGGTTTTCTAGGAAAAAGGTGCATTTTCGACATCAAAATTGATTGATTGATATTTTTCTTATCAGCAGAGGCGTTCTGTCAACGCATCTTTTCATTACACTTTGGATATTTTTTGTTGTTGTTTTAACAGTTTTTATTTTGCTTATCTGATGCAATTGTTTATACTTTGTCCCAAGACATCTCTGCACCCAAAGATCTACTTGGGAACACATATGATTATATATTCCCAATACATATATGACCAAAAACCTCAAGGACAAATGCCCGGGGACTTAAAGCGGCAACCACTTTAAGCGGCTTAAAAAAATCTTTTTATATCGCTTTCAGGTTAATTTTCTGACCTATATCGTGCACGCCTACTGCACACATAATTTTAAAACACCATGTATATCAGCTAATAACTAGGACAATATTCGAGGAAAGCTTCTTAAAATGTTTGAATATGTAGTGTAAAGACCTCAAAGTCCTAATCACTTTTTATAATTATATCACCTAAAATAAATCACAAAAAAGGTTAAAAAACAGCCTCTGTAAGTGGTTGCCCCCCTTAAAAAGCAGGCAGCTATAGTCAATCAATATGCATATCAATACAATATATATACATACAATCACCCATGTCTATGATACTATCATAGGCATGGGTGATTGTAATCTAAAGGTGACTTATTGATCGGAATTTTCAATGACATTGGATGGTTTTCCAGACGCTCTTAAGACCCGAACTGTTTGTGTCTGAAAAGCGGCGGTCTAGGTCAGCGTCCAATGTTGGTTAATTTCGATGATCTAACGAGAACCGCGGTTGCAATGTTTTATTGTCGCTGGTACTTTATACGCATAAAATAAAATTCATCATGACCATGAAGAAAGTCAGTTAAGTAATTTCTTTTTCGTGTCAAAACAATAAAAAATAAATGTTAGCAAACAGAAGTACTGATAAAAAATATGTTACTTCTAGAATCAAGAATAAAACGTTCTTAATGTGATAAAAAAGATATGTTCCTACTTAGGAGCGGAAACCACAAAAAAACATCTATCGAATCCAATATCTGCTTCTGTTTTCTTGAAATCCATAGCTAGAATATATTTGGTTTAACTTGAATATTAAAAGCAGATTAAGGTATAGGTATTAACAGCTTATCTCTTGCTATGGGAACTTATGTACTCGTAGGATAAGTAATTTTGTGGAACTGAGGATTATATGATTATTTAACTAAATATGCAGCAAATTTTTCCACTAAAAAATATTAATTTTATCTATGGAATTCATTGTTTGTCTCGAAGTAAATTAATGATATATTTTCATCGATCTAAAATAAAATATCACGCTGGTGTTTGGTCTGCAAAAATATATAAATGAAAAATTGTATTGCGATTGTAAAAATTGATTAGCTGAACACATTATCTGAGGCGTGTTCCAGATATGCTACACACCAGATGTATTAAAGCGACGGCCGCAAATTTTCTGCGGCCCGAAAAGTTTTTTTCAACATCCTTAACTTTGTTTTAAATTCATGCACTTTTTGGGTTAGAGCCATATAATCCCTTGGTCGAAAATCAGTTAGTCATAAAAATATTGGCACAGTTTAACGTCTAAAATCCAATCCTTAGAACACTGATAACACTGGTTTGATAATTATTACTACGGCCGCTGCTCATCTCATATCAAAAAATTAGTTCCTCCTGCATCCACTCAAAACCGACAAACTTGTCTAAAACTTGCTGTGCATCCATACACTGTTAAAAATATCAACCAAAAACTGGCGATTTCCAAAATTCATTCCTGAATGGCACCGTTAAGCTCCGGAATGCCCTTCAAGTACCTGTGTTCCTCCTTCATATAATCTGAATATCTTCATGAAACATATCGATATACAATCTACCAATGCACGTCCGTCTGCAAGAGTGCAGACGCAAGTAATGATTCCTAACTGATGTCTGCCACTCTGCAGAATCCATTTCCCAACCTTACCATTTATTTATCCATTCCCACGTATTTCGTGGTTTGCAACGTGTTACCAAAGAAGGCAATTCGAGACTCGCTGTAGTATACTAACTTCGCAGCCTTAGACTGAGGTCAATTTGACATATATTTGATGCACATAGAGTTACGGGATAGCCTTCAGCCACTCTCTAACAAGTAGCTTTTTGCGTGTGTCCAGTAAGGGTTTCCAAAAATAGGATGGGACAGAAAATATCTTTATTTTTCTCGTAATATTATAAATGAAAACTCCAAATTTCAAGTTATAATGCGTGCTTAATTTCAATGTTAAAAAATTGGTGTTACTTTAAGGTAATTCTTAGAGTTTATAACCCCTGTTTTGTAGCCAGCAAGTTATCGAGTTTTACTATTGGGTAACAAATCGTGGCTATCGGTAGTGGAAATAAATATTAATTTATAAATAATTATAATACACACAGTCAAATCTTTATAATTATCATTGTGTAGCGCAACACTTGGCAACGTTGCCAAACAGACCACTCGTATAGATATTTAAATATTTTTTTATTGTAAAGAAATGTAATAAACAAGAACAAATTAAATTAATTTTCCTTAAAAGCATCATGTTTTAACTACGTAAATATGGAATTTTAAGTCTATGAAGAGTGTTGATCCGCGAAAATCATTTTGACTTCATCTCGGCATTCTTCTTTACTTTTACAAGGTATCACTGTCAATACATGGTGTTCACAGAATAATTTTTGTGTACCACCAATGCTGATTAATATACTATTATATATTAACAAATTAATAACTAGCACTTTATAGGTGAAGGATTATAATCACAAAAATCGAAAATATTTACAGATTTTCAAAATCATCGTTTATGTTTAATTGAGAGCAGAACCCAAAATCTTTAGCTTAGCAAGTTAAACTCTACGCCGTATCATTATTATTATAAAATGAATTATTTATTCAAAATATATGTAAATTACTTTGAAAAAAAAATGTATCTTTTTATAAATGTTTAAATAAAAAAAAATAAAAAAAAATAAAAATAAAAAATGTCCACAAAAATGTATGTAATACTCAGTATTAAGTCACTAATGTTAGTCGCGAGTTAATACACTCCTTAGCTGTTGATCTGATGATATAACTCAAAATATGTGAATCTAAGTAATTAATTAATGTTTTATTTTTTTACTGAAAGAAAGTAATTGTAATGTGTTTTTATTTAATTTGTTACGAACAATTTACATTAGTAATATCGATACTATTATTACATACTGTTATTTATATACCTGGATCTTATATAACACTTTTCATAAACGATATTAATAATATCACTATGTAATAAATTATTAATAGAAAATTAGCAAACCGTGGGTTGTTCGCGTATATTTTTTGATTTGGAAATGCGTAATATTATAGTGATTCACCAATATTAGTCATTCACCAGTATATTCTTGGTGAACGCTTATGTATTCATTTTAAATGATAACTTTATTCACATTCTTGATAGTAAAAAGTTAATGTATTGTATTATTCTTATGTATTAATAAGGTTGGAATATTATTCAAATGCCATTGCTTAATGTAAATAATAAAAAACTTATTTTACCTTAATTAAACAATACTTCTTAATTACTGTTAATAATGAAAAATTGATTTAACTTAAAGAGCATAACACACACATTCGTATAAAGTTGTTTTTCATATCGCATTAGATATATCCATGATGGGTTGCACAAATCCCTTTAAATAAAATTCATTTCAATTATGTATTAATAATGTTTATTGCAATTTTGATTGTCAACGCAATTAAAATTATCAAGCAATATTTACGAGTATATGAGAACTACGTGGCATTAAATGCATATTTATTGACGTAACCAAGGTAACTTATTGTACAGTTTAAGAATACATGAAAACTTAAATGATTATAATCGTCGAATCTTCAAAAATTCACTACAAATGTATCACATTGATAATTATTGATTTTTTTAATCTAATAAAACCTGAAAAAAAACTTTCTGTTGGTATTAAAATATATATTCGCTCGAACATAAAAAGTAAATAAATTTAGGTTTCGTTGATTCTCGTGCGTCGATGTCTCTTTTTCATTATTTGTAATACTAAGTCTAAACTGTAACATAGTTTTTTCTGCTGCCATTGTTTATTCTTCGGATCAAAATGTCTCCACTCCCGAAGATCCATCTGGTAATTTAAGCAGTTCCTAATGACCTACAGGAAAAGAGCACGAATAGTTGAAAAGACTGCTGCTATAGTATCCAAAGAAAATGTGGGTATTTATTAATCAACATTTTAAATGCGTTTTGATGACTAGATCGACGCTCTAGAGATCTGGACCACTCCGAATCCAAAGAGGCAGCTAAACTCAATGAACGACACATGCCTTGCGATACTAGGTGACCCATCTAAACTTTGCTCCGCGTATAATGTTGCTTAACTTCGTCGATCAAACGAGAACCGGACTTTTGACGATTTGCTATAATAGTCTTTTGCAACAAACGTTCGTTAAATTAACAGAATTTTGAAGAAAAAATAATTAATTGATATAATAAAAGTAATGATATATTTATATATACACAGATATCGTTTTAAGCTATTTTAATGAAGAAAATAGCTGGTCGATCTTAATAACGTTAAACATTTCTTCCAAATTAAGGTTTTTATAATCTGTTAATATGCTCGTTATTCTGAATCGGCGGTGCTTTGATGTACTCATTTGGCAAGCCTCAGCAAGCGTACACGAGTGCCATAAAAGGATGCGCATCAGTCTTTATTCGAAGGATTGAAACCAAAGTCATGTTTTTCTGATGGCACATGACATCAAAAAAGATGGTCCATTAATGAAAATCAAGTTAATTACTTAGCCTTTTTAAAAATATTTTAATTAATTCCATACCATAACAGCCTTCATGGTGTTGTTAAGATATGTCAGAATTTAATCAAAGTAGGGCGTGGTTTCTATACGAGTATTAGAGCATATTTTTGTCACTTTTACTAGTTTCAATATATTTTATTTTAGTAGGAGTATACATAGCTAATCTAATATTTAGGTCAATGTTTTTTTTTTCATTATCATCACTAAGCATCCACTATTCTTTTTATGTAAACACATACAGTAGAATACCGACAGGTGGTGATAGTGATTCTGATGTTTTTAATCTGACGCTTACCATTTTACATATGGATACGCGCTGCATATGGAGTGGTGATTCGCCAACGTCATAAACTACAGCCCAACATTCATGCATCATTAATTTTTTACAGAAATTTACTATGAATGGGTGGTCTTCACGGGACGACTTTCGTCTACCACCAATTTTGATTTAAAGGCTTTGACTAGCATTTTACGGATGAGGGATCCAATTTACATATGATATTTGAATTTTATCCACACATTTGATATTTTGAAGCTCATAAATCGATTAAATTGGATAGTATAAGTATTTTAATAATGCATAGACGTCCATCAATGTTTTTGATGGCTCTAGGTGATTTAGATTGGTGCAAAGTCTCTGCTTTTAGAGACATATTAAACATATTTAAAATAATATTTAAACACTAATCAACTTTTTTTGGAAATGGTTATCTTAGGGGTCTGATAATCGGGCCTCAAAATATCAATCAATAGAGCATAGATACATTCAGTCTGCTTTTAAAGCCTTTTTTTTCCACAATGGACAATATTCTTCAAAATTTTCTCCTTATTACTTCGTTTATTCAAATTTTGATCATAAATCTACAGTTATTTACGAAACAAATAATTTTCAGAAGTTGTTCGTGGTATGCTAATAACTAGATTAGATATTGATAAAGTACCTTGTTAATTTTTAATTCAGCATTGCAACAATGCATAAGTTATTTAAATATTCATTTAATTGTTTTATAACCTGCAATAATGTAAAAAATGTACGAGTATGAATAAGATATTCAAATACTTTTACCTCTTTTACATACAAAAAATAAAATAAAACACGCAATATCACCGATAAACCATTTTTTTTTCAAACATTCATTCCCTTTAGAATGGATGATATACTTTGATTCTTAATTGAATAATGACCATTCTAGCCATATAATAACATAAGTTAATACTGAGCTATACTGGTAAAATATCTGAAATTGTAAGCATTGTAAATATGTATGTTTCGAAAATGTATTTAGGTTTTCCAAATGCTGCCTACTCTATCCGTTTTACTTAGTACAAGTCTTGGTATATTTTTATAACTATTAAAAAATAGTAACGGATTGTACTCAACGTTGCGAGGGACTTTTTCTTCTTCTTAAAATATGTTTACATTGAATTTTAAAATGATTTTACTGATACAGAAACCTTCCCATATGCGCCATTAACATGTTAACAAAATTTTATTTAGTTTGGATTAGCAGTAAAGGCATGTAACTTACTCGTACATACATACAAAGCGGAGGCATCCTTCAGAAGCAGACTCAAGACCCACCTTTTAACTCAGAGAGGCAAAGAAGCGCTTTTGGAATGATCATTCGGTCATAAAAGAGCGCTATACAAATACTAATATAATAATAATATAATAATACAAACATGTATAAATATATTATTATTTATTTATATAGATAATCAAAATGTGAATACCTATATACTCTTCTAGATATACTAACAAAAGTAAATGCTGATATTATGCACTGGTCAAATATCTTAGTATTAAATATTCCCAAATTTGAGCTTAATTTTTTTCTATGTTTTCCAAATGCTGCCCATCCCAGCTGTCTTACTTGAATAAAAGTTTTGTTATTTTTTTATAATTTCAAATTATAAATACACGCGTTCGCATTGGGTCACGAGACCTGTTGGAGATATCCGACAGAGGTAATAACGATTTCCCTGCAGAGTCGTTAACCAAACAAATAAACAAAAAACAGAAATGATGAAAGCAAAAAGAAGTGCATTCGGAATCAGTGCGGACGAAAAAAAGGCACTTCTCGTAGAAGGCAAAAAAAAACCTCCTATAAAACCCAAATCGTGATGTGAAATGGTTGATAACCACTCATCAATTAGGCCTGCCTTAAAAAACCTGTTCCGACAATATTCTAACTGTAGCTCTTCTAAGCCAAAACCAGTCGTGGCCAACCTAACGCAATGTAAAAAAAAATGTTACTTATATTTTATGCATAGACTTTGATAATTTTTTTCGTTGGACTTAATTGATTCGTATTGGTAAAAATATCTGATTTAGAAACGTATTATACATACCTTAAGTAATATAACATTTTTTTGAAAATGATTATCTTAGGTGTCTAATAATCAAAAGTATCTTAAACTTCGATGGAATATTGCATTTAAACTGTTTGATACCTCTTTTTTTCGTTCTATCGTGGACACTGCTCTTTCAAATATTCTCCTTTTTTATACTTGTATATAAATATGATAAATGTCGGATAAACAGTTTGTACTGGAATATTATCCCAATTCAAATATTTTCAATAAACACATAAATAAACATTTGCGATTTTCACAAACCTTACGCTCTTTACTGAGTAGTATAAATAAATAAAAATCTTTGAAAGATATTTTACAAATACATTAAACACTTCGAATACCTGTTTATGTATGAATTTGGTTTAATCATATATATATATTTATAGAATTATGTATACGTATTATTTATGAATGAAAATAATACCTAAATTTTTCTCATCTTCATCCTTGCAACACTATTCGTCTCCGTCTCCTATTATTCCTTGATAACCACACCCCCTCTCCTACACAAATGTTTTCGACCACTTACGAAATATACATGCAGCTCAGTTGGCTCTTGACAGTGACGGATTGAATAAAGCTACGATATAGTTGAAACTGCAGTCTCATAAATAGAAGTCATACTCAACGTGATCCATCTCAAAGTGAATGCTAAAAACATCGAAAAAAATAATGTTAACCTGTTTGGCTAACATGTATTTTTAATGCCTTAGTAAAGAATAAGCTGCTACAGATATTTTTAAGCCCCGGGAATAATACATCAAATTAGTACTTAGTGGGGCTTTGAGAGGCAGAAAAGACTTAAAGGTGAGGAGTATTGCAGTTGACAAAATTTTAAAGCAGCAATTGAAATCCAGCTAGAAAGTAAATAATAAGGAATGGTGAAAATATAACTGATTTTTAACGTTTTTTACTTACCAGTGTAATATTGGCTTAACTTATCTTTTCAACGGGTTGAGCTCCACTGGCGTATGCAGTGTTAGTGGTACAGTTGGCGTGAGTTCGTCGGCCGGGCTGAGCCGGGAGAAAGTGATGGAAAAAACTAATTACTATTATCAGCGGCGCGAGCCGCGTAGCGCCGGGCGGGGAAGCCCGGCGCCGGGAATCGTCATCAGCATACTATGCCCTTAGATTGATAACCAAAGGGTTCAGTTAAAATATTAAGCAACTCGACTTTTATAAAAAAGTTACGGGTTAAAACATCGATGAAATAAAAAACTAAATCGTGACTAATAACTTCTTAGGTTTTCACGACCAGATTTGATATTGTGGCTTTTGGGTTTAGCTGTGTGTGGCGAATTTCTTTTATCCGACATTTCGACCGCCATTGCAGAGGTCTTCTTCAGTCATCAACCCTGAAGAAGACCCCTGCAATGGCGGTCGAAATACCGAATAGAAGAAATTCGTCACACACGGCTAAACCAAAAAGCCACAATACTAAGTCGTGACATCCTCCGACGCAATAAAGATTGTCTCAATGTCGCCGGGATTGTCATCGGGATGGATGGTTGAGGGGCAGGTCATAAAGCAAAAAACTCGTAGAGAAGCATATTGGCGTTTATTTTAGATAAAAGAACTGACAAAATTCTGTCATCCATCCGGTACAGACGATGCCGTGTTTGTGACACAGGTCCCGGACAGACTTCCCGACTCATCGCTGACAGTAGTGTCTGTCACTGCCCAAAATTTACCTAGCGTCAATATATGGAACTAATTGCTTCCACATGACTGGTAGCGATCTGTCAAAACAAATAAAATGGCACATGCAAGCGCAATGTCATATGACTACATAAATCTGTCATGTGTATGCACATGCTATGGCACACACATGACAGCAATGGCAGCAGACAGTACTGAGTGGCGGAGTTTGAAGAGACTATATGTTCCAGAATGGTTTACATATGGGAAGAAAACATCTTTGAAATGAGTCACCCTTTAAGACTAAATGTTCCATACATAATGTAGTTTTTGATGCGTAGCAACGCGCTTCGCTAGTTAATAGATATTGTGTGAGATATTAATAGTTTTCCTTTAACATCGCCCATTAAATGTATGTAAAAAAAACAATAATCTAGTAAGCGGATATGAAAAAATAACATGAATTTTCTTTTAACGACAAAAAATGATTCAAGTATTTAGTCTGTTTTTTTTGCATTCCACTAAATGGAATTTAATTCGCCCACTTTTAATAAAAGCCCATTAAGTCTAGTGTAATTAAATAAAAGTTTAAAAACGTAATTAGTAGTGATAAGGCATTAGTCTTGAACGGCCCAGGATTGGTAATTAATAGGACCACTAATGGTGATTGCCCGTGGATTACTTTGAACGACTCAGTTAATGCACTAAAGAGAGCAAAGTACGTGAAGAAGCATCGCTTATACCAGCAGTGTTTGTAATCATTTTAAAAAACTTCCACATTCGCATTATTGTTTTCTTTAGTCAACGCATTCAGGTATACAACAATAGTTAATTATGCGCATTTCTGTAACGTGTAAACCAGTGATCGCCAAACTAGCTACCGGTAGCTCGCTGTGACATTTTTGTTAGCTTGCCTAGCATATTTTATCATATTATATATAATTATGCTATCTTTATGGATGTTCAGGAAGTGTAAGAGCTTATCGGTTGTGGGTGGATGTAGGAAGAATTTATTCTTTAAGTTCGGAAAAGCAACGGTCGTGATACAACAGTAGAAAATATGCGATTCGAGGAAAATGCCTCGACCTTATCGGGCATGCAGACTTTGTCTGAACTAAAAAAAATCTACGCATTTACCATTTTCGCTTGTATTTTCGGTGAGAGAATCTATCTCCCATATCCATCTCCTTTCACCCCGTGAATGCGATTCTAATATATTTCTGAGGTTATTTCACTTCTGTGCAGTAGCCATAATTGCAAATATAGGGGACTCACACTGGACTATGGAGATTATGATCAGTTAATAACTGATCATAATCTGAATTAGCGCATAATCATTGAGACTTAACTGCCTCAAGCGTGATGCGAGTGTTAGGTGGGTCAATTTCAGTAGCAAAGACTATGCGAACTAATCTTAAGCCTGTATTTCAGTGATTGCTTGTTAGACGTAAGTGTGTCATTATATATGAAACGAATTACTCTTCTTTGAAGCGAGTGAATTAAATCTAGATGTTTTTTTTGGGTTCCAAAGCAAAGGTGACTGCCGTATTAAAATAAGTGTGAGTAAAATTAATAATTAAATATTTCATTGGAAAAATATTTTTACTGGCTTAACCGAAGTAAAATTAAATATTTCAAAGTGATTCAGTGTATTTGAGAAAAATGTTTTATTTAACGTTCGATTCTAGCTCAATAATATTATGTGGGCTTTTTGCCTAACAAGAAACTAGAAATTCCGCGCAGAAATAATATAATACTCATACATTTAATTATGTGTTGAGTAAATTTTAATTTAAAAAATAAAGAGACCGTGTTTATCCATGTTACTTATTAATATATATCAGTTATAAAGCTACCACAGTTAAAAATAAAATTTCTCAATGTTGTTCCAGAAGGTTGTACGATGTGAAATCGCAGCTTTGCCTGCCTCCCGGTCCATGGAAATATTTTTTCTTCGTCCGCCAGCATTAGTATTCAATTTCGACTCCGAAACGGAAGTTGTTAGTCCAGAATGAGGCCAAAATACTTGTTTCTTTGCTTTATTTGACATTAGCGCAGTGGCGTAAGAAACAACCTTATTAGGTTTATTTATTTATTTTATCACACGCACATAAAAACATAAACAATAATGTTTTCTTATGTACTTTCAAAGATCTTCTAAAATCTTGTCGTTTCTTACTTACAAGTGTCTTATTTGAAACTCACTTTCATGAAATTTGTATGAAAACCTGTAATATGATTACTTTCAGTCATTTTATTTTTAACATTGCCTAATAAAGTACTAACTTATTTACTTAATTGAATGATTAACATATTCATAAGGTTATACCGGCGGGTATGGCTTATGGCTGGAAATAAAATGCTACATGCATGAGATCACGGGTTCAATCTCTAACGTAGAATAAATTAACAAACATAATTAAAAAACTATTTTTTAATTTATGAAAATAGGAGTTGGTGAGAAACGGATCCCTGAAATGTTATCTTTTAAAATATCCATATCATGCCAAAGGTAATTAAACAAAATCGTTGGCCGATGAAAGTCATGTGTAAATGTATTCATATATGTATATGAATAAACAGTTATCAAATTGATACATGTAAAACGAGGTAAAAAGATTTTCAAATTTAGCCGCCCCTTAGGACAAAATGGTCCAGGCCTCGGAAGCGTTTGAATAACAATCCGATTTCCTTTTAAAAAATCGAGTAACAAATCACGTACAAATACGACTCGGATACTATGGCTACCCCCTCTACTAACACTTGGACTTCTGTTGAGGAAGTTGTTACGAACCATATATGTTCCTTAATGGAGGGAAAATATATGCTTTTCAGATGCATAAATGTCCTAGAACGAGGAATGGGCAGTGGCACCTGATAAAACTAAATGAAATTAAGGCAATTTGTGGTGATCATCTGTTCTAGATATGGAATGGATATGAGAAGAATAAAAAGTATACATTCATTTTATATTGAAATTGTTTTATCTGAATGTTAAGAATATAAATTACAACGTTACAAAGGTTGTATATATTTTTCATATAAGCATTCAGTGATTTTTCATCCTTAGTATTATGACAGTATTTCGAGTACAAATATTTTTTACGAATTATACATTTAACTTTTTTTTTTGTAAACGCATGCAGGAGAGCACAACCGGTCAAGACCAGTGCACTCTATGACGCTCAGCCAGGGAGGCTGGACGCTGCATGCGGGAAACGTGTGTTGTGTTCGTGTTTGTGTGTGGGTTGGGGAGATTGCAAGTGTATATTTATCTGTTTCTTGAAGAGATCCAGATTGTAGGAAGGAGGAAACACAGACGCTGGAAGAGCATTCCATAGCTTACCGGTGGCATTAAGGAAGGAACTTTGGAAGCTGCCAGTTCTTGGTCAACATATATTAACCGTGTACGGATGTTCGGCAAGTGTAAGACGAGTTTGTCGGCTGTGAGTGGGTGCAGGAGGAATTAGTTCTTTAAGTTCCGAAGAGCAGCGACCGTGGTAATAACGGTAGAAAAGACTAAGAGAACCAACCTTACGTCTGTGTTCCATTGATTGTAGATTAGACGTAAGGGTGTCATTGTTTATCAAACGAATTGCTCTTCTTTGAACTGAGTCAATTAAGTTTAGAAGGTATTTTGAGGCTCCAATCCAAAGGTGACTGCCGTATTCAAGGATAGGTCGGATTTGTCCTTTATATAGAAGAAGAAGTTGTTTATCGTTGAAATACCGACGTGATCTATATAATACACCTAGTTTTTTGGAAGCGAGACCGGCTTTACACTTAAATTACTTTAAAACACTACTTCTAATATCAACTGAAATTCAATATTATCTGAGTTCCGCCATTGGTGTCTTGACGGACGTTGTCTGCATGCTTGAGATACACATGTCTATAGACGGAGGAATTAAGAGTTCTTTAACTGTGATTGGCTGTGGTCGAGTGACTTTTTATCGAAATATGGATCTGTGAATTGGAACCGCGTTAGGGTATATTCACATACAAATAAACCAAATATAACGAACCTCGATAAAGAAAGTGTGACGTGAATAGTCAAAATATATTTTTTAAATCTCTCTCTATTTTTATCTTTATATATATTTGACCGAATGTTGGCCGGAATAAGCTAACACCCAGCTAACCTCATCAGGTCAAGCTGGTTAGGGCACTCTATTGTCCTGGAGATAGTAAATGCCCTCCTAAGGCGGATGAACCTTTATGGTCAACGGCATTAGGATGTGGAAATAAAGGGGAAAATACCACATTTAAAGTCTTAAAGACATCCCACGTATCAGCAAAAAAATTATTGCATCTCAAGTAAAATGTTCCGGAGATAAAATAGTCCCCCGATCGGATCTCCGGGTGGGGACTGCTCGAGACAAAACAACCAAGACAAATAAGAAAAACCTTCAGCCAACAAGATATGCCACCTGGAATGTTTGAACATTACTGCAGAACGGCGCCCTAGACGGGAGTATTTGCAGCAAGTATTCGAGGACATGAACTGTAGCGCTTATGCTGAGCTGAAAAGGGTTGCGGAGGACCGAGAGGAATGGAGATCGAGATGCAAGATTCTGTTGCTGCAAACCAATCCACCGGATTGATACTACGAAGAAGATAGACACACAGAATAGCACCAAAATAATCTTTGGTTAGGACAAACTTTTCTTCTACTTAATTACCGTACACAGTGCTATTTACAACCCCGGGATTCTTAAGTGTTTTACATCGGTTCATTATTTTTGATACTCGTAGGTCCATTATTTTTCATTCCATTTGAAAGATGTAGAGTTTGGTGTAATCACATGCAAGAGAGCACAACTGGTCGAGGCCAGTGCGCTCTATGACGCTCAGCCACGGAGGCTGGACGCTGCATGCAAAAAACGTGTGTCGTGTTCGTGTTTGTGTATGGGTTGGGGAAATTGCAAGTGTATATTTATTTGTTTCTTCAAGGGATCCAGATTGTTGGCAGGAGGAAACACAGACACTCATTAACCGTGTATGGATGTTTGGCAAGCGTAAGGTGAATTTGTCGATTATGAGTGGGTGCAGGAGGAATAAGTTATGTCTTAATTTAAATGCAATGGCGTTTTTTTAATCGAGCACATTCGTGGTGTTACAAACTGGCGAAACTATTTGTTCTGAGTCGACATATGTAATCGTGCAACAATATCTTCGACGAGTGATGTATATGTGCAGACATAATCATTTAATAAAGTTAAGAATATTAGTGAGCAAGATATAAACAGAAAAATAAGCGGAGTGATCTTAATGGCAATATTTAATATTTGGAGACTTCAACGCACGTAATGATTAATAAGCTGCAAACCCAAATCTTTCATGATCGATTGAAAAACTGAAGGATTTTAGTAACTACGTAGATGTGCTTTATAACACTTTAAAAAATAATCATGAAATTTAAGGTCATAAAAATACTAAAGCCATATAAACAATAAGACCCTGAAATTCACAAAAGAACAACATAAAATAGGAAATATCCGACTGAAAATATCGATTATGTTTTGTATTACTTATTTATAATTTAAAGTGTCCAATTACGCTGTTGTTACGGTTTACAACACTAAACAATAATATACAACTTATTAACTGTAGTCTTGTCATTACAGATTAGTTTTTTTAGTTATAGTAGTAAAACGCTCCACTGTCATGCTAGCAGTCTCGGATTCGACTCTCGGTGAAGTTTACCATGTGAACACTTTTAAAAAATCTCTACATTATAGAATTTATGATGCTTACCAGTTTTCAGATGAATCATTACTGTCTGTGGAATATATATATTTTAATGTTATAAGATTTCAATCTGGCATTCTTACATCGTTATTAAAGAGCAGTGGCTTGTTTATTGAGTGTCTTACTGTGAATAGGTAGTGTTTATGGGACACCGCTTTTAGAAAGACATCAATCACTGCAGAAAAAATATGGCATCTTACTTAAAGCCAATGAGGCCGTATATTGAGTTTAAAAAAAAGCATAGTAAACTGGGGTTACGATAGTTTGACTTTGTGAAGAATGTCGAGGGTGCAATCTAAACAACATTTCATATTACAGTTGGTCAAGTAATAAAAATCAACTTGCTTAGAACTTTTACTTCAATTCCCACAGAGAGCATAAACTTAAGATGCCTTTTCTTAAACTTTCCAAGCTTTCGTTGTCTTGGAAGGCCGTGGGGAACTAATCCTATAATGTACTAATCAGAGCTTTGGAATGCAGAGCTGACATGGAATGAGGCGTTGACCAGAGTTTTAAATCTCCAATTCGTGTCGGAGCCGAAAAATAAATCGTATATACGAGAAGTATCCGTATATATAAACTAATGCAGCCGTATAATGGATTTCGAAAGCAGATGCCTGTGTACTGCGGGTACAATGTGAGGTACGACGAGGTGAGAGAGCGGAAAATGCAGATTTTCATACTACAGTTTTACAAGTGGTGAAGATGTTCATGGTTAGAATATATACTCGTAGGAGACACTTTGTTGTTTTAATCGAGTATATCTGTAAGACCCATATATTCACAAGCATTAAAAATCAAACATCAACTTAGATACTCGTATTTTATTCGCCTTCTAGCGGTGTTTTCTTTTATGTCTTAGCATAAATAATCCACGTACTAAATAAAGTATATATTCCATTTCTGGTATACAAAAAAAATGATAAATTCGACTCACGTTTTAGTATATAGACCCGCCTATTATAATAATGCTTTTGCCTTTGGCATTGAAAAATACTGAGAAGCAAAAAAAAAATCGCTGTGCATATTGCCGTTTGATAATTTTTTGATACGTTTTTTTTAAGAGTAAATAAATCAAACGACAGTTATAATAATTGTGATTATATTCGATGCACGTTCGGTCGTATTCTTCCTGGTTTTGGTCCTCGTGACTGACGATCGTGATTTTGGAATGCGTTTGACACTATTCATAGATGATAAGATGTTTGTTGACCTAATCACCCTGGATGCTTCGTCGCATGTGAATGATCTAAGTATTATTGTTGACGATTATAAAGGAACGGTGCCGGTTTTAGGGGGTGGTGGAGTGGGTCGGCTGCCCAGGGCGCCGAATAAACTAAAGGCGCTAAGTGTGGCCTTAGCTCCTACAGGAGGGTTTGTAAGTAACTGAAGATTTCGCCTCCCACCCAAAAAATCTATGGGGCACCAGACTTTTTTCCCAGGGCGCCACAAGATCTACAACCGGCATGTATAGTATAACTTGATAAAGGCCTCAAGTGTGATTAGATTTTTTAAACATGTTTGCGTAATGCAAAGACCGATGACAATACCACATTACTAGCACGGCTCTCTTGAGATCACTAAAGTTAAGCAACATTATACTGTGACTAAAACCTGTATAGGTTACAGCGTGTCGTTGGTTGGGTCCAATTGCACCTTAAGACCAAACGGTCATGATTTCGGAAGCGTCGAATTAGTCATAGTTAAAAATTACAATTAAAAA
The DNA here is from genome assembly GCA_022606575.1 of Glossosoma conforme. Lineage (NCBI taxonomy): Eukaryota > Metazoa > Arthropoda > Insecta > Trichoptera > Glossosomatidae > Glossosoma > Glossosoma conforme. The sequence goes on along the minus strand of JAGTXR010000162.1, from coordinate 770,688 downwards.
ATTGCCATCCCTCGTTTAATAAAGCGACTCCGCTTCACCAGAATCGTCGTCAGGACGTGTGGATGGATACATGAGGAGCAGTCACAAAGCAAAGAACTTCTAGAGAAGCACATTGTAATTTATTTTAAATAAAAGACTGATAAACTTTGGTCATATGCTCGGGACGAAACATTTTACGTTCCTCACAGCTCCCGGAAAGACTGAAATCGCCGGCAGTAGTGAGAGTTACTGCGCCGAAATAAACCTAGCGCCTATTTATGGAACTAATGGCACCCACGTAACAGATAGCGCCCTCGTGATGGTAGCTACCTGTCAAAACAAAAAAGGCGCCTGCAAGCGCTATTTCTTATGTTTCTTAAAACTAAAACTTAGACTTACCTTTTTATATAAGCGTTGTTAGACAAGCGAACAAAAATAAGAGACGAATGATCGTATATAAAGGCCTTATGGCACCTGAAATGGCTTATATCGAATTAATATCAGTATTTATACTACCTTTTTGTTATTTCTATTGGTTACCAGTATTTTTCTTGTATGTAGTTTCATCATTTAATTAAGCTTTTAAGCGATACGGCAGAATTCCGGTTTATTACAACAATGCCTAAAAAATAATTTGATTCAATAATGAATTGCAAGTCGTGCCACCTCGTTTCGAGAGCGCGGCATGCGGAAAAGGTTTAATTGCACCCATGACCGTAACCTTTCATCTTTCTTCGCTAGCGCAAAAACAAAAAGTCGTAACTCTCTTCGTGACGTCACTGCAGTGCTGTTTGAGAATTTTAATTAGCTCATGTTTATTTATAAGGTCAATGAAAACATTTACGTTGAATTACTAACGTTTTCTTGTAAATATGTTTATTCTGAAGCATTTAAAAAATCTCAGCAAGACTCTCGCAAATTAAATGAGAATCTTCTTCAACATCATCATCACCATGTCTCTCCTAACTGAATCATTTGTTCGTCACGAACTAGTGCCAATAAGCTCTGTCAGCTGCCATTGATTTAGGAGTTGCTTCTTCTGATATTTTTACTTCAATTAGCTGAGGATTTAGTGAAGTAACTATAAGACATGCCTTTTTTTGTTTTTTTGTCGACTTACAAAGGCATTGTTTTCAGAGTACTTTATCGTTATACAAGTAACGGGCTTTGGTGAGAAACACCAAACGTGGGTGTAAAAATATAAGACATGCCTCTGATAGAGTTCATTATCCATGAATACAGAAGATGCAGTGTGTTGTCGCCTAAAGTATGCCATTTTTTGTTGAGCCCTTACTAAGCTGCTGATTAGTTCTGTCAGTACCTTACTGTTGAACTACATAAAGGACATCATCGGGATAACGTGCGCAGTTAACACAGAACAGACTGTTATTTCAGCAATCGATAATATGTATATTCACAGCAAACGTTATATGTCATTTTTCTCATGAATAAATTGGAGAAAAAATTAACGGCATACGTTGTGATTTGAACCGCAAACCTTTGCAGCCATTGTTCATTTCTTTAGTCAGCATGGCACTATTTCTATGTATATTTTGTCAAGGTTCAATTAATTTATTTACTGACAAGTAATTTTAATTTTTACCGACAATCTATTTATTTAGTGTACCCCCCGAATTACTTTTAAACTAAATATAAACTGAATGGAAGCAACCTTTTGTTAATCTCACATGGACATTACACAACCATTCATTAATTAACTTGTATGTGTGTCTTAATCGTTGAATATTGGAATGAATCTTCAATGATATATAAATATAATAATATTTAATATATATATATATATTATTCCAAGAAAAATAATTTAATTTAACTGTTTTATTTATTTTTGTTCCCTTGGTATACTCTGACCTTGTGTGTTATTTGCATGGTACCCCACGCATTTTTGGTACATTTTTATTTGTTTATAAATTACTGTAAAAAGTTATGTGATGACACATGTTTTTCCGGTTATTAGGCGTCACTGCAACACTTTACTTCGCGTTCAACGTCTCTTCCAATTGAGTGTTCTGATTATTTCGGATGCGTTAAAAATAAAGCTGCAATGACTTACAACTTTCCAAACCTTTATAAACTTTTGTTGGAGTTCCAAGCTTAACAAGTGAATCGCAAGAAAACGTAAAATAAGCATTTTTAATTGTATTTTTTTAGACCCACTACGCGCATTAATGATATCTCAGATTTTCGCGCAGAGGCGTTTATATCAGATATTTGAAAGCTCAAATGAGAGAGAAAAGACCGGCGAGAATTCCTCACCTGTCATCCGGGGCCTTAAATGGATTTTTTTGACGAAAGAAAAGCTCTCAGCTGACATGAAATTAATGGGTGCGATTCGAAACGCACTGACGCAGTGTATGCATTACTCGAGGGCTACTTTAAAAGTTTCCTTATCATCGTAAAGTAATTATAAAAAAATAGCCCTCCGATATATGACTAATATATTTTTCTTTACTCACCCTTAAGTCACACTTCCTATATTGCATGCTTTTTTATTTGTGACAAAAAAAAATCAATTTGTATTTGTATCGATTTTTTATACAACGGTTCGTTCTGTGTTGTTATTTTGGGTTGAACCGCCTCTTGGAACTATGTGGTTCAGACCTCGGGTGTTTCGGACTTTTCATCCAATTTTATAAGAAGGTTATAATAAGACAAATCTTAATGTAAAAGTAAATATCACAAAAAAGCATGATTTAATTTTTTTATTTAATATCATGCAGGAAAACACAACTGATCGAGACCAGTGGGCTCTATGATGGGTGGACGCTGCATGAGAGTAACGTGTATTGTGTTTTTGTGCGGATTAAGAAGTTTGCAAGTGTTTATTGATATTTTTCTTGAAGGCATCCTGATTGTATGAAAATAGAATTACAGATACTGGAAGACCATTCCAGTAGTCTCCGGTGGCATTTAGGAAGTAATTTTGGATAATGTCAGTTCTTGGCCTTCTTTCGTAGTACATTAACATATATGGGTACTTAGCAATTGTAAAACAAGTATGTCAGTTGTGGATGGATGCAAGAGGAATTAAATTATCAAGTTCAGCGACAGTAGTAATAACTGTAGATAAGATATATTAAACCAATCTTACGCCTGTTTTTCCAAGGATTGGAGATTGAATATAAGTGTATTTATTATTATTTATTTTATTACCTTCCGGCAGTCTATTTATTTTAGTAAGTACCATTCGGGTCTCGAACCAAACTATAGACTGAATGGATGTGAAACGACTACTTATAGTTCCGACTCGGACTTTATAACCAATCATTTACCTGTGTTACTGATAGATAATTTTACCTTCTTGATATTGTCTCAAGGAGACATTATTAATTAATTTTTTAATTTTTATTAGAATATTATTTTATTATTTCAATATTCTAATCTACTTTTATAGATCATTGACTATATTACAATATTATCATTACTTAAATATACATATACTATACATAAAATTCTTTTTTCAACGCGTCAATCCAAACACAAAAATAACGGCAGAAGCGGGATGCGAACCGCGGACCTTGGAAACCAACTATGCCCAGGTATTCATACCGCTCGGCGAATCGCGCCATTGCTATGCCCAGACTGACTGCGGTGAAACTAGTATTTATAGCATTGTTAGCATCGTACGACAGATGTCGCCATAGTATATATTCAAAGTATGTATATTTTTATTATTATTCTATCAGTCTTCATTTATTCACAAGCTTAATATTATTACCTTCCGGCAGTCTATTTATTTTTTTTAGTAAGTACCACTCGGGTCTCGAACCAAACTATAGACTGAATGGATGTGAAACGACTACTTATAGTTCCGACTCGGACTTTATAACCAATCATTTACCTGTGTTATTGATAGATAATTTTACCTTCTTGATATTGTCTCAAGGAGACATTATTAATTAATTTTTTAATTTTTATTAGAATATTATTTTATTATTTCAATATTCTAATCTACTTTTATAGATCATTGACTATATTACAATATTATCATTACTTAAATATACATATACTATACATAAAATTCTTTTTTCAACGCGTCAATCCAAGCACAAAAATAACGGCAGAAGCGGGATGCGAACCGCGGACCTTGGAAACCAACTATGCCCAGGTATTCATACCGCTCGGCGAATCGCGCCATTGCTATGCCCAGACTGACTGCGGTGAAACTAGTATTTATTTTATTTGAAATTAGTATTATTATTATTTATTTATTAGACAAACTGCTGTAAAGCCACACATATCAAACAGTGGAAAAAAAATATAAATGATGCCGAAAACTTTTCATATATCCCTCGTACCTTATAACACTTAAGAGGCTTGTGTATATAGTATATACCTTTAATTGAAATATAGGTGAATATGTTCAGATGTACTTGTTTATTTCATAATTATTTGTACCATTTGTGTTTGTAAGCCATAAAAAAACACTTTGATGTATTTTAAATTATGGTAAGTTTTCTTTATGTTCTTTATTACTTAATAAAGTAATGAAGATTTAAAAACATTTTCAAGAATTCGTACACGCACAGGCATAAACCATATACCATCTTATATGACATTACTTTCTTTGATTAATTAGATTAATTTAAAAATGAAATAGTGTTATACAATTTTTCAATTCATTATAATATTTTCGATAATTTGGATGCATTTCTATTCAATAAGGTATTAAATGGCACAGTGATCAACGTCGAATGTGATGGACAGGACCTAAGTATACAGTTAAATGTTTTAATTTAGTTAGTTTAAGTACACATATCCAAACTAATTAATTAAAAATTACTTATATTATTACCAAATTGAAACACATATACAAATTTACAGAAAATATTTTCTTTTATGTAATTTTTTACATCAATATTGGAAAAAAATACGACAGTCACTGGGATACTTATAATATACAATATACGAGTCATTAGGAGCATTTTTAAATGTTTACTTGTTACATGCTTTCGTGTCCATTAAAATCATTTCAATTCCATTTATTTGGGCTTCAATAAATCTTTATTACATAATGATTAGTAAGAAATGCTATATCATTTTGTAAAATATATAATGCAACAGAAATAAGTTTTGACAGCTCACTAACACATAGACACGTTAATTAATATTCATTTTTCAATTAATTGGCTATTAATAACATATTCACAAAATTTATTACCGGAGAAAATAAATGGCCATAAATCTAACAGTTTATCCCGAGACTTGTTTTCATTTTTTTATTGTATACAAAACAAAAACAAAAATGTAGTTAACTGCTTCGCAATATTTAAAAAGTTGACTGAGATTATTCTCAAACTCAAGAGTAATATTTAACATTAGGTCGTTTGGAAAGTAATTTCGTTTTTAACCGAACGTTCAAATGAACAATTTGAGTTTATTTAGCATTTTTAGATGATCCGATTATTAGCACGACACTTCCGAGTACTTATCATAAAATACGTTTGGTTCCAAACGTTAATTACTGTATCGTGAAATTATTAATACAAATTTTTTTCAACTAATAATATTTTTTCTTTGTTTCAGGTATGTGTCTTACATCATTATTATTAAGAATGATTATAACAATATATTTCATCCATAAAAGGTTAGTTTTATTATAAACAATTATATATATACCCATTTAAACATTAAGTTAATCTCTATAAAATTACATACAGTAAAATGCTGATGTATGATAAAATATCTGAACATTATCTGCACGTTAAGTATTAATTCGCTTACACATTAGGTTATAACACGGTATTTACACAAATTCTATAAATTTTAGCGATGTATTAATTTAAGGACTCAGAGTGAATGTAGTTTTCAAAAAAGTACTTTTTTTCAACTCTACAACCTAATTTGATCAAATTGCTTTTACAAACATTTGAATTGATCAGTAGTGAAGTTCACCAACTAGGGCCAAGTATTTATTTTTCCACAATTTTTCTTGTGTATAGATTTCAGATAAAAGTATCGTGGCGTACAAGTCACTAAGAGCGACCAATTGCAGCCGTGTAACGATTTTGAAAAACAGTTACTTGAGTACTGTGGGTGCAATGGTTTTTGACATTGTGAATTTGATCCCTCACTCGTAAAATGCCAGTCATATCCTATTAATTCAAATTGATGGTACACGAAAGTCGTCCCGTGAACACCGCCCATTCATAGTGAATTCCTGTAATAAATAAATTATGCGTGAATGAATCGTCACAGAATCCTGGCTGAGTATCATAGACTTCAATAGGTTGTGCTCTTCTGCGTGTGCTAACTTTAAAAAATCATCAGGAATGACGCATCATAAAGGTGACTCGACAATATTTCAATTAGAGTTGCAAAAACTGCAACCTAGTTCTCACAAATGTTATCGCTTTCTTGTTCACTCTTGTTTTTGTTGTACGTTTAAGAAACAACAAAAAACCTTTCTAGTTCTAAGATGGTGGTTCTCGAGTTCCTTCTTAGAAGGAACCGGTCTTCGGAAGTTGCTCAGGGATCAGGTCTTGGAAGAGACGATGAAATAACTTCACTTCTTCTTGGACGCAATACATTAAAGCTTTTTGCAATGAAAAAAGGTGCACTTAACTTCTCATGTAATCTAGTTTCCTAGGTAATTTAATATAATACAACTGTCGTTTATAAATAATAGATCTAATTAGCATAAATAAGTTTACGATATTTTAAAAGTTGTCTAGTTTATTACATTTTCAACCATTTCTTTATGTAAACACATACAGGAGAAGACAGACAGATGGTGATAGTAATTTTCAAGTATCGTCTGTGGAATTCTATGACGCTTACCATGCTGCATATGACTAAGTGCTGTGTGTGAAGTGTTGATTCGCTAACGTCATAGACTACAGCCCGAGATTAAAGAAACATCCTTATTATTACAGGAATTTACTATAAAAGGGTGTGATTTACGGGATGACTTTATTCTACCACCAATGTTAATTAATAGGCTATGACTGGTATGCTATGGATGAGGAATCTAATTCACACCAACTGGGGTACTTTAGAGCTCATATTTTAGATTATGATGATTGGACTGCTACTGTTGTATCCGAAGGATATTTTGGGTGATTTTTAGATCTATTTTTTTTAAGATCGGCTGATTAGCCCGATGCTTCAGATATTTGGTACGAATGTGAGACACAATCTAGAAAATGACATACGTTAATCAACTTGCGGTATACCATCCAAGTTTTGGTCCGCATTCAATGTTGCCCTTTTGTGGATTCTTAAATTGGTTTTTACCTAATATGTATATTTAAATAGTGAAATAACGAATAGGCACACTCAAGTGGCAATGGGCAAGACATATCTGTCGAAGAGACAACGTTCGATAGGAAGAAAAGTATTGAGTGGCGCCTAAGAACTGGCAAACGAAGCATTGGCTGACCCCTGCAAGTTGTACTGACGACATAAGAAGAATAGCGGGAGTGACCTGGATGCGGAAGGCGAGGGATCGAAGAGGATGGAGACTCATGCGGGAGGCTTTCTTTCAACAGTGGACGGATACATGCTGATGATGATGATGGTGATGATGAAATAGTGAAATAATGGCAGTTGTTATTTCAAATTTTTAAAACAAGTAAAAAAGCTTATATATTCTGTAATATACTTAACTTATTTTGAACAATTCATCTATATATAATAATATACCTGTAATATGATCTCTCAACACCACTATAGACGTCATCCACGATGAAAAGGTTAACTTTGGTGATCTAACGAGAACCGCGCTTAAAATGTGCTATTGTCGTTTGATTCTTCAATATATTTCTGAGTATTAGAATAATTTGGGTTAGCGATGAATCGCCTTCAAACAATGGAGCTTGCGCTATTATTACTACGCTTCAGGAGTTTAAAACGGATGTAGAACGTAATTGTTAAGATAGGTCATATCGAGTTAGATAATAAAAAGTGGGTGGGGCGGGTAATAAAATAAATAATAATGGATGTATATAATAAATAAAAACGTAGGCGGATTTGTAGGAGCGTGTCTTGCGGCAGCTTTACGGACACAACGGTAAAAGCACGATGTCCGGTATCGACGCGCGCAGACATTGTTATCATTATACCGGAAGATACAAAATAACTTGTCACTTATATTAACCCCCTCCCAGGCCTCCCAACTGGCAAGAACCTTAACTGGCGGACCTGAAAATCCCCGAACAGATTAAAAACCGGACTTTGTAGAACAAATAACAACCTCGAGTGGTGGGGAATGGAGAGACACTATTGTGCGACTGTGGAGACCTGCAGACCGCCTCGCACCTAAGATCCTGCTCCATGTGCCCAACAAGCAGCACATCTCAAGACCTAATGCTGGGCAATACACGGGCTATCGATGTTGCCAGACACTGGGCAAAAATAATTTGACGTCGCTGACACGAAGAAGAAGAAGTAGAAGAAAATAATAAGAAGAAGAAGACTTGTATTAAGCATACCTATATGTTAATCAATCGGAAATATACATTGCTTTTGCTTTGAACAAACATGGTGGCGGGTATGACTTAGTGGTAAAGCGTTTGCTAACCATACCAAAGGTCGTAGGCTAGATGCCCGATAGAGATTAAAATAAAAATGTTTTTTTTAATATTTTTTAAACTCTTTATATACCGCGAACGGTGTGAATTTGATCATTCGCCTTTAAATTACAGTTATAGCCTTTCAATTAAAATTGATAAACAATGGTGGTTTTGTGTACACCACCCATTCATAGTTTATTTCTGTAATAAATTAATAATGCGTGAATGTTGGGCTGTATTCTATACTGTGTGACATTGGAGGAACAACAATCCACATGCAGTGTCTAGAAATACCCAAAAAAATGGAAAGCGACATATATAATCGTGTCGGAAATAACATGGTCACATCCTGTCTGCCCAGAAGTGGGCGACGTCGATGGCGTTACTCCCGGTCATCATCAGGTCTTCCTGGGTGCAGCTACTCGGACACAACGCACACCCCAGAAGGTCTGCTCCACGCCGCACATTCAGACGATCTGCTGTAAAACTGCCAGGCTTTCATTTGTGTCCTCGTCTTGCATACTCCGGTCCGAAGTCTGTGGGCTAGGTCCTCTTTCGGGACAATCCAAGTATTCCCCCTTAGTTTCGCTTCTCGACTACGGAAACAACAATAAAGCGACACGAAATTCACAGATGAGATTTCTCAATTACCATCTGTCAATATTCTACTGTATGTGTTTACATAAAAAACGAATCAAGTTGATTTGTACTCTTTTGGGGCTTGATTCCGCAACCTGTCACTTGATATTCAAGGGCTTTTTCTAACAACCATATAATGTGTTTTGAGAACAGGTACTTAGTGCTGGTTACATATCTCGGATAGTTTTTTTTCAAAAAATAATGTGATGAAGAAGAAATTGTCTGTGCACCGTGTAGTTGCAAGTACTACCTCTTGTCGCGACCTTGTCAGGAGTGAGTCAACTCTACTTATCATTCTGCAATAACAATAACCTTAAGGAAAGTCGAACCGGCCGCAGCACAAGGAACTCAATCATAGACGCCATTTATTATTAATTAAGTCTGGCGGGTGACTAACGAACGCGACCGTAAAACGACGCGGTGAAAAAAATCAACATAAATGTATTGTTCATTAAAAAAATCAACCAACAAACATTACTTGCCATAAATATTATTTTTATTTTTACTAAAACATAGTTCGATTTGTATTTAGAGCTGTTAGTAAGACAATTTGTTCTTGTAAAGGATTAGACAGCTTTTTAGAAACTGTATTAACATCCTACTCTCTTTCAAAAGGTTGTTATTCAGTTACGTGAGGGCATGATGAGGAGTAGGTCAGCAAAACAAAGACTTTTTCAGAAGCACATTGACATATATTTACGATAAACTTTACAAACTAATGGCTCGACCTAGTCACAGAATTCAGGCCGAGCCACAATACAATATGCTCTCGGACTGGCGGCACACGACTAGCGCGCGCTCATGATGGGCAGTCGCACCGCGCCCCAAGTGACGATCTACGTAACTAGTCCCAAAATGCCAATATGGCGACACACGCATGTCGATAAGCGAACAGAAATAAGAGTCGAAAGATTGTGTGTCAAGGTTTTCGGTAATGCATAGTTCCAGACGACCTCCAAAATTTGAATAAAATTGCTTCGTCGCATAAAGTGGTGGCATATAGTAAGAGCTCGCTTCCTCCTTTAAGAATGCTTGAGACACTTTCAATTCCATCCGCAATATATGAGACTCTCAAAGTAATACGCTTCCTCGCAGTGCATCCTAAATGTATTACAACGCAACCGAAGTGACTCTCGATTACACTACTTACAATCTTTCACATCATAGTGCCGCCTTTACAGCGCCTGTATTGTCCCTCTATTTGATTTCATCTTATCAAAAACCAATTCAGACGTATATTGGTTTTTGAAAACACGTACTTGCGTAAAATATTAAGTTAATAATGGTTTAACTTTGCTACAGATCACGATTTTTTGCTTCTTAGTATTTTTCAATGCCAAAGGTACGGAAGCGTTAGCCTTCAAAAATGAACCCGGTCGAGGCATATTTATTAATACTGCAGGAGAGCATAAACTGCAGCTGCAATTTTTTCAGGTTCCCAGTCTCTCGTCGTCATGTAAGGCCATTTTGTGACGACTATATCTAGATGGAAGATATTATAAAAAAAATAGAAATAAACTTCATTTAAAGATTAGTTGAATAGCCATGTTTAAAATCAGCAATAAGCACGCACACACTGATCAAGAGATTGACATGCTGATGCTTGCCTACAACTATCTCTACGTCTATATCAAATGTACATTTAAATGTGTAATCTGCTTTTGCTACCATACTCGTACATACGATTAATAAACGTTAGATTCGGTGTCTTGGATATGTGGTCGGACTTTAAAAGCCTAACTATGGACCGGTTTTCCATCAGCATCAGTCGGCTGTCCAGCGACTTGGTGAAGAATGGGAACGATGGACTGCTGAGAAAGGGCCACAGTCTTAATTGAAGTCTTCAACTCATTAACGTCTGATGCTAAAGACTGTTCAAACATCCGTACATGCGAGTATACACAACACGTAGAATATTATATATTTTCTTGCAAACACGACGACAGGAAAATAGTTATTAGCATACATGTTGCGACTGTTTTTATGTTAACAAGAGATTGCAGACTCACATTGATGTCGAAATCTTATATGTGGATTCTATAATTCTTGTCATTTCTGAGGTTCGTAACATGTGGAGTGTTAACCCGCCAATTTCATTAGATCGCATTGTTTTTTTGTGTAAACACTACCAATTCTTAATTATAAATTACGAAAGACTATTTATATTTTGAATTAATAATTTAATATAAAATAAAAAATAAAATCTCTTGAGAATAAATTTGCGACTTTATGTACGATATTCGAGGAGCGCTTTATCTATTTAGTATTATTATCATCCTTCGTTTCTATTCCCAAAGATCGGGCATCGCTTGGTGAAAACTCTTCCTGTCCCGTCCTGTTTTTGGAGACCCATATGGAGACCCGTTACTGGACGCACGCAAAAACCTACATGTTAGAGAGTGGCTGAAGGTATTCCCGTGATTCTAGGTGCATCAGTTAGATGTCTAATAGATCTCAGTCTAAGGCTGCGAAGTTAGAAAAGATCATCCACTTTCCACTATAAGCATCCACCCAATATTCTTCGGTGCATTTAGCAGGTATCAGTTTTCCAGTTCTTCAGCGCAACTCCAAGACTTTTTTCACATCAACCGTCGTCTCTTTAATAATAAATATAATATTTCCTGCGTATTTGTTCAGTAGCAACAACTGATCGAGTTTTTCTTCTGATATCCTCGTTTCGGATTATATTTTTAGAGACACTCCGACTTTGGCGCGTTAGGTTAACTTTATACTATGTTTTTTTATTTTTTACATAAACACATACAGGAGACTACCGACAGATGGTGATTGTAATGCAGGAAACTCATCTGTGGATTCTATGGCGCTTATCACGTTACATATGACAAAGCGCTGCATGTGGAGTATTGATCTCTCAACGTCATAGACTACAGCTCGACATTCAAGTATCATGCATTTATTACAGGAATTCACTATGAATGAGTGATGTTAAAAAATGGTGTTAGATTCCACGTCTCGAGAGCACACATTAGTTTTAACACATTATATATAATCGTGTCGGAAACGACAGGGTCAGATCCTGTCTGCCCAGAAGTGGGCGACGTCGATGGCGTTACTCCCGGCCATCATCAGGTCTTCCTGGGTACAGCTTCTCGGACCAAGCGCACACTCCAGAAGGTGTGACAGGGTCTGCTCCACGCCGCAGTCACATTCAGTCGGTCCGCTGTAAAACTGCCAGGCTTTCATTTGTGTCCTCGTCTTGCATACTCCGGTTCGAAGTACGTTAAGAGACCTCCTTATATTCCACCCCTGGTCGTGTCCAGGGGCTAGGTCCTCTTTCGGGGCAATCAGAGCATTCCCCTCAGTTGCGCTTTTCCACATTTTCAGCCGCAGGGTGACCTCAGGTATCACCAGTTCCGTTGTCGACTGTAGGAATCTTCTTCTTGATTTTAGCCGTGTGGTTATCTTTTGATACCCAAACATAGTCCTGCTTATACCAAATATATACGCTTGATTTTTGTGCACACACTCAGTTACAATTATCAGTAGTATACAAGAGAAATAATTTCATTCAAACATTATCATTTGTGGTTCTCATATATTGAGTCATTAAAACTTGCAACCGATAATACATAAACCATATAATAAACGTGAGAAGAGCCTTCCTGAATCAATGTGAGCTTACACGTTAAACTAGTTTCTCGAGTAGCCGCCTTAGCACATAAAAATGTTATAATTATTAAGTTTTGTCGAATAACTGATCTTACTTTGTACGGTTTATACTTGTGTTGCATCAGAAAAGTCTTCCTGAACCATCTCAAATGCGAGTTTATGCTTCAAGCTAGCATCTCAGGTAACCTGTCTTAGTAATTAGCCGGGTGTCTTGCGTTTGCAACGGTGTCATCTCCCGTGTAGAATGGTGGAATCGAAAGTCGATGGACTGGTTGGTCTCTGGTGGATTGTCTGCTATGGGAATGCCACTTGCGTCCAGACTAACCATCTTCAGTGCAAAAAGCATCGCTGTTAACCACTAATTAACCTGAAAATACTTGAAATTACGAGGGGCATACGATAAGAAAGAACTGCATTTTTTTTTCATATTCAATGAGATTTATTGCTAATGTATAATTGCACGGTTTGCCGGTGGGTATGGTTAGTAGTGAGTTGAATTTTCGTTACAGATGATTGATACAGATGAATTTCCTTCATTACAATAACCATCTGTCGGTATTCTCCTGTTTGTGTTTATGTAAAAAAAAACTTTCCCATAGTATAAAGTTTACGTAATGCGCCAAACTCGGAGTGACTCTAAAATATAATCTGAAACGAGGATATCAGAAGAAAAACTCGATCAGTTAAAGCTACTGAACAAATAGGAAATATTATATGTATTATGAAAGAGGCAGCGTTTTATGTGAAAGAGTCTTGGAGTTGCGCTAAAGAACTGGAAAACTGATACTTGCTTAATGCACCGAAGACAAAATAATAATATTGGGTGGATCCTTATAGTGGAAAGTGGTTGATCTTTTCTTACTTCGCAGCCTTAGACTGAGGTCTCTTTGACATCTAACTGATGCACCTAGAGGAGGCCTTCAGCCACTATCTAACATGTAGCTTTTTGCGTGCGTCCAGTAACGGGTCCCTATCTGGGTCTCCAAATACAGAACGGGACAGGGAGGGTTTTCACCAAGTGAGTATATGTTTACGTAAAAAAATGCTCGATTAGTTAAGAGTAACATTTAGGCGTTTGGCTGAAAATTCTCTGCACCACTTCTGCACGTTTTTCTCGTACATGCACTTCTTCCTATTGCGTTCAAGATACGATTAGATAATCTTCTTTGCATACAAAAACTTAATGACAGATCACAGTTCGTACTTGGCGGGAGCATCGAGACGTCCATCGAGAATGGTTGCTGAGCCGACACTAAGTTTGTTAGATAGGTGTGTTTATGCGGCAGAGTAGAGAAGGAACAAGAAACACGACAGTGTTGCAAATTTTGTGTAGCCTTGCTTGCGTCGAAGCGTAGAACTTGAAGACTTTACTTTTAATATGCCCTCAGTACTTGAAATCAAGAATTGCGTAAATTTAAACGAGCAGTTAACTTTAACTAACAGGAGACTTGCTTGGTTCATATTATGCCAACTTACGGCAATCGTTGATGGTAGTAATTATTCATATTGCCTTGTGCGGTGTTAATCATTAAATTATGCTGAGACTTTATAAATTGTGTTGATAGAAGGTGATTCTGTGATTTTTATGTGAGCTTCGAGATGCACAAATAAGAAGACATATATTTCTAAATAAACGAGAGTTTGTATGCAATTACTTATATTCATACAAATTAATACCAAACACCTTATTACATGACGAAGTTCAAGAAGAAGTTTCCTACAGTCGACAACGGAACTGGAGATACCTGAGGCCACCCTGCGGCTGAACATGTGGAGAAGCGCAACTGAGGGGAATACTTGGATTGCCCCGAAAGAGGACCTAGCCCCTGGACATGACCAAGGGTGGAATATATGGAGGTCCCTTAACAGACTTCGGACCGGAGTATGCAAGTCGAGGACACAAATGAAAGCCTGCAGTTTTACAGCGGACCGACTGAATGCGACTGCGGCGTGGAGCAGACCCTGTCACACCTTCTGGAGTGTGCGTTATGTCCGAGTGGTTGCACCCATGAAGACCCGATGATGGCCGGGAGTAACGCCATCGACGTCGCCCACTTCTGGGCAGACAGGATCTGACCCTGTTGTTTCCGACACGATTATATATATATATATTACATGACATTTCTCTCGTCAAATAGTCGAAGAAAAATAAACCTCTAACTTGGTTAATCGAACCAAGAACCTTGTTCACCACATCCAGCTTTTTCTTCTCAACGCGATAACAATTTGCCTACTCTTTTGGTTTTTACGCTCTAAGCATTCATTTTGAGATCCATTTCATATATTTATTAAGTTATTATTCTTATTTTATTTTATATGTATCGCGGGACAAGGCATAGACAATGGCTACTGTGTCAATTTCTGTGATTACATGCTCCTGACAAGGAACGGATATGGGAAGAATTCGGGACGCGCCATAATTCCTGTTTTTCCGTTCCCGTGTTCAGAAGTTTTTTTTTTCTATAACCATCACGAACATGCACGCAATAACTCAAATTAGTTTCATTGCAATCGCTCAAACGGTATGGCAGCGCATAAAATACAAACAAACATTTATTAAGCTTTAATCTACTGTTGTAATGTTCAAAATCAGCTTAAAATATATTTTTTCGATCATCATTATACTTATGTTCGCTCCCCTACATGGAGCATATGGACATCACTAACTGTCCAAAGTATATATATATATATATATATATCCAAAGTATATAACGGGTCCACCAAATAACTTTTTTTTTTTTAAATGGGGCGCAAAACATCGAGTGTAGCTTCGGCTGTGTGGCACGTAGCGCCGTCTTGTTGAAACCAAATGTTGCCAATATCCTCTTCTTCAATTTTTGTGAACAAAAATGGCCCGATAACGATCGCCATTGACTGTAACGGCCACTCCTTGCTCATTGTCGAAGAAAAATGGCCTGATTTTCAAAGTAATGTCGCAATATTTCCCAGCGTTGTTCAAGCGTATACACAACCATATTCGCTTAGCGGAATAATAAAACTAATTATCTGTTAAATCAGACATGAGTTAAGTGTTACTATTCACGAAATAAGCACTAGTTAAAAAAAAAACGTTAGATGGCGGACCCTTTATATATATCCTAACCATGACCATCTTCGACACTTGTAAAACTGTAGTATAAAAGGTTGCATTTTCCGTTCCCGCACCACTCTCTAACAAGAAGCTTTTTGCGTGCGTCCAGTAACGGGTCCCCATCTGGGTCTCCAAAAACAGGACGGGACAGGAAGGGTTTTCACCAAGCGTTCCCTCACCTCATCGTACCTCACATTGTACCCGCAGTACACAAGCATCTGCTTTCGAAATCCATTATACGGCTGCGTTGGTTTTTAGTAAGATGCCAAGATTCACAGTCGTAAATGAGAATGGGTACAATGCAGGCGCTGTAAAGACAGAATTGAATGAATGATTTAAATCGTGAGATGTATTGAATACGAGTCAAAAACTACAAAACGTTGATTTTCTTAAAAATTTATAAAAGTGTAAGATAAGAGTTTGCGATTGTTTCGTCAGAAACAGATGGCCGTCCGGAACGCTCCTCATCATGGACGTCAGTACGGCTGCCAAGCAAAGACTGAGCTCCGCAGGCAGCTCGCTAGGGTAGGGATTTGGAGTTGGGAAACCTAGGTACACTACAGAATCGCGGGATGCACCATAACAGCGCTTTACAGGACTGTAGCCCCATGGGAATCTTATTTTACGGATAACTCTCGTATATAAAGCTTGGTACTCACACTCGTTACCTAAATTCCTAACAATTTTTATAGTGTGAAGAAAAACGCTAGCCCTTCGTGTAGTACGCTAAACCATCCAGTAATAACTGCTTACCATACATTTACATTGAATCGTTAAACATGTCGCAATTTCTGAATAACTCTTCGCTTATTGCAAAAGCAAAAAATTACCGCGGGAGCGTTCGATTCACAGACGAAATAATTCAATAACAACCACCGCGTACCATAGTGTAAAATCACAGTCGAATCGCATGCATCTAGTGCCATTATATCTCGTTTGTGATTAGAATTTTACTGGCTTAACGGGTGTGTGTGTATTGCGATCGTCGGTAAGTCCGCTTCGTGAATTTGCGCCGTAGAGGAATTCGCACATGTAATAATTCACCGGCGTGTAGAGTCACGCTCTGATGGTCCCAAGTTGGTAATATCTCACCGGTTAAACGCTTGGGATGTGAGCGTTTTACGTGAATATCGAAAATGTTTCGAAACCGCATTTTTTCGGTGTGTTTACACTTGTAAACGAATCTATTACTAAAATGGATGTATCAAGAAAATATAGCCCTGAGTCACCTAAATAATTATTTTTAATGTCTTACATGTTTGCCTCAAATAACAAATATATTTTGTTTTACGTAAACATATACAGGAAGATACCGACAGATGGTGGCAGAAATATCACATGTGGATTTATGGCGCTACCCATTGACAATCGTAGTCGTCGCGGGATCGTCACGTGGCTGCGTGAGGGAAGGATGCAGGAGCTGGTTCCCAAGCAAAAGAACTTGTTTTTGGTTCACAATTCGCGTTTATTTTATTAAAGACTTGATGCTTTTTCGCCTGACCGGTATGGCGTTCGTTATACCGGTCGACTCGTAACTGACAACTGTGGAGCAATGTGACATGCAGCGCCGCCAATGATCGCGGCAAAAAAGCAAATTAAAGATGATAGTTGCACCAACATGAAATGGAGCAACTGTCAAAACAAACAAAATGGCGTATGCAAACGCCTGCGTTATATTATATAATTAAAACTAAAAATATTAGATGTGCAGGCGAGCGAACAAAAAAAAGAGATGAAAGATCGTTTTTCGAGGCTTTACGGCATCAGCCTAAAAGAGCTATATCAAGCTGATATCACCATGTTACATATGGCTAAGCGCTGCATGTTGAGTGTTGATTCGTCAACGTCTTAGCTACAGCCCGACATTCACGCATCATCCATTTTTCACAGGAATATACTATGAATGTAAGGTGTTCACTGGGTGGCTCTCTTTTACCACCAATTTTATTTAATAGGCTATGACTGTCATTTTAAGGTTGTGGGATCAAATTCACACAACCCGCAACCAGGGGTGGATTTTATTGAGCTTAGAAGTCGATTAAAGAACTACTTTTTAATCTCCCACGAGGATCGAACCCACGACCTTCGCTTTGGTAACCAAACGCTTATACCACTGAGCCATTCTCGCCGGAATGTTATATCTACTTTTATATTTGCACATATGCCAAAATTTGATTGAACTAATGAACTAGATTACTACGCCCACGACGCAAAAGCTATGGGACATTTCTATGGATTAATAGAAATAAAAAATTCAGTAAACGCTGAAATTATAACTTATATTAAAAAACTAACAAATTGAAGAAAAAAAAATTCATTTCACATTTATTTTTAAGTAATTACATGCTTCGGACTCCTTAAGCCATCGTCAGCAATGACGATGGACTCAATGACAATGGCGATTGGTATTTTTATTTTAATTAATCCATAGAAATGTCCCATTTCTTTTGCGTCGTGGGCGTAGTGATCTAGTTCATCAGTTTGCCGAGGTGCGGCGCTGTCCACCTCAACAGCATCGCCGGCCGGAAGTGGGGCAAACTGGACGGTCATCTCAAATCAAATGTACCTAACTCACGATCTCCCATCTGCGAGCAAGACGTTATCTATGGCATTTAATTTTAAAAGCCAGGCATCGTTTATATTTACTTGTTTCACTGCTTCTGCGACTACAACGATAAAATAAATCGATCATAAAAGTAAATCATGTATACCATTTTCATTTCGATCGCTTAATTAACTTCGGCTGAGGAGACCGTTGGGAATGATATGTTAATATAATGATGAATTAATATATATACATATATATATATAAACGTGTCGGAAACAACATGGTCAAATCCAATCTGCCCAGAAGTGGGCGACGTCGATGGCGTTACTCCCGGCCATCATCAGGTCTTCATGGGTGCAACCACTCGGACATAACGCACACTCCAGATGGTGTGACAGGGTCTGCTCCACGCCGCAGTCGTATTCAGTCGGTCCGCTGTAAAACTGCCAGGCTTTCATTTGTGTCCTCGTCTTGCGTACTCCGGTCCGAAGTCTGTTAAGAGACCTCCATATATTCCACCCCTGGTCATGTCCAGGGGCTAGGTCCTCTTTCGAGACAATCCAAGCATTCCCATCAGTTGCGCTTCTCCACGTGTTCAGCCGCAGGGTGGCCTCAGGTATCACCAGTTCTGTTGTCGACTGTAGGAAAATTCTTCTTTATTTGAGCCGTGTGGTTAAAATAATAGTAGGTAATAAAATTACTGAAAATGTAAGAAAATGCGTGAGTGACCAACCCGAATAAAGAAAGGGCGTTTGTTAATGAGCTTTTTTAACATCTGATTACCACTTTTTTTGGTGAATTAATTAATCGATTCATTGAATTTAAATATATCATGTTTTCTTCCCATATTTGTTACGCATTTAGTGCACATGGTGACCACAAATTGCCGCTACTCAGTACTGTCAGTTGGCATTGTCCATGCCTTTTTCTAAGACCTCTCTACACCCCAAGGTTCACCTGAGAATATATACCGTTGTCTAACTCTTTCAGGGTAGAAGCCTGGAGACTTGATGAGACGGCACCTTTTTAATTGACTCGAAATGTTTGACTTCTCGACGTAGACGAAACATGTCGTCACATATAGAACAAACGTGAAATAATTCAAAATAATTTAATATTTTTATTTCATACTATATATATATATAATCGTGTCGGAAACAACAGGGTCAGATCCTGTCTGCCCAGAAGTGGGCGACGTCGATGGCGTTACTTCTGGCCATCATCGGGTCTTTCTGGGTGCAGCTATTCGGGCACAGCGCACACTCCAGAAGGTGTGACAGGGTCTGCTCCACGCCACAGTCACATTCAGTCGGTTTTAGCCTCATACTATGATATGAGGCTAAAACTCTATGAAAAACCCTACGCTGTATGTCGGTTCTAAGGGACGACTAGACCACGTATAAAAAATACACTACGTAGTGAAATATTTCTTATGTAAATATTGTCTATTACAATAATTTGTATTTATAACCTCGATCGTGCAATTTCAATCTTTAGAATCCCATTTAATAAATCCAGGCTTACGGCGTACACCTAGAGGCATTACATAATTTGTTAATAAACTTTATATGCTCATTAAATCAATATTTTAATTTGCATATTCGTGCAGTGATTTGCCCATCTTTTTCAAATTTATGTATCAAAATTTAATCAATCAATTATTTATGTGCTGTTATTTATGCATTAAAAAGGAATTGAAAAACTACTGCGTTAGAATGTGGGAAAACAGAAATTTGTAAAACAAAGTATCGATCAAAAGCATAAAATGATACTCGTTGACTCAACCTGTAGTGGTAATCAACTTTGCCTTTCGAAGTACGAGTACAATCTATGTATAGTTCAAAGCAGCTATAATTTATGCTCTTCTGAGACATCTAAAGCATATCACAGTTCACTTGTATCTAATAACCAAAGACTGGAGACAGTAAAGTATGCCATATCCACTCTCTGCCATCTTTAATTTCTACAAAGTCAAACCATTTTCGTCAACGCTTGTGTCAGTGCACTGTCGAATGTAGGCATCCCGCGTGAATCTCTATCTTCCTAGATTGCCTTTCGCATCCTGCCTGATCCTGCTATTATTCTTCAGGTGTCGTCAATCCATCTTGCAATAAGTCACTTTTCTTTTTCATCGGCCGTCGTCTCTTCGACATTCATGTCCTGCCTATTGCCACTTGAGTGTGCCTATTTTTTTGGTAGTGTCCACTACATCTGTTATTCTTCAGATATCCTCGATTCAAATTTTATCTCTAAGAGATACTCGAAGCATGGATCTCTACAGAACACGTAAGGTGACCTTAAATTAATGGGTACAACCTGCTTTTAGATTCTACGTCTCTGCGCTATTAGTTTATACTGGGACGATGCATTTGTTTTTAGCAGTGCCGGCTTTAGACCCGACGGCGCCCTAGGGCAATTTTTTTTTGTGGCGCCATATATTGTATGTATTTAAAATATATATATGTATGAGATAGATTGCACTCGGCGCCCCTAGCTCATTCGACTCCCTGGGTCACCGACCCACTACGCCACCCCCTAAAATCGGCACCAATTTTTAGACAATGCGGAATTTTCACATTAAAAAAAAAAACACTTTTTCTCCAAATGCTGGCTATTTTCAATCGCAACACTCATTACATGTTCATATTATTCAAATATTGTATTCATTGGGTTCTGGTAAGATGCTAAAATTTTCAGCCGTATATTTATATAGGCGGCACTTTATTTTGATCGCGTGTAGCCTTTGACAATATGACTAAAGAATTAGAGTATGTATTCGTCTCTTGCACGCGGTAAATATAAATTAAAATAGGTGCAATTAAATATAACAAACTACATTATATACAGAAGATGCCAGAAGGTGAATTTAATTTGCTTTAAAATTTCTCGGTCAAGCATGAAAAGGCGGTGAAAAAAATCCCGCGCACGAAATGTCAATCCGCCATTTTTTCGTTCCATTTTCGAACGAGATGAAAGAAAAAACATAATAATGGCTGTTAAATAAATTGCCTTTACGGCCGGCATTTTTTTTAGGTATTTTTAAGTTCGCTAAAATGACAGCGGCAATTTAATAAAGAGCGGATTAAGCTTAGAGATTATGCTCAGATTGTTAGAAAATCAAATTTACACCGAGTTGCATTTTTTATTCTTACGTATTTTTTGCGTTATTGCAATTTATAAAACACACAGATTAAATATTATTTTTCGGTGTTGCTAAATAACATAAACAAAAAAACGAACAGCTGTTGTGTTGTTTTTGTTTTTGGTTAACCTTGTTTAAAAATAATATAAATTTTCACGATCATTTTGAGATTATTGCATTGATTAATCATATACAATTGAGAGATATGAAAGGTTAAAGCAAAAAATATTGTAGTAATATTATATTACTAGGGGAACGTATATATGTCTAAATAGACATATATATTCACTATGAGTTTATATTAATTTATTACGAGTATTTATCAAATGTTAGGCTTCAACATACAAAAGAAGTGACCTTTGATGTATATCGACGAAATAAATATTCTTCTTGCCGAAAATACTGCTTTTAAGTTTGCAAATGAAAAGGTACCGGTCTCAAACTACTGCGTAGAAACAATCAATCTTTTTCTATGGCAAGCTTTGCTATATCAGCTATAAAAATATATAATTTTTATGCGGCTTAAATGTGAATTTGCTGTGAAAAATATACAATTAAATCTCCTATTGGCAAAAAAGTAATATTAAATACATTCCGAACAATCTAATAGAATGAATCATAGTCCATGAAGTTCTGTTCTAATGCATAAAAATGTGATTCATTTCAATACAAGCCAACATCTTGATCTACAATTATTATTGATTGCATTAATTTGAATTGAAGAGAAAAATTCGACAAGCGGCAGGTCAGCGTTCGGTGTTTGTTTTAAAAACGGTTCAAAGCACCACTTTTTAAACAGAAAATAAAATTGTATGTTATTAGTGGCATTCACTGTGTTTACTCTACCAAACAATCATCCATGCCGTATTCGGAGAAAGCACATAATTAAATGTTTGAATTTTGTAGAGATAACGTGAAATTATTGAAGCGGTTACCTTCGAAACGTATGGCGTCCATCTTTAATTGTTGGGATTATAGGCACTGCGAAATAATTTTATCGCTTGCCGCTTTTACAATCTGCAATTATGACATCTCTCTTAACCGTTATTTCCTTCCTTCCTTCTTCCCATTTATTTATTTCACGTCTATATAAACAAGCTTAATGTGGGTTATTAATCTTTATTATTAAATTGCACCAATTTACACCTTTCTATAATACATATAACGTCTAGATTTAAACGATTATAGTGCAATAATTGTTAAAACTCGTTTGTAATATTTACTCACATTTCACTTTTAAAAAAAAATACGTTTAATTGATATGTAAATACATATGAGGCTGAAGAATCAAAAATTGATGAAAATATCTGTGTTTGTCATCTATAACTTTGTCAGAATATTCTTTGATAGCTTATATATCTATTTACGCAATAAAAAAATATCGTACCTTATAAAGTAAAACTTCTTTTTATTGCATCGTGTGTGTTTTTGTGAAAAATTTAATAACGAATGATATAGTACACGTTTTAATCTAACCATTGATAGTTAACTAAAAGATTATATTCTTAGACTTGAGTTTATGTTATCATCATTCGTGAAAGGGATTTCCAAATATCTTAATTCGTCACTGAATATATGTTGTAGTGAGATGATATTGCTAGTTTTACAAAGTATTGTTAAAAGAGGAGATGTAGAGTTGTGGTTTGTGAGCGGTTTGTGGGGATTTTTTTTTTTTTGAAAACGGGAAATAATCAGTTCACGGAAGATATTAAAATTACAACTCTATGAGGTGATTTCCTAAGTAATGTAAGTGATTTGATTAAACCTAACC
The DNA here is from genome assembly GCA_022606575.1 of Glossosoma conforme. Classification (NCBI taxonomy): domain Eukaryota; kingdom Metazoa; phylum Arthropoda; class Insecta; order Trichoptera; family Glossosomatidae; genus Glossosoma; species Glossosoma conforme. The sequence continues at coordinate 747,357 of JAGTXR010000162.1, read as the reverse complement.
TAACCTAAGCTAACCTAACTTAACCTAACCTACCTAAGCCTCAGATTTGTGGCATCTTTTGCGAATTGATCATCTACTTTAGAGATTAGGTTGGGTTAGATTTGATAAAATCAGATACTATATATAAGAAAAGTTACTTCAGAATATTGCAATTTCAACATCTTCCGTGAAATGATTTTCACCTTAATGATTTGATTGAAATCTCTGCTTTTAGATCTTGCAACATATACATAACTTCAAAAATACAACGTATGATGCTGTTATACGTTGTTAATACTTGAAAATACAACACAATATACTCGCATAACACATCTACGAATACGTTATTTTATGACTCAAATACGTCGTGCGGTTGTATAGCGCTACAACTTACCTGTGGGTCGTTATTGTTCCACTCTCGGAAGACAATGGACCGGCAGGTGTTCCGGACAAGGCGGAACTGTAACCGGCCAAATGTCAACCTGTAGACATGCGCACAGATCACGCTGTTGAGGTCCGCCCTTGTTGTGCTTGTGGACACTCTCTTGTACAAAAACTCAACGAGAGAAAACCCTTAAGCCCTGAGCAAAATACACATTTGTTGAATATAATATAAAATGATTTTTAGACGCTTAGTCTTGGATCACGTCGAGTCACAGTTAATTATTATAATATATAGAGAAAACAGTGGTTTCGAACACACTATAGGTTTGATAAGTCATTCGTTTGTTGCGGCTTAACAGATATGAATGACAAACGGCGTTCTCCGTGAGTGTGAAACTGCATTTTTTTTGCTGTGATTAACATAACTCTCGAAATGGGTAGAGTTTTAATATCGATGTCGCTTGGTGAAAACCCTCCGTGTCCCGTCCTGTTTTTGAAGACCCAGATAGGGAACCGTTACTGGACGCACGCAAAAAGCTACTTGTGTGTTGCGAATTGAGACATATTTTATTGAATAAGGCATCTGTATTTTATGGCCTCCTGCGGCAGCTTTATTACATGTCCCAGCTTTTGCCTTTTCTTCAAACCCCCGGGCTCGCATTGTCCTCGAAAGCCGTCACGAACTAAACACATATAATGTAGTTTGCGGAGTTGCGGGAGTCAGAGCTGATATGGGATGAGGCGATGATTACGGCAGCTAACATATCTTTGTGGCTCCAGTTCACAATAGTCATATGCTCCAGTTAGGGGAGCGAACATGGTAATGTTGATAATGACGTTTGATTATTTATTGTGATGACACTGAATACATTATTTATCTGAAATTATCGGTACAAGTCAGATACAAATGAAGAACAGAAGAAGTGTGCAATGAAATGCATAGAGTGCACGAAATTGCTGTCGCCGTTGTTGATATATATTATTACAGTAAATTATTTATTTGTTCAAAAGATACTGTATAAAAAATGACAATAAAAATGACACCTCGATAAAGCCTACAAATATTAAAAATAAAATTGTTGAAATCATACTAAAACTATCCTTACTTGTAACGATAGCAATTCTTTAATGGATAAGAATGTCGATTTTTTAAATATAAATATTCTTCGACGAATAAATTGAGTCGTTTCTGATTTTCGAATAATTTTCCAAGACTAGGTTCTGTCAACATCTCAATTTGTTACGGACCGGATTACGAGTGGTTCTAAATTCCTCTCCATTATTCGTTAAGTGGATCACTCGAGTACAATAAGAGCTCTCGGCCAAAAAGAAGCCCAGTCGAGATGACTGCGGAGATCTCAGTACATACAGATATGGGTTAACGCAACTACGAGCACAATACAATGTATCGAGTGATAAGATATCAACACTTTCAATACCGAGAAGTCTATGACAGACCTTTCTGAAGTACAGTAAAAAGAAAAACTCCTTTTATTTCCGTCTTAATCAAGGATTTACTGAACATTAAATATTTAACCCTTTCGTTACGACTCGATGGAATACAAATTATACTGTCAATACGGTGTGAATTTTTCGAACCATTTTTTTGCTTAAAACTAGCATTTGAAACATAAATGTACTAATCTGACCTATTTTCATATTTCACATTGGTTCTCGCAGCCTTAGACTGAGGTCTATTTGACATCTAACTGATGCACCAAGAATCACGGGAAGGCCTTCAGCCACTCTCTCACAAGTAGTTTTTTGCTTGCGTCCAGTAACGGTTCCCCATCTGGGTCTCCAAAAACAGGACGGGACAGCGAGGGTTTTCACCGAGCGGTTCTTCTATCCTTTAGCTATCAGATGATGCATAAAAAACTATTATATTTAACAAACGTTCATTATGTAACTCCATACATATTGTGGCATTGACACATGTGGTTTACAGAAAAAGCGCTCCTGTGACGAAACCTTACGATATTTATTTACATGCTTTACAAATTCCTGTAAAGAATGCTTGTAGGTTGATAAAGGGAATGACTGCACTTCCAATGTCCTACCGTAGATGTCACAATGAGTACTGAAAGTAGCAAAACGATATATCACGTCAACCGATGTCAACGCTCGGAGAATCTTTGACGGCATATGCCGACAACCGATGCGAAAGGGTTAAAGGGTTTTTCAAAAGGTTTGCCCTCTACTGGATTCTGGCAAAACAATTTTGAGACATTATCTCTGAGTGTACGTCATCTATGAGAACAGGAGACGCATTCTGTGTTATCGTCTGGGAGTCTGCCATTTTTAGAGAAAACCTTCCTGAATCATTACTGAGTTCCGACTATACCTTGCTGTTGAACTACATTACGAGCATCGCGCAACTAATACAGCTGAAACGGAATAGATTAATTTTTATTAATTTCTGTGATAACCGTTGCTCAACGTGATCCACGTTAAATGCAAGGTAATATATAATTATCATTTTATTTTATATACAGAATATAATTGTTTTAATGTTTATTTCACTATTATTTTAAATTGGAATATTTTACATTAATCGTAATTATTTATTAGTTTGGCATGATTAGAAATAAAATCGAATTCAGGTGTTGGGTGATGCACCTGGTGTATTTAATTTCATTATGTTTTCAAGGTATGTATAATAAACGTAAATATAATAAAATTATTAATAAACATCAATTAAATTGCGTGAAATAAAAGTATTTCAAATTGCAAGTGAAAATCTATACAGGTATATATAATCGTGTCGGAAACAACAGGGTCAGATTCTGTCTGCCCAGAAGTGGGAAAGGTCGATGGCGTTACTCCCGGCCATCATCAGGCCTTCCTGGGTGCAGCTACTCGGACACAACGTACACTCCAGAAGGTGTGACAGCTGTAAAACTGCATTCATTTGTATCCTCATCTTGCATACTCCAGTCCGAAGTCTGTTAAGGGACCTCCATATATTCCACCCTTCGTCGTGTCCAGGGGCTAGGTCCTCTTTCGGGGCAACCCAAGTGTTCCCCTCAGTTACGTTTCACCACATGTTTAGTCGCAGGGTGGCCACAGGTATCACCAGTTCCGTTGTCGACTGTAGGAAACTTCTTCTTGATTTGAGCCTTGTGATGTGATAGTGAAAGGCATTGTTTGCATTAGTAAAAAATAAAGAGTTTAAATGAAGCCTACAAGCTTATGAGATTTATCTAAACAATCCCAAGCTTTATAGTCTTGAGGTGACAGAACTGATCACTGAGCTTTCCGTATACCCACCAGGTAGGGTTCTCCCATCTTCAATCTACTTCCCATGCATAATACTTCTAACTACACATCGATGTTCTCCCTCAACTGACCAGAATGATCAAGGTGAGCCGCCCCTTAGAACCGAATGATATTGACGTCAAGTGCATCGGGCTAATAACTCTATTATAAGTCGCCACAACACCCTTGGACTTACTAGGCTGAGCCACGGCAGGCAAAGCTGTCGTGGAATGAAGCGAGGACTATGGCGGCTGACAGCGTTTTATGGCGGCAGTTTGTGATGACCATATGCTTCAGTTAAAGGAGACTACGCCAAAAGATGATGAAGGCCCACAAAATGGTGTATAAATATAATTACGGTAAAACAAAAAAAGCATTGCCAAAATGCTCCCATTGGGGAGTGAATCCCATACAATATTTTAAATAAATAAACCATCACTCCTATTAGTATTACACACAGACAAACTTCATTTCAGTTTTATCTATAAGATAAATATAACTCCAGAAAAAATGGTTATGAAATGGTTAATCGTTACATTTATTGTATTGAATTGCAGTTAGAAAATGACAGTAAAAAAGGAATACGGGTATAGATTAAGGATCACGTCGCGAGAATAACTATATTATATCCATGTCTTTAGAAAGAAGTGAAAATGGTGGGTTTAGAAAGGGTTAAGTGGTGCGGTTGTTGTATTTCATTGTATTGAATTGTTCCGAGTCGGGAAAATGACAGCAAAAAGCGCGGCAAAGCGCGCCGTCGGTAAAGCAGGAACCGCCCACCGCCATTGTTGCCAGCCGTCAAATTTTATTTCCCATTATCATTTCATTCCTCGTCATCAGATGTTATCTCCCGGCACGGATTCGCTCTTGTTGTTGCTCTTACTGTTGAAAACACTCGCATAATATACCTACCTCCTCCTCCCAATGCGAGAAAGTCGAACAACAATAACGATATTGCCATTTTTTATTTATTTTTTCATTTTTATATACGTACTTATAGTATTTCGCTTTTCAGATTGGGTGTAGCAGTTTCGTTTTAAGAGAAAGATTTAAGAAGATGCAACATCATCCATTTATGGTGAATTTTGATGAATATATTTTCTCCAAAGATTTATATTGTCACAACTAACTGTTAGTACATTACTATTGGCGTTTAAGTTAAACATAAATATTTTTATACATTTTCTGTATAAAATTATCTTTACTTATTTATTTCAGTGAGTGTACATTCTATTCAATCACATCAACTTAGAATATTGACGTATTCCATGCGTGGAAAGCCCAATTCAGATATTTTCTGATTTCTTTGGAAATTTTATTTGTTGAAGTCTCTAATTTTGTACGTTTCGGGACTTTCTAGCATTTGTATTTATTTTTTAAAAATTTAAATGCTTAAATATTACGTATTTTTATTTAATTAAATTATAATATAATATACAATGTTTATTGTTTGCTTTAAAATCATGTTTAATTGCATATTTTGGCCTCATCAAGAAGCCATTCTCAATTACGAAAACATGTAAGTAAAATCTTCGAATTCAAATTAAAAACTTGTTCAATTTATACAGTATAATTATGGAATAATTTAAGCAATTATCGATGAAGAACATTTAACAATGTACTTATTACAGTTAATTTTTCTTAAATATAAATATTTAATTTTGGTACATAACTTGATTTTGATTAATATTTTTACGTTACATATTTTTCACTCGAATTTATAAACTCATTGAACTGTTATCGTTGTAACTTTTTTTTGTGCAAATAAATAAATGTATTGAATAGAAACTTTTTTTTCTTCAAAGCGTTTTAAAATAAAATACTTGCGTCGAAGAGAATCCCACCAACGAACAATATAATAATATATATTATACCTACATTATAATAATACACATTACTATTGTGGGTATTCACTCGATCGCTAGGTTAACAAAGGCCGGCTAAATTATTTGCCTTCCAACCGCATCGAATCCGTCCGCAAAGAGATATCTCAGACTGATGGCAACACTCGATCTGCGGCGCGCTCGTGACAGGTGAATTTGGCGCGAAAATTGCTAGCATATTTGGAATAGTGAGAAAAACGTTTGCTTTGAAATGAAAAGTTATAGATTCAAGACTTGATTATGGAAAAATGTTGTTTTTTATAATACATTAATATCTTCTTTAAGAACTACGAACCTGTAGATATAGATTTAAGGTTGGAACGTTACTCTTTTACCGCATAAAGTCTATAGCCGTCATGAGCTTTACATATTTTTAGTCTTATCTTCTTCGTAGTACAATGTCGTGAAGAAGACCATCGTGGCGCATGATGTGACGGATCCATCGGGCTCGCCTCTCTGAGATGAATCTTACTAGCTTATACTACCATATTTACATAAATACTGAGTAAAATGTACATTTTTATAAAGTAATAAGTTAATGTAGTGATTGGTTTAATTAGCCAATATCGTAAACGTTGCAAAAATGGTGCTTTTATAGGTTAGTAGGAGTACAATTTTTAATTTTTAGTGATAAATGACGTGGTCAGAAAGCAAGCATTGTGACCTTCCTTCCTATAATACGGACAAGAGATACTCGTATGTTATCCGGATACCGCAGGAGAGCATAAGCTATAGTTGCGTTTCCTTCAAGTCTCTCTTCTGCAAATTCACACAAAGCACCATTGCGCTGTATCATTTTAAAAATAAACATTGTAAAATTACACTACATATAAATGTACGCAAAGAAAAGTCCAGTATTATATACCCAAGAAAATATTATATGATCCTTGAGCACTTTCCTAAATAATCGATATTTAGTAGATTTTCGATGTTTCGCATATTTTCAATGTTTTCAGCATTCACTTTGAGACCCATTATAAATTATAAATATTTATTTATTTACCTTGTTTTCACATGGATCACGCAGCAAAAGTTCTCTATTAGCAGACTGCAGTTTCGACTAACTCGTTGGCTTTCTCAATCCTTCTCTCACGTATTTTCTGCAAATAACCAAAAGATCGTAGCTACTTAGTGATTTTTATTATTTTATATATATAACTGTAATATAAGCGCTGGTTCTAGTATATATAATTTTAATTAGTGAATTAATCGAGTATAAAGCTACACATTTAAGTATTTCTCAGTCAGTATTCTCTTGCATGTGCTTACATTTATTTAAATATTCAAATCTACGGCGTGCCATAGACAATGTGTGTCCGTGACAGGTGCACGTCGCATTGTCTCTGGCCGAGCGCGGGAACTCGCATAAATAAAAATGCAAAAGAGGTTATTAACATAATTATGTATTTATGCGTCATTAGGTATTCGGTATTGATATCATCATTCAAATTTAACAGCCGCAAACAAAAGAAGAGGTTTTCGACAATGCATAGCCGGCTTGTTATTTTAATAACATTATTAACGTTCTTAAATTTCTTTTTATCGAAGCTCTGTAGATTGTCTTTTATTTTGGAATAATCTGTCAGATTTGAAAATTTTGATTGACAATATACTAACCATCTTTTGACAGATCTCTTTTAAGGCGATGTCTTTATTTTATAGATATTTAAAAAAATATTAAATACTCGTACATCAGTCATCAATGCATCTTCTTTCCTATCCGCTGTCTATCTGGGATATATCATAGTTCTTGCTTCATTCTTATTCTCCTATTCAACTATAATAAATCTATGGAACAGTACGAAAAGAAAAAATGTTTGAATTTCAAATATAATTCGAAATTCATCACTTGTTTTTTTTTTTTAAAGAAAACAAGATTATCTGCTGGGGTATCAATAAATCTAGCTGTGTTCTCGAATGCGTTTCGTGATAGTAGCTCCATTTGATATACATAATATAAAATATTATAATACATAGACGCGTAGGTATATAAAATCTGATTCGGCCATCTTGTTGCGAGCCAAAGCAGCCGCGCTCGCTCATGTCGTGCCGGTTGTGACCCAGATACAGAAAAGCCCGCCATGTTAATAATTTGATATTTTCTTTTTTTTAGCAATTTTTGTTGTTATTTTTTTCTATGGCTCGTTCGTTTTTTTCAACTGTTATTTATAGTGGCCACATATTACTATTAGAAATTTCTTTTTGAGCGTTGTTATTAGAGATGTACTTACTTAAATTATGTTATTTCATTTCGTCGCTGTTTTGATTTAAAACCGTCAGTTTTTTTTGCTGCTTCCTACATTTGAAACGGAATCATTGTTGTTGTTGGGTGTTCTTGTTGTTTTACTGCCTACATAGCTCTTGTATTTCCCAAATCCTTTTATACGTCTGTATATCCTGGTAACTTAACGAAAGCCATTGCAACCGTATAATGATTGTGAGAGGTGCCTACGTAGAATATTGGGGATACAATGGTTTGACTTTATGAGAAATGAAGTGAGATAGGGGACAAGGCTGCCTTCCATACTACAGTCAGTCAATAGACGAAGGTGGACTTGGTTGGGACATAAAACACACTAAGAATGCCTTTATTTCTAAATTTTATTCAAGCAGCCGAGCTCGCGCCGTCTTCAGGAACTATCTATAGAATGTACTCGGTGGAGCTGCGGGTGGCATAGCTGATATGGGATGAGGCAGATTTGGTATTATGAATTTTGGGTTGAGCCATGTGTAGCGATTTTCTTTTCCTCTGATATTTCGAACAAATTCGCAAAGGTCACCTTCAGTGTTGATAAATATGTCATTCTTTCATTGGATATTCAACAATCTGAAGATGATCCCTGCAACGGCGGTCTAAATATCGGTGAGAACAAGAAATTTGCCACACACTGTTCAACCCAAAAGTTTTAATATAAAAAATGACAGCTGTCTTTCTTTAGGCTTTCAGACTGTCGTCGACCTGAAATTTTAAAGAGAAATATTCATAGAATAAACTCGGCGGTGCTCTGGAAGACAGATATGAATGGTGACTTTCGGAATATACTCGACGGAGCTCCGGAATAAATCGTCCACAATTATTCATAAGCATCGATTCAGGAAGGTTTTTTTTGCAGAAATCTTCGCGTATTAATTATTACATGTGCAAAATCATGCAAGTTTCATCGCAATCTATAGACCGGTACAGGCGAGAAATAACGATACCAAAAAATTCAAAGTGCGTTTGTAACTTGAATTATATTTCGTAAGACACGTAGTACATTAGAAGTAAAAACATTCTTAAAACACATTAATAGAAGATTCAAATTTCGAACAAAATTTAAATTATTTTGTTTTTCGAATATTTTTGTTTTTTTCAGTTGCGTTCAATTGTTTCCCAACGCTTGTTATTCAGATAATTTTCAAAATGACGTCAACCGCGACAGCAAATGGGATAAAAAGATATTTGGAATATAGCCTCAAGAGTATTTCACTAAAAATTAAGTTAATTGTTGTAATCTCTTTAGTTTTTTAAATAAATAAAAGTTACCTCTTGTGCCGTGAATTTTAAAATCCCATTGTAATCGTTAAATTTATACTATATAATAAGTGTACATGTGATGTAGTAAATAGTGTCGAAAGTATTTCGAAAAACACATCACACGGATGTTGCGATTCAAAGCAATTATGCATGACATGAAATTGAAATGACTTGTGCTTCAGTTATGTTTCATTTAAAGCGAGACAATGTTGCTGGTTATTTAAAATCTCTTCGGCATTGCTGTTCGTGTTTTGGCCCAATGAGCACTTAGTTCTTAGCGATCCGTTCGCTCGTTGGAAGCGAAGTCTCACCAGTTCTGTTCGTGATCTGTTCTGTCGTTGCCCAAGATATCGCCTTGTCGGGCACTCTGTTATCTCGGCGATCTTCTGCGCTGCTGGGGAAGGCCAAGCGGGGGTCGCGGACCGGACGCAGGCCTGTGACGCATGCGGAAGACCCATGAACCGAGATTTAAACGCTTAAAAATATGAAGAAAAAGCCTTGAGTGTGAGAAACAGATAAGAGTTCAAACTTCCACGGCATTTATGTGAAACAAAGGCAGTTATACGCACTTAATTTATATATTAAATATATAAATACTTCATACATTATTTTCACATGGATGACACCGAACACTGGATATCAGTGTTGTGATACATGTTTTGGCAAGGTACGAAATATTCATTTATTTCATATTGAAATTAATCTTAGAGTGAATCCCAAAAATGCATGTGTATCTTCTTCGTAGTATCAATCCGGTGGATTGGTTTGCAGCAACAGAATCTTGCATCTAGATCTCCATTCCTCTCGGTCCTCCGCAACCCTTTTCAGCTCAGCATAAGCGCTACAATTCACTTCCTCAAATACTTGCTGCAAATACTCCCATCTAGGGCGCCCTCTACAGTTTCTACCCTCAACCATCCCCTCCACAATGTCGTGAAGAAGACCATCGTGGCGCATGATGTGACCAATCCAACGGGCTCGCCTCTCTGAGATGGTTCTTATGCATGTGTAAATATAACAGTTAATCACCACGTGGAATACTGCGGTTTCGCCTTCAATTAAACGTTCATTAGTTCTCCGTGTGTATAAACATACTGATGTATGAAGGTTTGTATATACGCCTTAATGTATATATTTATAAGCAACGTAATCTATGAACTATAATTATAAAAGGTGTGTTAGGAAGGAAATATAAGTGGAGCTTATAGGTTGTGAGGAAGGTGTTTAAACCTGTGTCAGTTATCTAATAGTGTTGTTGTTGTCAAATTGATATGACATATTTATTATGTAAGACATTTACTTTTATTAATAAAAGGTAATTAATATTATCATTTATTTAATGGAAAGAATTTCAGTATGGGTGATTTGCGCATTAATTATATTGAATAATTAATTGTATCAAAATTTTACGCGTTCTACTAAAATATTTTGTATCTTTATAATGTGGAATATATGGTAGAGCTATTGACTGGATTCAAAAACATTATTTAAATTTTCATTAATAAATATAATTGATTTATATAACTTTCTAGAGAGTATGCTATATATTCTTGAGTAAACTACGATTCTTAACTAATCTCAGGTAAACGTCGCAGTTAAAAACTAACTGTTACACGTAACCATTGAGTGTTATTAATTATTAATACTTTACGATGTTGCAGCTTGTTGCAATTTGTCATGGCTCGTGTTGAGGTCTCCTGAGGTCGTGCTGCTGGAGGTAGAGGCCCAGAGTCTGCAGCTACCTCCGTCAAATATTATTCAGACCAGCACTTGCAGAAACCTTCAACTCGACAGTGGGCAATTTTTATGATTAGTGTAACTGTAAAAAAAGACACTCTCGATTAAATCGAGAAACGAAATCTTTTAATGGTTGTATAAATTGTATAGTAAGAAACTGTTTTGTGCATTTAAAAATGGCTGATATTTTCAATCTTCATAAGTCCTTTAAAACCTGTACAAGTCTTTATTGATAAAAATTGTGATTATTTGCCACAATATAAAAAATAACAAAACTATTGTAGAAATTGTACTCAAAACATAACACGTCACTTACATGAATCTACGTTGATCATAATTGTCATATAAATAGAACCCAATTAACGTGTTACCACAATGATACTTTTTACCATACACATTTATTTTCGATCTTTAATTACGTTTTTAACGTCATCGGATTTAAATACAGTAATACGACTTTAACTGTTAATTAAGAATACTTAATCATATTTTTTCATAGCCAACCTTAGCCACCAAATATATTTTAACATCCTCCTCTCTTTCAAAAGTAAAGGTTGTTATTCCATCGCGTGGTGGCAGGATTAGGAGCAGATTTATAACACAGATTTTTTCTGAAGCACATTGGCATATATTTACGATAAACTTTACAAGCCTATGGCCCGACCTAGTCACGGCATTAGGCCGAGCCACAATACAATATGCTCTCGCCGGCGGGTGCCACACGACTGGCGCGTCCGTGATGGGCTGTCGCACCGGCGCCACAAGCGGTGGTATATATAACTAGCTCAAAAATGCCAATATGGCGGACACATTCATGTCTGACAAGCGAAAAGAAATAAGAGACGAAAGATTGTATATCGAGGTTTTCGGTACCAGTCAGCAAGGGCTATATCATGCTGATGTCAATTTTTAAAGTTGATATAGCGAGGATCGCCATTCATAATTTTGAATCGATTATACACAATAGTTTTTGGTTAGCTTCCTTTGTAATGTGGAATTTAAAATAGCATCTTCAACAAACATTACATTTTTAATATCAAAAAGCTGAAAATGATGTTCAAAAAACATGTATGTAAAAATTATGTTTAAATGAAAAAAAAAACAGATGTGTAGGAAGATGATACAAGTATATAAAAAAGTTTGTTAAAAACAAGTCTTCTTTCCAAACAATCTAAAAACTCGTTTTTTACCTTTAAATATTCCAAAAATTTACACAATGCAACACGTTTTCGAATTAGAACTAATTTTTATCGTAATTTAGTTTTTCGTAGCACACAAGACAACAAACCTGCAAAATTAGGCAAATAGTTAATTAGGATTATGTTTTTCCACAATGATATTATTATATGAAGAAATGATAACTTCAATATTAAAGATAAAGTTTTAGTTTTGAATTTATTGCAAAACTTTTTGAGTGTCTACCTGGTATAGTTCAGAATATTTCCCATTGATCATATATTTTTTTTAAATATATTTACTATCCGAATCGTTTAATCTTCAAGCACCTGTTGCATCTAAATTTGATAGGTATCTCTAATAATATAGGTTTTAGAGTTTATATAGCCTGTGCGCTTAGACACCGGATGCCCCACATTCGCCTTAACTTAGTACCTTAGTTTCTCGTACCTCAGTGCCTTTAATACCATTAGTACAGATATTGGTACTACGGTGCGCAGCAGGTATTACCACTCAGCTTCTAATACCTCAGCAACTACCTCCATTGTTGTTGTTATTTGTTTGTGTATTAAACAGCAAGTTACAATAATAACGTATTATTTTAAAAATCAAAACAATGATAAATGCAAAATGCAGCACGTTTAATGAGAATATGTCAATAATAACATACTCATAAAAGCACGCAATATAAATGAGCGCACAAATAAATAAAACAATTGAATCTAATTATACAAACGAAAAACTAAAATCGTTATCTTTAGTTAGTCCTGGGACTATATACCCTTCATGCTTCAGTAGTTTGTAAATAGGCGTTATGCATAGCAAGATTTTGCAGCTTGTCGATGCGTTGATGTCTCCAGATTTCCAATTACCTTTACAAACTTTTCAGTTTTTTCGATTGAATGATATATTATCTAAAATATTGTTTTGTAAAATAATTAGTAATATTTATATACTTTTATTATTATTAACTATGACTTAAACGAGTTTCACTCTCCACTCAACTTGGAGGCTCAAAAAATAAGGCAGCTTTATTATTCGAAGTATTTTTGAGATTTTATAATAAATATTTTTAAGGATATTTAATGCCTACCGCTGGTAAGTCCTGGATTATTTAATCAAACCCTTTGTCATATCAAATTATATCCAAAGCCTGGTATGGCTTTATTTTGAGACTAAAAATTAAGCAATAATGTGTAAACTCAAATAAAATATCGGATTATAATTTGCACACCACTTTTGGTACTGGTGTACTGTCAATAATCTTCTCCGAGCACATTTGATAATTGTTTTTTTGTTTGATTGAAAACCATTTTTTTAGTGTAAAAGTAAAATATGCCGAAAATCTTTCAGGGTTTCAAGCACTTCCAACCAAAAACTATTGCATAAAATTAACATATCTTTGTCACAAAAAAGTTTTGCCATATTAGCTTACATGCTTCTTTTGTCAAAAGTACTAAAATACTTTCCAAATGAACTAGTACAAATAGCCTCTAAAGTAGCACCACCACACGGTTGTACTTTGGTAGCTTTGTTCCAACAGGCGCTGCACGACCTCAACTTGAAAACTCACTCAGACAGCGAGTCTTGTTGGTGATGGTATCTTGCACAGAAACAACAAGCTGCCGATTTCATGAAGCTTTTAATATTAACCGCACAGTTTCTCTGAAAACTGATTCATAAACTGCGGGGCCTTAAAAGGAATTAATCGATCTTTGAATTCAACAGCACAATCTTCAGATTTATATAATTCAATGGATTCGATCGCAAATTGAAAGCTCGTTATTATTTTCTCATTTACTAAATATGGACTTGTGATTAAATAAGGCATATAAAGATGTTTTAAGTAAAAGTTTTAACTGGGATTTATACAACGCTTGTATTACCCGCATTCTTTCATACGGTTGCGAATCGTGGCACCTCATCAAATGCCAATGCTTAACGAGTTTTGATAACAACTGCTTACTTAGAATACTACTAGGGATGCAATGGATTGATTTTGTAATTAATGATACGTTGAGGTGGCAAACAAAGCAGCTTTCCATCTTTTAATGGGTTAAAAGGCAAAAGTAAACTGGGATGTGTCATGTTATTATGAGGAATGTTTTAACTACGAAAGGGTGTCGGGATCCATGCATGGATAAAGAAAGTAGGAATAACTGTGGTAATTTGTGGTGACACTATTTTTCAGTTATGAAGCGAATTTCGCTGTTAAAAAAGAGTGTAAATGGCCGAGCGGTCAGCGCATTGGACAGAGAATTGTACATGGTTACAAGGTTCACGGTTCGATTTCCTCGTTCGCCATTTTTTTATTTATTGATGAAAGTAATGTAGTATAAGATGTTGCTTCCTGTAAATTTTTATGTGTTTCAGATGTTGAATATTTTATCTTTTGGCTAGGCTATACAATATACATTATATATTTGCTTCCAGAAAAGGTTTTCTTGTAAGCGGCTACTGTGCTAACAATATTAGCTACGCTGATGACATGGTCATTCTATCGCCATCAATAAATGCACTGCGATGCCTTCTTCACCTTAGTGAAAAATATGCTAAATCCCATGACCTCAAATATAACTCCATGAAATCAGTCGCTTGTGTCTTCAAACACAATAATGAACCACTGATCATACCCACAGTGAGTCTTGAGGGTAGGGTTCTAGCGACAGTGTCTTCAATAAAATACTTTGGCTATATCCTCACAGATGACCTACGTGACATTGAAGACATAGAGCGGCAAAGAAGAGCAATAAGCGTTCGGAGCGTTATGTTTTCTCGGAGGTTCTACCATTGTAGTAATGCTGTCAGGAAAGTGCTATTCAAAGCACACTGTATGGCATTATATACATCAGAACTCTGGTCTAGCTATCCTAAACGAGAGTGGGAGAAGCTCAAAGTTGCGTATAATAATTCATACCGCCAACTTATGCAACTCCCTAGATTTTGTAGCGCATCTGACATGTTTGCAGAGGGCGGAGTCCATTCATTCCCAGCATTATTGCGACACCGTGTTGCCGGCTTCTGGAGCAGGATAAGGAGGTCCAACAACACCATCATCCTGGCTGCTTCTGAGTGGCTCAACTCCTCCCTGAGCCATCGCTGGATGGAGATGTTGCAGCGACTACCATGAATGAATTATTATATTTATATATAATTATTATTTTGTATGTTCTATATAAATATATATGTATTTTAAAAATATGGCAGATTGGGTATTGCACAACCCACTCAATCCTGCTGGAATAAAAAGCTTATTATTATTATATAAATATATATTCGGGTGACATAGTCTAATGGTAAGAGCGTTTGTTTGTCATCCAAACGCCGTTAGTTCAAAACCCGACCAAGCTTGACTTTTGAATTAATTTAATCAAATGTCATGTTCAAAGGTACATGCCCCCAATAGGGATGAGCCACACTTAAAAGTCAAAAAGCCTCGGGAGTGTCGGGATTATCATCCGATCTCCTTAAAAAAACTTTGTTAATTGAACACCCAAATATATCTCTGGCATTACAGCTACAGTCTATGACAGTTCGCGGGCTCTTGCTCTGGAGGCTCTCGGAAAGCATCTATGTTACCATGTGGACCTCCGGGTATACAGATGTTCTAGGACAATGCATAGAGCTTACAGAACCGTGAAACGGCAATTTGCGGTATCCATTTGCTCCAAATATGATATACAGGTATGATAAGAAATGCATTATACAAAACAAACCTTTTGATTAAAAATATGTACCATAAATTAAAAAGTCATGTTTATTACCATTCTGCTACTGTCACTGTATCGTTCGGAAGAAATATACTCGTACAATAATATTAATGACCGTCGACTTTGTGTTACCCCACATTTTGTATGAATAATTACAGCGTTCCCAAAAGCGAACAAGTTTCTTAGCGCAATGTAAGAAATTGGTGATTTGACGTTTGAAAGCGTGAGTTTGATCGATTCAGCTCTCGAGTCGGACTTGTTCCCGGTGTCAGAGGTCACTAGCCGACCACTTGGACCTTCCAGGTTAGCCAACACCTGCGCATGACACTCTACAAGACCAATAAAATTAATTTTAAGAAACAGATCGACCCCCCCGTGACTTTTGCCCAATTCCACGCTTTTTTTTGGCAGTCGTAAATTATATTTAGGCATTCTTTATTGGTTAAATGTTTCTTGTTTTGTTTTTGGTCATTGCTGCTGGAATCATGAGTCATAGACATCAGTTTTTTATTTAAGACCACACGTACGGCTGTCAAACAAATTGTACTTCAGGTAAGCATCCGAATATGCATAAGAATACATAAACATATTCTATTAAATCCACATAGTTTAACACATTTCACTTATACACTCATTGCTTATAGTTTGACTGTAATCTAATATGTTATATATTCAGCTATATAATCAGTTAATTTTGAACATTACAGCAGTAGAATAAGCTGTAATACGAGACTAAAAATTCCATATAAAGCTCATGACCGCTATAGACTTCACACGCAGTGAATGGGTTAATACATTTTTAGGATGAAAGGGTGTTTACTTTGAAAACATTGGGAAAATGTTACGATATCCTGTTAAAAAAGCTCATTAAATTAAAATTTAAAAAAAGGTTATTTATTCTTCTACCATTTTAGCTAGCTTATCTTCAAACTCTGGTCTTTTGTCGTCCCGAAGTTATGTTAGAAGTTATACTCTAACATATAATGTACTTGGAGGAGTTATGTACATATATGATTCGGGATAACGCAAGGATTATAGCAGATAATAGAACCTTGGCACACATTTTTTGCATGAAAATAATAACGAAATAGTAGCTTAACACTTTAAAAACATGTTCACTAAGAAAACGTATGCAATTTTTTCAAATCTTACGATAGCAAAATATTATACTTGTAAATTTCTTTACTTCTATTCCTCAAGCAATGGTATCAAGCAATCAATATTAAGCCATATCGTCTAACTGTCTTAAGCCTACTTTAATGCAATTTTCGATCTCCACTCCCTAACATTTCTCTCCCACCTGCAATCAACTCGTTTGAATACATGCTCGGTCTACAACTATTATGTTCGCGCAACTGTATTCACTATTTCAGAAACTTTTTTCCTCACCCAAATCTGAACATTTTTGATTCGGTTAAGAATGAAGATGCCTTTTACGTAGCGTCCTAGTACCACTTGTAGTTGGTAAATATGTTTCTTCTTCATATGTCATAATAAGTAAGACATTTTTATATCAAACTATACATACTGACATCACCCGTCTTTAAATAGACGATAAGTCGCGGGTTCGTCACGTAGCTGCGTAGAGGAAGGATGCAGGAGCTGGTTCCCAAGCAAAAGAACTTGTTTTTGGTTCACAATTCGCGTTTATTTTACTTAACTTATTAGACTTGCTTTTTGCCTGACCGGTCGACGCGTAACTGACAACTACGGAACACAGTGACATGCCGCGCCGCCAATAATCGCGGGAAAAAAGCAAATTAAAGATGACAGTTGCACCAACATGAAATGGAGCAACTATTACAACAAATAAAATGGCGTATGCAAACGCCTGCGTAATAATATATAATTTAAACTAACATTATAAGATATGCATGTCAGGCGAGCGAACAAAAATAAGAGACAAAAGATCATTTTTCGAGGCTTTACGGCACGGGTCGTCAACCTGGTCCGTGCCACCCACTAATGGGCGATACGGGCTTCCGTGGTGGGCGGTGGGCGATTCTTGTAGATTTTCAAATCTCCTACATTCATTTTTTTTCCACCCATATACTGAATTGAAATATAGCGAGATTGGTGGGCGGTAGGGAAATTTTACCATGAAAAATAGGCAAAAGCGGGCGCTAGGCATAAAAGGGTTAACGACACCTGCTTTACGGCATCAGCCTAAAAGGGTTATATCAAGCTGATATCAATACTAATAAAACATGTAGTGTGTAGCAAGTCTCATTTAATATATCACATAAATAATACTATTTTCAACCATAGCTTGCACATTTGGCTTGAACATTTTGTGATGGCAATAGGATTATCTAAACAAGCATATTTCAAAACTGCATCATATTAATTTGAAAAGGGAATAGTTATATAAAGCTTATTCTAAAAGTTGCGTCATCGCAACGCAATCTTTTAAAGGCATCTTAATGCTGGATCATTAATACTGAAAAAATGTAAAATCTCAGCAAGTCGATGGAAATCACACGATACGCGCATCACGCATAACGAATAAAAATATTTCTTACGACTCTTTTCAATGCGGGGTCACAACTATGATCTGAGAGGTCAAGACACAGTATTAAGATGTACCACTATATCTTGGGTATTATTCGCTCCTAATAAATTCAATTCTAGGCACAATGCTTGTTATATTTATGTCAGTAAGTTCAAAAAAACGTCGACAACTTCATCACAAGAACCTCTGAATTAAAATACTTTTGCAAAAGGCTAATAATCTGAGTGCATGGCATCGTATACTGTTTAAGTATCAAAAAAGTGACATTATTTTGCCAATACAATGCTTCTTGGCAGGAAGATCGTTGTGTTGAACCAGCATTCTGAAAGTATGAAAAGTTTTAGACTCAAGTGTAATAAAAAAAATGTAGTCAATTTTTTATGGTCTCTGCAGCCTATACTATTAAACGGAATACAATTTTTTTAATAAATAAATCGTAGCAAATATTAAACTGTCAATTTGTCAACTTTTTTTCTCTTAAGTTTAAAATTGTATATTTTTTATTTTTCTGCATCGATGTGATCATTTTTATGTTAAGCTTCGTGAGGGATTGAATCCACGACCTCTATCTTTGTAAGCAAGCGCTTTAGCTATAAGACATACTCGCACCCGTCGACCAATACCTGCTGGCATATTTCTTGACACATCTCTTCTAACCTACAAATATCTCGCATGTCACGTGACCGAGTTCCGCCATAAGCTCGTCTAGAATTTGGACCCTTGACCTTTAACGCTATCAGGCGGTGGGAACGATGCGCATGCGTGTGCCAGCTGGCGTGGGTCAACGAGATTTGACAAGCATCAGGAAAAAATTAACAACCTACATACTTAACCTGGGCTAGCGATGTTAAGCGTATTCACGTGTAAAGTGTACCTTTTTCTTCTTCAACTTCGTTCAAAATAGAGCAGTTTTTCTAATAAATAATGACACACTTAAGTCTACCTTCCAATCCTTTGAAGACACAAACAGACTAGTTATTATCATGACCGATGTTTCTCTTAACACAAAGTTCCTTCGTATACCCATCTTCAGCCGATAATTAATGTCAAACAAAGAACATCACATTTGCATATTTCAAAAAAAATAAAACCCAAACAATGCAATTTATTCTCATTGGAATACTCTTCCAGTATGTGTTTCCTCCTTCCTACAATCTGGATCTCTTCAAGAAACAGATAAATATACACTTGCAATCTCCCGAAAACACACACAAACACTAACACAATACACGTTTCCCGAATGCAGTGTCCAGCCTCCCTGGCTGAACGTCATAGAGTGCACTGGTCACGACCGGTTGTGCTCTCCTACGTGCATAATAAACCTGCACATAAAAAAAAATGAATTTCTTTCCAATACACACCTACTCCCTCAAACATTGCATTGTATAAAATCGTCACCTCTCATCTAATGCACTTGAATATGGCTTCATGGCGAAGGCGAAACATGTTCAATCAAAATGAAATTGTCTATATGGAATAATTGTTAATGTTATTTTATTTACATTACTCATATTATGAGGCCACCAAAAATGAAAAAAAAGACGATTATTACTAATTCTTATTTAAAATTAATTCCTTTCTTAACCTTCCTCATTTCTATAGATCAACAGCCACTCTAAACTCCAAAGCAGAGTCATAAAGTTTTAATTTGTGTAGCAGTAATATTTTCTGTTGCTTAAAACTTTAGCAGTACTTTTGTGTTTAATGTATGTTTTATATTTGATTTTAATGTGTTTTTTTTCTTCTTCTTTACAGATATTGTGATAGAGAAGATGCACAGCTCTCGCACGCCAACCACCGGGTGACAGGCGACAAGTGACAATTGACAAGTAACGACATCCGTTAATATTTTCAATCACCTTTGTCAACAATTAACCTAGAAGACAAACCTCCTCGTCCCTTTCACTGCGACACGTTCGCCGGAGCCATCAATCGGTTAAACTTTCAAACGGTCGTTAATTCAGCGAGAATCAGTTATTAAATTTTATTAATAATTTTGCGACAGAATAGTGAAATTTAGCTGTTTGAGAAAACATGGGAAATTGTTGTAATAAACTGTGTTAAAATTTAAATAATGCGTGCGTGAATAAAGGAATCATTTAACATTTTTGTATCGATAAATATTTTGTGTTTTTTTTTCGTTTTCGATCGAGGCGGTTCAGTGAATAGTGTCCGAGGGGAAAACATTATCCTCAGATGCATTTCAAAAAATCTGTCATCATGGACATGACCGATACCTACCGGCAGTCTGACGTGTCCAAAACGGACTTCTTCGATCTGGTGACTTCACCGGAGCTGACGGACGCGCAGTTCAAGCAACAGATGCGTTCCGTCAACGTCTTCCTGGACACTGCAGGGGAGGCCAACCCTCTCCTGTCCGGGGAGCCACGCTCCGCCCCGGGTCCCACCGTCCCCACGACTCCGACAGCGCCGGCTCCTCCACTGCAAAGCTTCGATTCCATCTGGAACGTCGACAGAGAAAGAGACCGCTTAGAAACGGCCATCTTAGAAGATCTCAACAAATTCTACTGGAGTCAAGAGCAAGAACAAGAGATGGACAACTCTCCAAGTGGAGATGGCGCCTCGAAATCCGATGGAGACAACACTGATGGACAAATTTACACGTTAACAGTATTAGAAGGTGAAGCTGCTGCAACACCTTGGGGCAGAGCTAAACAAGCGCAACTCCCGAGCCCGGAGATTGTCGCAGATCCTTCCGATCATCTCCAACATTCGTCAATGGATCTTGATGCTATCCTCAACATAATGCCTGGACAGATCAACGGATTCAATGATGGATTCACCAGCGATCCGATCATCAAGAGCGAACCTTTCGGATTCGAAGACAGCGGCTTTGCGGATCACAAAGACGCACTCGACAACAACAACGATTGGAAACTTGCCGATCAAAACGGATCCGGAGAGTCTCTTTTGAGAAGCGCCCTACAAGGAAGAGGAACCAGATACGTGGCGAGAGCTTCTCCCCCAGCTTTGGTGCCCCCTTTGACTCCAGTTCCTGATCGTCTTGTGATGACTTTAGATGCAGACAGCGGCGTCAACATCGTCCTATTCGAAGACCCGACAACTGTGCTGCCCGACCACGAGAACCCTTCTTCGACACATAGCGTAGACGACCTTTTACTCTCCCAGCTCGATACATCGTACCCTGACGATTACGAGAAGCTCAATAGAATTGCTAACGAAGTAGCAGAATCTGTGCAGCAATTTTGCACTGACGATCAAATAAACGGAAGAACCGTTTACAGCATTCAACAGTTAAACGGAACAACAGGTCTTGTAGCGACAATGGTCCCACAAGGTCAAGAGACTCAACATCTTCAACTGGTAACATCTCCAGCTGTGTCCAGCACTAAATCAGTAACAAAGAAATACAAGAGAAGTCAGAGCAAAAATCAAACTCTTCCGCCAGTTACCAACCTTGGTTTGCAAGCGGCGTCTTCCACTTCTAATGGAATAAGAAAAGAGAGATCACTACACTACTGTTCGATCTGCTCTAAAGGATTCAAGGATAAGTACTCGGTGAACGTTCATATAAGGACGCACACTGGAGAGAAACCTTTCGCTTGCTCGTTGTGCGGGAAGAGCTTCAGACAAAAGGCTCACCTGGCCAAACACTATCAGACTCACATCGCTCAGAAGAATGCAGCGGCTGCTGGGGCAGTCAAAACGGGGAAACAAAGATAACCTCGCTTGAACAATAGATAGAGATTGAACAAGCAATATGCATGCAACCATATCTAATCAAGCGAAAGTGAAATGTTCTTTCAATACATAATGCTTGTTCTCAATGAGTTATGAAGTCTAATCATAAAACGATCGCGCATCTTAGAAGCATGATGCGTCACATATTGGAGTTGATAAAGCTGATCTCTTTTACTATCCATTTCTTGTTATATAAGTGTACAACATTTTTAACTTAACAATCATACTAAAAACATTTCCTCGGTATTAACGTGCATCGAAATGACTTTATTACATTTGTCCCCGACGCTTTATAAAATAATACTCATAATAAACTCAATTGCAGTATTCATGATTAATGAAAAATTTTGTATTCTTAATTATACTTTCATACAGTTGTAAAACTCTTTTGAATGATATTAAGTATCAATACTTATCTAAATGGTAACAAGTGAAAAAACTTTTAAACCTTGAAATGTGAAAAAAAAGTGTTCTTAAAAAGCATGTAATATACTGAACAGAAGCATATTTTGAAAAGCTTCAGTAAGTGCCTTTGAGAGAAGTAATCTAGTGTAACTCTTCAATCAGAAGGTGTGCATTCCAAGAAGAAGAAGATAATGACAACGATAAAGAGCAAACAATGGAATATTCTCTTCAAAGTTAAAAGGTCACAGCAAACTAGTAGAATAATTATTTAAAATAAGCATCGCATCGACAATTGTTAATTTTAGAAAATTTTGTGAAATGTTTCAGATCTAACGATGGACCGTTTGCGTGATGATTTATTCCTTATATTAACATATTTATTTGTAAAGCACTACCGTAGTTGAAACATTGTACATTAAGTGTCGAATTTAATGATCAGCAGTATTTTATGTGTATAGAAATCGAATGTTGAATAGTCGTAATAATGCGAGTAATGATAATTTATAAGAAAATTAAATGATATTGCTTATCACACGATAATAAATTGTAAGTAATTAATATGGAGGCCGAAGAAATGTCAAATCGTCGTCTTCCTTATGGTTTGAAAGTTCAAAAACCACAAACTACATAGTCACATTTTAACCTACCATATATCATAGATTATGGATAAAATAATTATAACATTTTATGTTTTATAATCGATGGTTTATGGGTACCTAAAAAGTGATCAAAAATAATTTTGTTTTCTTTTTTTGAGGCCACGTTTCATTATTATTTCAACACTTTTAATAATTTAAAACATTTTATTTTTATTTTGTAATAGTCATATTATCTTGTGAAAATGTTAATTCCGAGTATTATCTCTTCTTTATTGTAAAAAAGGAGAAAGTTTACGTCTTGTTCGCAACAGGGTAAACTAATTATTTTTATATTAAGCTCGTACCTACTCGTAGTTCCAATTCCTATATAATTTTCTATGAGAAATGGCCACAAAAATTAATGGTTGTACAGCCTTGATAAATAATAGGTTGCATTTAAAAAAAATACGTGTGATGTGTTCTGAGAAGGTTTCAAATTTTAAAAAATAACATTCTGTTTCGTTTTTTTTTACCTCATAGAAAAATATTTATGGCTGTTGCGTGCATTTAATATGTTCTGATATCAATAATACCTAACAAGTATTTTTATTTGTGGTTTTGATCAATAATAACGCAGGGGATATACATAATTGCAATTATTTTTCTACCTGTTCATAACCACAAAATATAACGTCATACCTCTATTGCAGCTAACAATGAATTTCAAATTTTTATTTAAATATTTTTAAATGTTGAAACAAAAATATCTACTCTTACAAGTTCTTAGCGTATATTGAAATATGTTAACATTTTGGGTACATTTAAAAAAAACATGTTACTTTCAATTAATTACTGTATTTCATAATTTAAATTATGCGAAATCAACGGTGTTATCTAAGTCGTTCGTACTTTACTCCTGGACGCTTTGCGGCCAAACCAAGTTCCGAAATATTTTCTCGTAAGCAAATTTCATCTACATTTGTTCTACATTCTAATTACATCCATCTTTACCATTTACAAAAAACTGTCACTGGAAAATTCCGCCAATTAGTTATATCAGCTACAATTTTACATTCTTCGTTCAAAGACAACTTTGCACTTGAATGTTAACCTGGGAACATATATGGTTCCCGATAACATTCAAGACAAAATCCTAAGTACTTGAAAAGGCTAGTTTTTTTGTGATTCGTTAATAATTTTTTTAAAGAGATCGCATGATTATCAAGATGCTTTGATTTGGTTCTAAAAAGCGGCTCAATTCTTAATAAAAATACTTTTTATGTTTATTTATCACTAAACAACACAATCCAGGCAATTGTTATAAAAGAACATTAATATGAATCTCATGTCGAGATTGTAGTCGCACTATATAAATTAGTGAAATAAACGCCTGGCTTTGTGTGAATTCGTTAAAAACTCGTTATAACGACGTTGACGCTGTCCCGTTTCCGCGCAATTCACTCGTATCATTCGTCGGCACTACAGGATGCGTAACTGGTCTTTCAAAAAATCGCATGCGAATTCGAAAAACGTCGCCCTACATTACATTAACTTGTGTAGTAATGTAGCTCGGTCAAAATACTTATTTTTATATTTAGAATATAATGTATTCACTATAATGCTGGTCAATAGTAGGGCACACTGATAGAGTTCAAGCTGTCGTTCTAGCTGTCCCGGGTTCGAACCCTTTTTCTATTTTTATTATTTGAATGAATTGGCAAGATGTCAGTTTTTTTGAATCAATTACAAATCACGTTTCTTTGTTATTGTAAAGCATTCATTTTTATAAAAAAAATACCTCTCAAATTTTATGAAACTTCGTCATTTCGATAACACTACCATTCAAAGACATGTAACATAGTCATCTTTAAAAATAGCATGCTCGCGATAGAATCCAAAATACCTTCTAAAATAACTTTGGAATGCTTTTTTAAAATGCGTTTTCCACTAGTTGCAATATGTAACTCTTCAACAACTCATTTTCATTAATTACCATGTCGGCTTCCTTAACTGGAGCATATGGCATTCACAAACTAACGCCACATAACTCTGCCAGCTGCCATATTTTTTGCCTCATTTCATGTCAAATCTGCCTCCTGCAACTCCGCCAAGTACATTCATGTATAGTGCTTGATAGTCTTCTTAAAAAAAGGCAGCTATAGTTTATGCTCTCCTGCTGCATCCTTAATACATGGCTCAAACAGGTACACCTTCTTCAATGAAAATATGTAAAATTTCATACTTTACATACACATTAAAAATGCATCCAGCTTTCCTAATTGTACGTGAAATACAGTCAATCCTCCAATAACGCACTTTTTTTTTATTTATGGTGTAAATTATTCATATAACGTTCTATTCTGTATTATTATTTTGGGTTAAACCGCTTCTTAGAACTAAATGGTCCAGGCATCAGGAGCATCGGGCTTATCATCCAATATTTTGAAATAGTTTATATTATAATAAAGTTGACTATATATACAATAGTATAATTTTTCCCAACTCATTATTGGCGCTCTAGACTTGATCTAGATTCCTCAAGTTGCCTTACTCAATTGAATGCTTCGCTAATCAGGCTAATAGATGTTAAATTACCATAATAAATTTAATATTCGATCGGCCGAATTTTCGACGCCGTAAAACTTTATAGGCCTGTTACAAAAACCGTCGATATCCGGAATGGGATTTATTGTATTTTGGCGACCATCTTTTGGATGGGCATTTTTTTTTTAAATTATGCAGTCTTTTTCAGTGAACTCTTGAACTAAATACTTCCATGATGCGATAGCGCACGACAGTTATAATAATAGTAATAGAATGCATATCTTTACAACCAACAAAAGCCATTTTAAATACAATAAATGCTTCAACAATGACCTAATGTGCATACGTTTTTGTAGAATAATAATCGTATTTTTCATCATCTGCCTGTATCCGTCCACTGTCGAACGTAATGCGTTCACTATTGAAACGCCTCCCGCATAAGTCTCCATCCTCTTTGATCATCTGCCTTCCGCATCCAGGCCACTACCGCTATTCTTCTTATGTCGTCAATTCATCTTGCAGGGGGTCTGCTTTTCTTCCCCATCGACCGTCGTCTCTTCAACAGATATGTCCTGCCCATTGCCACTTGAGTGTGCCTATTCGTCTGGTAGCCTCCACTAATTGAGTTCTTCTACGGATATCCTCGTTTCGGATTCTATCTTTTAGCGACACTCCTCTCATAGATCTCTCCATGGCACGTTGGGTGACCTTTATTTTATGGGTAAGACTTGCTGTTAGATTCCACGTCTCTGCGCCATAACTTAATACAGGGAGGATGCATTGATTAAACGCCTTAGTTTTAAGACATTGCGGAGTTTTCGCTTTAAAAATGTACTTTAGTTTTCCAAATGCTCCCCATCCCAATTGTATACGCTTGTCGATTTATTTTGAGATTACAATACGATTAATAAATATATTTTATTATTAAGCAACTACTTAATTTTTTTACTATTTCTTTATTCTAAAAATATCTGCAAATGCACATCTTGCAACCTGTAACCTAAGTTTATATACCGTAGTACTATAGTATATTAATTTTTTATTACATCGACAAGTTTACATGTTTTTAAAGTTCTTCTTATATCCAGTAAAGTGTGATAGCGATTTTGTTTATGGACTGCATACATTAAAGTCTATTTGTAAAGCATTAAATAAAAATTAAAATGATACTATTTTTAATTATTTACTTGCTTTTGATAATTTATGAGCCTTACCTTTATAATTGCTGTCAAAAGAACTGTGTTTTGTATTTTTAATACTTTAAATCGTTTTAATAGAATTTTCTTAATTGTTTGAAAAGTTTAATAGTAAAATGGTAATTAACGATCATGTAACGGATGGTCATAAAATTACTTTAAAAAATATTATCTTTATGAAGGTTTAATAATCCATTACATTAACAGTCGTTGTATAGGTTGTGTGAAACTAGCTTCTTTAGTTCAAATCGTTAATAGATGCTTTTGTAAATTTAATTATTAATGCGTTAAGTGTGTTTCTTACAATTAAATTTTAACATTCTGTTTTGTACGAATGCATCGATTTTCCGTTATTCCGTTTCAGCAATATAAGACAGATTCTCCACAGTAACTGGCAACTTGGGTAGCCTGATTATTGCTCTCATCAACATTCCATATTCGCTACCTATCTGGAGCTCCTCACAAATTCTCGCCATATTATTCTTTCAGCCCTTGTGATATATAATTTTTATCAAATGTTTTCACACACATATATATACAATATATATTCCACCCCTGGTCGTGACCAGGAGCTAGGTCCTCTTTCGGGGCAATCCAAGTATTCCCATCAGTTGCGCTTCTCCACATGCTCAGCCGCAGGTTGGCCTCGGGTAACGTTGTCGACTGTAGGAAACAACGTTGATACCCAAACATAGGGTGGAGTGTGTCGTGGGTTGCTTTGGAGAGTTCATTCTTGGTGGTGACTTCTCGCCGTATGTTTGGTGGGGCGATGCCCGAGAGTTGATATAGCGTTGATATTAGGGCAGGTTTTAGGCACCCCGTAACCACCCGGCACGTTTTATTCAGAGCAATACCGCTTCCTTGGTATGGGCAGACCTCGCCCATTTTTAGTTAAATTTATTAAATGGTCAATTTTACCTTAGAATATTCGTTATGAAGAAATTTATTTAATTTGAAGAAAACGTCTCCACAAAACAATTATTTGTATAATTATAACAGTAGTTGTATCAAAAATTCAAAAAAACAATAGCTTATAAAAAATGTCAATGGAAGCTTAACGCAGTCAATGAAATATAATACAAATTAAAATAATACATTCGTAAATATTTAAATGCATAACCGTGAAGTGTTTATAGGTTATAAATTTTTGTTGCTATTAAAAAAACGTAAAAATTTGTATTAAACTTTTTCTGTGAAATTGGTTATTTTATCAAGTATGACGTAAATCGTAAATAAACTCAAAAAATATTTTATATTTAAGGATATTAAATATTTGACATATTGCCAACATAAAATAAATCATTCAATTAACACAAACACGGCGTATATTTTAGATTAGATTTTTATGGTTAGATTGTTTTTTATTTTTTATGAAACGGTAATAATAAAAAAAAATCCAATGTAAATAGATAATGTTTATAACTTGTTTCACAAAACAACATTCTGTACACTATTTACTTCCTAAATATTTATTCCTCGTAGTATAAATCTGGTGGATTGGTTTGCAGAAACAAAATCTTGCATCTCGATCTCAAGTCTTCTTGATCTTCTACAACCCTCTTCAGCTCAGCATAAGAGCAGCAGCTCATGTCCTCATACACTTGCTACAAACACTCTCGTCTAGGGCGTTCTCTGCATTTTCTACCCTCATCGATCCCTTCCACAATAAAGTGAAGAAGACCATCGGGATGCATGATGTGACCGATCGCCTCTCTGAGATGGTTCTAACCAGGTGCTTATCTTCTTGATTATGCTGAGAACCTCATTGTTCGTGACGTGAATAATATTTGATGTTTATGAAATCTAAATGTTTACGATGTTTCAAATTGATTTATACTTAATCAATGTTCTTCAATCTTTAATAAGAATATTAATATTACAGTCATACGAATAAAATCGTGCATGTTGACTTGACAAACAATTTTGTATAACCAATATAAAGAAAAACCTACTTTACAATTATTGTTTAATGATGCTTTAATTAAAGTATAAAAGTAAATGAAAACAAGGTAAATTAATTGCATTATTTTTTAAAAAGTAAATTGCTTAACCCCTTATGTTGCGGTGGAATACAAATGATACTGTCAATACGGCGTGAATTTTTCAAACCTTTTTTTTGCTTTAAACTAGTATTTGAAGCATAAATGTACTTATCTGCCCAATTTTCATCTTTATCACATTGGTTCTTCTATCTTTCAGCTATCAGATAATGCATAAAAAACTATTATATTTAACAAACGTTCATTATGTAACTCCATACATGTGATGGCATTGACACATATGGTGTACAGAAAAATCACTCCTGTGACGAAAGCTAACGATATTTATTTACACGCTTTACATATTTCTGTAAAGAATACATGTAGGTTGATAAAGGGAATGACTGCACTTTCAATTTTCTACCGTAGATGTCACAATGAGTACTGAAAGTTGGAAAACGATATAATGATGTCAACGGTCGGGGAATTTTTGACGGCATATGCCCACACCGATGCGAAAGAGTTAAATGTATTAATTGTTTAAAACGAGTCTTATATATTTGTTTTATTGTCATTTGAACATCAGTCTCACAATTGATGCAATCAGTATTAAATTAATAACCCGCAATGAGTAATTATTTTATTTATAAATCCGAGTGCAATTTCTGTGGAACTTTCTCCAGATTGTCGGTTGTATTTTTTTCTTTTATCTTCGTATTGGGAAGATTGACCATAGACAGCTTTAATGGAGTCCCAATTACAGACCATAGACGATGGAAAACCGTTTAATCTGCAGCACCTGATATGGGCGGGTCAAACCGTTTTGATTTTGCACCGATTTTGATATAATAAATAACAAAAAGAAAAAAATCATTTCAGAGTTCTAGTTTGGCTTTTCATAGACATAGATAATGGCCTTTTAATAAGAACCTTTACTTACTATCTCTATATACATCAGTTTAAGAAAATACAAGAATTATGTGTAGATGCTATGTAAACACTACAACGAGAATGAATCAGTTTTATCTGTTTTTAAGAGGTAATGGGCCTTCGTAAGATCTTAACCATTTGATACTTAGGGGCAGCTCAAGCCAACCAACGGCACGATACAATCTAAGGCGGTTACCCATCCAAGTACGCTCCATTTCAAATATTGCTCAACTTCAATTATCTGAAGAGAATAATTGTTTCAACGTGATAAAGTTGTTTGTGCTAGAAACAATCCTTACAGCATAACTGATCATCATTCAAAATAAACTCCCTATCTGGAGCATACGGTCGTCACAAACTGCCTTCACAAAGTTCTGTCATCCGCCATAGTCCTCGCTTCATTCCATGTCAGCTCTGCCATCTGGAAATTCTCCAAGTTTTATTATATTTATATTTCCTTCCAGGACAACGAGAGGCTTAAATAAAATACAGTTCTTGTTTATGCTCTACAGCGGCATACAAAAAACATGTCCCACTTAGGTTCAACTCTGTCTCTTGGGCGACTGTAGAATGGAACGCTGTCTTGTCTATGATATCTCACCAAATCAAACCATCGTACCCCCAATATTCAAAGATATGCGCCTATTCTCAAAACACATTATACAAGTAGTTTATATATGGTGTGTCATAATAAATCTCACTAAACAATTCACCTCCAGTATTCTAGAATCCGAAACGAGGAAATACGCAGAAGAACTCAAGTAGTGGATATATATTTATGTGACTGCGGCGTGGAGCAGACCCTGTCACACCTTCTGGAGTGTGCGCTGTGCCCGAATAGCTGCACCCAGGAAGACCTGATGATGGCCAGAAGTAACGCCATCGACGTCGCCCACTTCTGGGCAGACAGGATCTGACCCTGTTGTTTCCGACACGATTATATAAGTAGTGGATGATACCCAACGAATAGGCACACTCAAGTGGCAATGGGCAGGACATATCTGGCGAAGAGAAGACGGTCAATGGGGAAGAAAAGTAGTGGAATAGCGCCCAGAAGCATTGTCCAACCCCCTGCAAGATGGACTGACGACATAAGAAGATTAGCGAGAGTGACATGGATGCGGAAGGCGGAGGATCAAAGAGGATGGAGACTCATGGGGGAGGCTTACGTTCAACAGTGGATACAGGCTGATGATGATGATTTTAGAACTAGAATCAAAAATACACCTAAAACCATCAATCTGTTCTCGTGGATACGATTACAAGAAAAAAAACATTGCATCTAACTCACGATGTCAAATAATACTTTGATCTATTTAAAATCACGACCACGGTGATGTTGTTAATAATCATTCGCTTGCATCTGGAAAATACGCCGTTGTGAACTTATATATAAATGGCGCAAAATTAATAGGTTTTTTTTCGCACCGTAATCGATAGATATCAAAGTTATTTCATGCGCTGTGCCAACATGAAGGTCACGACCCATTTGGAATCGGCTTTAATTCAATTCAATTCAGAATAATTCAACGCGAGGAAAATAATCATTCGAATGTTCTCGTTTTGACATTTGAAAAGCATTGTTCAGGAATGCACCGCAAACGCACCCTGACATTTGCGAGCGGGGGGCGGGACCGGCCGCCATTTTACTATCTCAGATACGAACGACCGGACTGAAAAAAACATTTATTTTATTTATTTGTAATTAGCAAACGCAACTTTTTGTTCTGAGGCCGCCTCTCGGAACAAAGGTTAAAGGCTCGAGTCATTGAATTTTTTAATTGCACTGGCAACATTTATCAAACTTTTCAAATAATTCTTCATGCAGAATCGACTGTGTTATACCTACCTATCAACGTGTCATAAATTATTAATTGTTTCATATTTGTTTATTTAAAAACATACTTACTAAACTTGACGGCGGGTCAAAGTGTTTGCTTGACATGCCAAAGGTCGTGGGTTCGATCCACGACGGAGACTTAAAACAAAAAGATTTTTAATAGATTTATCAGCTCTAAAATACCACCCGCTTTGTGTGAATTTGATCCGTCACCCGTAAAATGACAGTCATAGCCTAATAATTCAAATAGGCGGTAGAAGAAAGTCGTCCCGTGAAGACCACCCATTCATTGTAAATTCCTGTAATGATAAGGATGATGCGTGAATGTCGGGCTGCAGTAAATAACGTTGGCGGATCAACTCTCCACATGCAGCGCTTAACCATATTTAACATGGTAAGCGTCATAGAATCCACAAATAAATCATCAGCATTACTATCACCATCTGTCGGTATTCTCCTGTATGTGTTTAAATAAAAAATATTTTTTTTAAAAACTGTAAAATAACAGAAATCTCAAATAGAGACATCTCATCGGAACATTTTTGATTGCAATTTTATTATCCTGACCTCTTTTGACTAAAAAAAAATTAAATAACAATAAAACATTTTTAATAATGAAATTATTCTTTGCAAACTTGTCTTTTGGATTGAATCTTTTTATATCTTTCAAAAAACATTAAGATTATATAATAACTTACAGCCCGTTAATTTTTATGAGAGAATTCATTGATATTCAATTTCGATTATTCAAATTTAGAAAAATTGGTTTAGCTCCAAAATGCACGACTGTTATGCAAGAATTCCTGAGTTCTTTTCGTGTGGCTTGAAAAATATTTCGCATTTTGTGAAAGCAGGTTAAAATTTTATGACATCAACACGTGCGGTACTTAGAAGCTCTTTAATTAGCTTGGGATATTTCCACCCAATGCGGGAGTTTTCTTCTATGTGTTTACGAAAAGAATTTAAAATACCACGGCATTGTTGGTTAAGACAATAATTGACGAAAGCGTACCAATTGCGTTTAAATCGAGCACTACCTTTAGCAGCAATAATAATTACGGGCAGGAATGAAGCTGACTACACTGAAGGCAATATAAAGGCAGAGCGAGTACTTTGGTAGGTATTCCGCTATTAAGGTCGCTGCAGTTGTTGCTGGCCACGACTCGGGGCAACTGAACAGCCGAATAATAGAATTAAAAAAGAAACAAAGAAGTGTGTACGATTGAATTTGAAAAAAAAAGAACGAAAATTTTCAAAACATTAAGAAACAGTTTTTTTTAATATTATTCATTTGCTTATCCTTGTTCAGATTGATCATCACATCTACTACCATCATCATTATCATCAACCCGTATCCGTCCACTGTTGAACGTATGCCTCCCGCACGAGTCTCCATCCTCTTCGATCCTCCGTCTTCCGCATTCAGGTCACTCCCGCTATTCTTTTTATGTCGTCAGTCCATCTTGCAGGGGGTCGGCCAATGCTTCGTTTGCCAGTTCTTGGGCGCCATTCCAATACTTTTTTCCCCATCGACTGTCGTCTCTCTGACAGATATATCCTGCCCATTGCCACTTGAGAGTGCCTATTCGTTGGGTAGCAAGCTACAACCAACATCACAAATATTTTCTAACATCGATGTGCCCAAAAACTTTAACTTAGGAAATAATGTATTCATAAAAAAATTTAAATACTCCTCTTTTAAAACAAATATCTTGAAATCTCCTGTAAAAACCTCAAAATATAATAAAAATATTTAAATCGATTTAAATTAGTTATGTAATGCGGAACTGATGTAGGATTTACCAATAATCTGATAACCGTGAGTTTATTTTCAAACGTTAAATCCTCTGAATTGGAAATGACAATAGCATAAAAAACAATCATGAAACATAATGAAACATTCCATCCCATATATCTTGTACGACTCCTCTCCAGGCACCCAGCAGCTTAGAGCTTCAGAATATTAGCTTATAATCGGTTATCGCATTTTCAGTTATATAGAAATGTTTTACAATTACAATTTTAATAATTTAATTGCATCGACATATTTATTTTAAATGCTAAATTCAAGCTCTTAGTAGTTTTACGACCAGTTTTCATTATCTTGTTTATTCGCATGCTATAGAACCTCGTTTAACGAACACTTTGCAACGAGTAATTTATACAGCGATTCAAAATAATTTAAAAAACTATTGTACCGCTAAATGACACTTTTTTAAATTTACTTTCACACCAGTAGCAAGGATGTTACTGTGATTTTTCTTGATTGCAGAACAACAGTTATGTAATTAATATTTAAAAAAAAAACAGTTTTTCAGTTAAAATTTCAGGGCTGTTGTGTATTGTTACTAATTTCAGTTGAAACTGAAACCGCGGATGAAACTAGTCCTTTTTGGCTTAAATTTTCTGAAACAGAAAAATCAATCAGTCTGTAGCCAAGTATAATAAATATTTACTTTGTATTGAATAATTCAAACGAGATACTCGTGCTCATGAAAATATAACACGATCCCTAACCTTCTTCTTCGTAGTATAAAAACCGGTGGATTGGTTTGCAGCAACATAATCATGCATCTCGATCTCCAGTCTTCTCGATCCTCTACAACCCTCTTTAGCTCAGCATAAGAGCTACAACTAATGTTTTCGAACACTTGCTGCAAATACTGCCGTCTAGGGTGCGCTCTGAAGTTTCTCCCCTCAACCATCCCTTCCACAATGTCGTAAAGAAGACCATCGTGGCGCGTGATGTGACCGATCGCCTCTCTGAGATGGTTCTTACTAGGTGCCTATCTTCCTTGATTATGCTGAGAACCTCATTGTTTGTGACGTGAAATTCTGAAAATTCTTCTGTAAGACCACATCTCAAAATCTTGATTTAAATATTTGATATTTATTGTAATGTTTCGTGTTTGCCCTATATAACTACAATAACACCTTCTTTCTCTACCGTCATAAAGTATTTCATCTTTTTTATAAGCTCGGATTCTAGTTCTTTCTAAATTAATTGATTCAGTTAAATAGTCAGGGATTATGTTAAATTTTCTTGAGTATAGACTATAGGTGGGAGAAAAAATGGTTTCGCATTGCGAGTAAGATTCTCGCACGAACAATGCTCGTTTAGCGAGGTTCCGTTGTATTAATATGCAGGTAGAAACATGTTATACTGTCGGTTAGGCATGTTGCATATAATATATTACATTATTTGTACATTTGTCTATCGCGGCCCAACCTACATCGCCCGCTATGGCGGCTCACGACTGTTGCTAATGGCGGGAAACCCAATTCTGACACACGCAGACAAAATGGCGACCGGGGAAAAGAGGCCACTCCATTATTTAATCACTCCTTATACTATTACATTTTTTTATTTATCAAACAGAAATATTCGCCGCTTTGATTAGATGTTAAACATGTTGGTTATTTTATATTACAATTATATATTCGTTTATCGAAATTCAAAGACATTTTGATATCTTAAACCATTTTTTTGCAACCTTTATGATTTTATGTAGTTTATTTTTGTAAGTTCTTTATCCTTATTTATACTTAAGAAAATTTATCATGATTCCTAACTCTTTAACTATATAATTGATATTTATTAGAATTTTTGATGTTTCACGTATTTACTCCAAATCTTCTTCGTGTCAGAGTCAAATTATTTATGCCCAGTATCTGGCAACATTGATAGCATGTGTGTTGCCCAGCATTAGGTCTTGAGATGTGCACCTTGTCGGGTACATGAAGCAGAATCTTAGATGTGAGGCGGTTTGCAGGTCTCCACAGTCGCACAATAGTGACTCTCCCTTCCGAGGCATTCTCTAAATAAACTAATAGCTTGTGCCTAATTTCAGTGAGTTGTAGTTCTTTAACTTACATGTATATGAAAATTAAAAAGTGTATTGATTACTAGAATCAGTGCCGCCTCTAGACCCTGCGGCGCCCTAGGGCATTTTTTTCTAGCGCCCCATATTTTATGTATTTTAAAAAATATATGAGATAAATTGCCCTCGGCGCCTCTAGCTCATACGACGCCCTGGGTCACCGCCTCACTGCGCCACCCCCTAAAACCAGCCCTGACTAGAATATTTTATATAATATATAATTAGAATCCCAGTTTTCGCTAGGATACTAGTAAATATAATTATTTTGTTAAATGGTCAGGGATCATGCTATTTGTTTAGTGCATATTACTTTTTACTTTATAATTATAAAACATTTCAGAAACAGGTTAATGGCGTAATATAAAGAAACATTTAGTCTTATTGTGATTAAAAATACACTAATTAACTACATTTTCTCATATATTTCGATTAAAATACAGCTAATTAAAATCCCTAACGACCTCTCTGAAGAAAACGAAGATTAGGCATCGGAGCATTAAATTTAATAGCCATATTTTTTTGTTCCACGAAAGCAATATGGGATTTAGCTACACTGAACACTGGCAACACTTAACGAGAAACTATTTCAAAATTATCTATTTTCACTTTTATAATACATTTTTCCAATTTCAAAATATGCCTACAAAATTAAATAAATATCCCCCAAGAAGCAATATGCGATGCTTTATATAATAACAACTGATACTAAATAATTCCTTAAGTTCTACATATCATATTTTTTTATGTTCATATGTTATTAAATTCCTTACATTGTATTACATTTTACATATATCTAGTACTC
Organism: Glossosoma conforme; assembly: GCA_022606575.1. Taxonomy (NCBI): domain Eukaryota; kingdom Metazoa; phylum Arthropoda; class Insecta; order Trichoptera; family Glossosomatidae; genus Glossosoma; species Glossosoma conforme. The sequence continues at coordinate 711,323 of JAGTXR010000162.1, read as the reverse complement.
CATGAATGACATTATTTATTTATTGACTATGACAGCCAATTTTATGTATGGGAAGAACTATATACTTTAAGAAATTTTAATTTCATAAATATAAAAATTTCTTTTACGAGCTTATTTGAGATTTTTGTATTTCAATCGTCTGAAGGTCTTCGTAAATTGAACCCTCAATTTCCGAAATATAAAAAATAACGTTTTTTCTTCCCATATCCTTTCCTTATCTGGAACATATGGTCACCATTTTTTACCACCATTCAGTTCAGTCATGCCGCATCTTGTCTCAAGATATATCTGCCCCCAAAACAAAAATATTAAGTATAATGTCCACTAGCTACTTAAAGATTTTTCTATACGTACTTAACGAAAAAAAAAACATTAAAATTTGAAACCTATCAGCTATTCATTGAACATGTTAATTTGAGTATAACAATGAACTTTTTTTGTAAATTATTATAAGGCTATTTAATTTGAATTGTATTTTGTAAAATATTTTAATTATTATTGTTACCTATTTTATATACAACACTGCCAGGGTTGCCAACAACAAAAAAACAACCCCAAAATTAGATCTGTACAAAAATATTTTTTTAAACAATAATCTAAACATTCTTGCCATCATTAGCAAAGAAATTAGATATTTTAAATGTTTGTAAATACCTAACAATGTTTTTATAAATAATTGTCAACGATTTTGTAATTTTTAGGTTAAATATAATTTGTTACATGTTTTACTTAATTTTATAATTTATAAAAATGTAATTAAAAATTGTTACAAAATATCATGGTATATAAAACAATAATTATCATAAATGAATGTATATTTATTTGTAATTATACATTTGAAATATGGGTGCATTTTGTTCCTAGTAAGATTTTTTTTTTTTAAATAAATATTTATTTCAAAAGTATTTATACTCCACGAGCTGTGATTTTTGCTTATATAATTGTGTATTTTTATAAATAATTGTACATTTTATTTAATTGTACCACAAATTGCTACGAAACTTTCTTTTACGAAAAAAAGGTGCATTATTTTTGCTCATGTGACGTAATTTGTGTGATCCATTTGTTTGTGACATATTTTACCGAATTAATTGTAAAAATCATCGACACAACTATCGACATCTGTTGTAAAGAAAAACGTCAAACATTAATATTCTACGGCATTTAAAATAATTCTTTTTAATACTAGCTGAACCCGCATTTATACATTATTCAAACACGATGTATATAATCGTGTCGGAAACAACAGGGTCAGATCATGTCTGCCGAGAAGTGGGCGACGTCGATGGCGTTACTCCCGGCCATCATCAGGTCTTCCTGGTTGCAGCTACTCGGACACGGCGCACACTCCAGAAGGTGTGGCAGGGTCTGCTCCACGCCGCAGTCACATTCAGTCGGCCCGCTGTAAAACTGCCAGGCTTTCATTTGTGTCCTCATCTTGCATACTCTGGTCCAAAGTCTGTTAAGGGACCTCCATATATTCTAACCCTGGTCGTGTCCAGGGGCTAGGTCCTCTTTTGGCCTCGAGTATCACCAGTACCGTTGTCGACTTTAGGAAACTTCTTCTTGATTTGAGCCGTGTGGCTATCTTTTGATACCCAAACATTCAAGCACTTATAAATCATTATCTAAAAGTGATATAAGGACTGAATAAACGTCACCATAATTTACTATAAAACTTTTTGTTATAACGTTAAGCTTCTCGAGTGAAATCCACGCGTTTAATTTCATAAATCCATCACAAATTTTATAACAATGTATCAGCAAGTCGTATTGCTCGTTTTTTGTGTTGTTTTTTTTTATTCTAAGGGTACTTTGATTGCCAGCATATGGACACAATTCCCCGAGAAAGTCACGCCGCTTCGATGAAAGCACCACTTACTTTATAGTTACAATGTCGGGTGTTTTCTCGACTTTATTGCCCGTAATCTCGCCGGTAATAACCGACATCTTGCCGCAGAAACAAATAAATAAAAGAAAAGACAAGCCGAAAAAAAATGCACCGATAAATTGCGAGCGACGCTGGCAACATTACCCCGAGTGATGGATCGTGTATTTAGAATGGAACAATGTTTCAAATTAAGATTTACGTTTAGAGCCGCGAATTTTTAGCCATAGAACAATATGGTCGAAAATAAAGTTGATTAATTTATCATCGATACATATATTTATTGCCAAGGATGTTTTGTAGACTTTTTTAACTACATACACATTTTAAGAGAGGCATTTCTATTGTAATGTCGGTACCCTTGATAACACGGCAATATTTCCTTAAAAAAAACAATAATTAGCTACTAATAAAATAGTGATTCACCATATAATACGTTACAATGATATCTTAAAAGAGATGCGTAGCTTTCTTCGATCACTATGACGTTTGCATTTAATACTCAACTTTCTTAAAATCTTGCTAGATTATTTTTATAACACGTTCAGAGACATTATATTATCAATGATAATTAAGCTCGCCTCACACCCGCATCAGTTGGCAACTGATAAGTCCAGTGGGTGACACCTTTGAACATATGTGGCCATCACACAGAAGTGCTAAAGAGACGTAATCAATCTATCCAACAACTAAATAGATTTTTTTAACATATTTGAGTATTGTTTATTCGCGTATTGGAAGATCACGGTTACGTTTTGATTGTAAGCTTCCTCAGTTCTCCACATGCACAAACATATTCGTTAACGTAGTACGTTTGGTCATAACGCGCGATATTAAAACAAGGTAAAATGCATTTATAAATTTTAAATTTGACATGAAAAAGTGAATACTGAAAATATACAAAAATCAATTAAATAGCAGAAAAATTGCACATTACAGTCGGTGAAACTCGGTGTGACTAGAGTGGACAGAGGTCGAAATGAGCATATTCGGGGTTTATTTCGGGTGGCCCCCATACCTGAAAAGATAAGAGAAAACCGCGTAAGATGGTATGGGCATGTGACACGGAGAGATGAGGACCACATGGTGAAGAGAGCCCTCAACATACCCACGCTGAGATGAAGACCCGGAAGACCACAGGCAACCTGCAACTGTAAACAAGGATCTGAAAACTCTGGGCTTGACTGAGAATGCAACGCAGGACAGACATACATGGCGAATGTACACAAGGAGAGCCGACCCCAGATGATGGGAAATGGTTAGGCTAAAGAAGACAGTCGGTGAAACTCAACAATAACTTTAAAAAAAAACATTCGAATTTAATGTCACATGTCCATAAGGAATACCGATTTAAATAATGGATACAGTAAAGTATAGAAGAATAAGTTGATTAGTAGTGGACGTACTCTCTAAGCTGTGGAGCTGATACGGCTAGAGGAATGAAAAGCTTTCTCTGAACACTTGTACACAAGCATGTTAGTTTTATGTTTATCTCTCGTCGAATCTCTAAAAGCACAGGTTCGCATATAATAACTTACATTTATACCTACACGGGTGATGTTTTATCGCCCGGGTGTGTTCGTCTCTGAAGCGTTTTGCCGCGCAAACCTTGCCAATTATTTCATATGGCAATCACGATGGAATCTCATTATTCTGCGTTTTCAATTTAAATTGTGCCTCGAGAACCGCCATCACAATAATTATGCTTAATGCCACGCTTTGACCCTAAAGCAAATCCGCACCGCGTATATTTTCTTAGAACTGCAAACATTTTTAGAAGCTTTTTCATCGTCAGGGTTACCAAACACGCTTAAAATAATATTCCGCCCTTTTTGATAAAAAAAAATAAGTTATCCCAATCGACTACTTTGACTCTAATAATTTTTATGTATGATTTTTAGAAAGACATAGAATATCAATTAAATGGATAACACTTTAACGCAAAGAAGTATATAAACATTTTATACACGTGCTTAAATATTTTTCGCTCTTCAATTTCAAGACGAAAAAAGCTTTATTACTTCATTAAGAAAATGTATTTAATATCGCTTGTCTATTTATTATCAGCTTTAATTAAAATTTTACAACTTTTAATAAAAAAACATAATGATTTCACTATTTTTTTAAGTTGTATGGTATAACGATGTCACTGGTTCATCATTCCTTTTTTCAGTTTCATTTTTTTTTTTTCAAAATTTGAAATATTCTACTGGACACGATTCTTAGGTCTCCATTTTTATAATCTACTAAAATGTGTCTTTGAAATTTCTGTCGCGTTATTAAAGCATATAGCCACCACAAGGCAACACAAGAAATCTATAGAACTTGTCAAATCAACATCCCAGCCAAAATTCTGTTCATTATACTAAAGTTCTACCGAATAAATGATCTAATCGTAAGAATACAGTTTTTTTTACCATATCAACTCCATATTTGGGGCACATGGACACCGCAAATTGACGTTTCAGAGCTTTGTAAGCTTATATTGTCTTTATTTTGTCCCAGAACATATGTATACCTAGAGGTCTACATGGGAGCATAGATGGTTCCCGGGAGCCTTCAGGGCAAATGCCCACGATCTTGCATAGACTGCGGCTGTAATACCAGAAAAATACTGGGGTGTTCAATTATCGGAGTTTGTAGATGTATATAAAGCCTTCACAAAAATTCAACTACAGTTTTGCTCTCATGTAACAACCGCTCTCAAGTTGGAGTTTACAGTCACTTAAATCTAGATAAAATATATGTAATGTTCATAGTGTGCTGCCGTAAGAAATTCATCTGTATTTTTTAAGGAGACTAGATTATTGATTGATTTGCTCTTAAGAGACGTTGTAACATCTACGAGATGCAAAATCCAGCTTGTTTTATTCCGGTTTTTAAGTATTGGGAGGTTGATGCAATTTCACAGCGTAATTCATCACGAGCAACGGTTAAAGATTGCTTTGAAAAATTGCAAATTTCGTTCTACGTGTCGTTTCAGAAGGTTGCCGAAAGCTAGGCTAAAAATTACCCGATCGAAATATGTTGTCTCGTCCAGTTATTGATTATTATTATGACTTTAATGATCGTTTCATTTTTTTATTGCCGCTAAGCGCAGCACCTTAAATTTAAAATCACGCTTAATGCGTGTTTTTTTCTTCTTCTTCGCATTACTAAATGATTTCAATTAAATCAGAGAATATTTACGAGTCTTTATTAAATTTTTAAATTTCAATTTATGCGTAATTTAGATTATAACAAACTGAAAACATACAACTATTTAAGGCCATTCATTGCCACTAAAAAAAATCTTAAAGTAAATATATTTTTAAATTAACAATGTTAAAGCTATGATTATTGACAATACTATCTAATTTCATATAATGTAATGTATTATGTATATCTATTCTTGAAGTACATTCCGGTAAAATATAAAGAACATAAAAGATTAGCTTTCTATTTCACATAAATACGGCGAAGTTTTTGATTAAAAAATAAATGTCATACAAATTATGTCGCATTAAAGTAATTATTAATTTGGTGCCTTAAAAAACTACATTAATTCAAACTCGCTCGTTTATTTTTTTCAAGAAACATGTATATTTTTAAGGTGTTTTCACGGCGTACGAGTACGTGAAGAAGGCTTATTTTAGCTAATATTGGAGTATGTACTCAGATAAATGTATTAAATACAATGTCATGTGATAGGGATGTGTATATATCAATTACCATGTGTTTGTTACATGGATAACTTTTTTGCTAAGCTATATTTTCTATACTATGGAAAATTGTCTCAAAATACCTGAATTTTTCACAGAAATTATTCGGCTGATTCACAAACTTTTCATGATATAACGATAAATATATCTTTAGACTTTATTATTCATAATATCAAGTGACGACAAAACCCACACAGGACCGCAAATTTGCGTCGTTCGATGCCCAAGCAGGCCAATGTTTGTTATGTTTCGTCGCACAATAGATTCTTCCATGAACTTACTTTAATACTATTATTACAATTTAATGTAATCCGTTTGAGAAATGAACCATCAGCACTCCTGTATGGGACCGTAGGGCATTGGACGACTCAAATCTTCGGTCCCGTAAGTAAACCACTGGGCGTTTAAAGGGTTATATGAATATTGTCTACAGTAATACGTAGTTAAAATTTGATTAAATTGACAATACAATAATTCGTGTAAAACATTGTCGTCAAATTGCGTCGTTTTTTCATACATGTATGTATGCTCGAAATAATTCTATACATTTTCATGGCTTAATAAAAATCAGACCATCTTAAAACGAAGTCACAAAATATCATAAGTATTAAGACATTTACAATGTATATTACTTTTTTAAGTTATTTAGTACATTTTTGCGAAATTAGAGTAATTTTAGTGAAGATACTTATCGTAGTTTTAAGAAATAATTTTATTATTTATTTTGAAAATGCCGTCCTAAATTTTTCGCCCAGTTAATTTAAAATGTATAACTGTCTAGTTGTTAAGTGATTGTAACTTTTTAAACATAGCTATTTCTTCCTGTAATATTTCTGCAACGATTATCATTAAGTACTGCGTGTTTAGTTATTTAATGAATTACTTGTTTAACTACTATCGTATTCTCGAACATGACATTCGCTTCAAAAGTGAACTTATCTCATTTTATATTATTATTCTAAATTGTATTTTAAACATTAAGTTGATATAAAATATTTGTATCCTAAATAACGATCTAATTTATTTATTTTAAATAATATACTCCATTTTTTACTATAATATGTAATACTCACTTTTAAATATTGTAACATGCCTTTTATACTTAAATTTAAGACAATTGTACAGTTTTTTTTATACATATTTTTCTATTCTAATTTTAAATAATATTACGAACTATGGGTGTTATTTATGAATTAAAAAAAAATCTTGCCAATTGTAGAAAACAACGAATGATAAATCAATCTCAACATTTTTAATTTATTTTATTTTGTAAAAAAAAAAACTAATATATTCTATTATCAATTATTTGAAAATGTATTGTACAATAATAATAATAATTAACAGTTAGTTTAAAAAAAACTAGTTACCGTCCAATATTGAGTTTCCTATTGTAAAAGAATTGCAAGACTCAAATTTTTTTTTCGTACAAATGATAAGTGAATATTTGTGTAATTTTAAATATTTATACTGGGAAATATACTCAGTGGTTAATATTAAATATTTGACATTTTTTATCATGACATTTTCATATTATGATTATTATTTGTAGACTTAAACAAATAGCCTGTTATAAAAAAATAAACTTTATATAAAACCTATTGAAATAGCATAAACAACATACATTTCAAAATCGATCTATAAATTATTTTGAAATTTTTTTTGAGGTTATGTTTAAAAAACATGCATTGAAACAAAATTCTTTTCAAAATCTTACTGATCGATTATTTAAGTATACTTATTCGATTTCAAATGTTTCTGATTACATATACTGGATATACAAAATGCAATATCATACAAATTAAATACATGTGATACGTTTAATGTAAAAAAATATTTACTTAATCCATCACTTATCAAGAGACAACAACAAGGATGGATTGAGGAAGGCTACGAGTTAGTCGAAACTGAAGTCTCCTAAACAGAGAACATATCTTACGTGATCCGTGTAAAAACAAAGGTAAATAAATAAATAATTATTTTTATTATTTTTTTAATTTTTATTAGAATATTATTTTATTATTTCAATATTCTAATCTACTTTTATAGATCATTGACTATATTACAATATTATCATTACTTAAATATACATATACTAATTTAAGTAATTATTTTTATAGTGGATCTCAAAGTGAATGCTGAAAATATTGAAAAACTTTATTTAATTTAAATCTTGATTCCATTTTTTGAGTTATAATATCTGAAATGATACATTTAACGATTCTAAAATGCTATAACGATTTGTTGAAATATCGCATTATGTATATCCTGCTAATGTTGTTCAAGAAGTGTTTAAATAATTTGTGACAACAAGGCTTTAGTGTTTAATTAGTGCAAGTCATTTTTACATAGAATACACTGCCATAGATTTATTTGGTTATATTTTAATGTATTTAATAAATTGTTAGACTTTGGGATATATTTTACCGTCCAATAGATTTGTTAAATAATTTATATTTTTGTACCGAGTGGAGAACATTACCATCTGTTTTGCAAACAACAACAAAAAAACACAAACCGATAAAAATAATTACAAATCTTTTTTTTTTTTAATCTATTTACAAATAATGCTCATACATGTTAAAAAACAGCACTTTTGTAAAACTTAGATTCCTCCGAAAAATGATTAGGTAACAATATTCATATTTTTTCAATGGTGTGTGAGCAGCCATAAAGAATAAATGCCTACTAGCAACATAAAATAATCGAACATGCACGAAAGAAGGGTTTTTTAGATACAAATTTATTTCACAAAGATATAAAATAAAATGAAAAATTAAGTAACAGTTGTTTTTTATAATCTCATTAAAAACATTTTGACGTAACTGATAATGTTTTATCAAATAAAATGAGCTAATAACATTTATAAATGCAAAAATAATGTATCATAACCCTTTCATCCACTCAATTCTACCTACCTATTATATTTTTAAATCGTGGAATAAAAATAATGTTGCTAGTAAGAAAATAAAATTCCAGAGTGTTTCGATTCAAATACACTTGCAAATTACGCTGTTCGCGTTAATTTACATTGGAGATATAAAAATGTTAATATGTAATGCATTTCAGTTTGGATTTCACTGAGGAGAGCATAAATGTGGGTCGCGTCAAATCCGCCGGCCGGGCAGATATAATTTCACCAATTAATTTAATTCGGTTTGTCAAAACAAAAGCAAAATGAAAACCAGTTCTTCGACTCGTGTAAGCCGGCGTTACTGTCGCTCTACACTTACCATAGAATCTAGATCATTTTTCAAGCATTGTTTTTGTATTATATTCATATTTTGATATTTAAAATGGACCTAACAAACATTATTCATTTATATTTACTGACTTGGAAAACATCTGAAAACAATGCGTACATGTTTTTAATTTATCGCACAAATAAATACCTATTTCAACGAGTCTTTATTTTTCCTCATTGACGTTATTTTCAAAAATGTGTGTATATATGCCTTCCACATCGCAATAATTGGTTGTATCATAAAAAAGTATAAATCTTTTTCTAATCTCAACCATCAACACACATTTTTGGCGTTAAAAAATTACCTATTACCATTTAAAAAATACCTATCACTGTTAAAAAAGAATTCTCAAAAATTATACCAATAATGTTTTGGGTTGAAGAGACATTATTTCGGTTTACAATACCTTTTTGTAGTGGTGTCTTATTGATAAAAAATCATGTTTTAATAATTGAAATCGACATGTATTGAAGCGTTTTTTTAAGTAAATATATAATAAATGGTGAGTGTGGTCCATTGCATAGATTTAAAACTATTACGTTTCACTCATTATCAATGAAATTATTTTGTGTAATTATATAATAGTTTAATGTTCGTTATTGTACTGATAAATAATATGCGAAAGATAAACGTTTTCGTGTTTTAGCAACGATGAATGTTTGACTTTCTTGTGAGATTTCAAGATGGATGATTGCGAACGCAGAGATGATGATTTGAAAAGGAAAGAGCGAGAAAAGGTGAATTTGTAAAGCCATCGCCAACAACAAACCGGAAACCGAGCTGTCATTTTGATAATCGAAATAGAACAAAATTGAAAAATATTTGAATAATTCCATTTTGTAGCTAATTATATTTTTGTATTTGTATTATTTAAATCTATGTCAGAGCGACAATTCGTACATTTGATTATCTTGAATATTTCATTCTGATTTTTATACCTATTATATGTAAAGAAACGCAATACATCCTTTGCATTTTTTGCACGATACATTGGTTCTAGAAAGTGGCACGTAAAAAAATCGCGTAAAAAAGTCAACATTCATAAAATTTAATGACTCGGTCCCAAAAATCAAAATATCCCTTAAAAAGTTCCAAAAACATATGAAATAACAATATATATTCTTCAAATTTGTACAAAAAAATATTAAGTTTAAAAAATATATGAAACAGATTCGTGTTTTTTTATGAATAATTATTTCCACTTTTGGAATTATTCCATGCTTTTGAATGCGAAATATAGTCATTTGGGATTCTTCGAATTTAAAAAAGTAACGCGCTTGTATTTCTTTTAATAGTAATGTTTGAAAATATATATACCCTCATGCAAATCTTTGTGGTTAACGATATAAAGTAATTAGTTCATATTTTAAAATAAACATACATTAAGCCCATAATTGTTTGTGCTAATCAATTTTTAATTCACTACAAATAAATATTTTTTCTTGCCATGAATGAACTGAGAAACAACTCGACATGATTTCTTTTCTTTTTTTAATTTCGATTAGATTTGCATATTATAAAATATGCACGGCTGCATTATTATTTATTCATTATTTTATTATGTGAGAGCGTAAACATCAAGACTGGCGATATAAATATTTAAGAATACACATTTCAGTTTTTTGTGCCCACAAACTGAATTAAATTGTGAATATCATTCAAAACGCATACACTTTCTTATTCATTTTTTGGCATTTTAATTTATGATACATAAAACAAGCATTTATGAATCATTCAGTATTACAACTGGATGATTTTCTTTTATTAAGATTGAATGGGATTCAGATTGTAGAGAGACTTCCTTGTTGTTGCGTCAAGAGACCGTGATCCATAGCTGTCATTGATTCAGGATTAATTGACTGTGGATCAATGTACAATACACGATGAAAGTTCAAAACTTGGGAAATAAATAAACCTTGAGTTTAAATATAATCTATGGTGGATATGCTACTTTTCGGAAGATAAATTGGTAAAAAAAAAATATTTTTATTGTGAAACCAAGAATGGATGGTCTTCGAAAAAGCTTAAGTAATACGAAGATTTTCTTCTTTAATAATAATATTAATTAAAAATGATATGCATACATAAAATACGTTTTTTTAGCTTACTTTATTCGGCGCATGTTTTAATGGTATGGCCATCACATAAAACAAAAATCGATATTGCATTTTTTTGCCTTTCTAAGCTCAATAAAACCTAAATACGGTCGTGATCGTTTATGAAAAATGATTAAAAACTGGACTCATTTATTTATATTTGAATTTCGCGCCGCCGGATATGCGCGGAGCAACACGCTCGGGATATTTATGGTTACAGCCCGTCCGAAAATTATGATTATTAATGGCCATTTGATGCTAAACAGATATCTAAAAGTTACAATTTAGCCGTTTCGCCCGCTATTAAAATGGATTATTCGAAAGAGATAAATATAAATGAGAATTTTTCGCGAATGTTGTTGATGGCAAAGTGAAAATTCTATAAATCAAACGCCTTTTTGCATACAAAAGACTTTTTACCTACCGCCTTGATTAATTAAATGAAGAAGCCGATTTATCAAAGATTGTATCCATTATTTGTATTTGCTTTCGGATCTAGATTCCAGACGATCGGATATAAACATTTTATTTTATATAACGAAAAATATAGAAGTTTTTCAAAATGTATGCCAACACAAGCATCCAAAAAGTTAGGTTAGAACACTTAATATTAATCATAAATTATCAAAACGGTTATTTTGACGACGGTGTAACGTTGGTGATGTAGTTTGGCTCTGTTATGGATCTCAGTTATGATGTTGTGACACGTTGTTTTGTTGGATTTGCGAAATTACGTTTTACACTGCGTAAAACAATGTTTATGCTGTAATATAATGTGTGTATTTAAAAAATTTAAACTATTATTTTTTATTGTTTTTACTACTTACTATTATTATTTTATGTAACTTTTACAAATAATTATATTTTTTCTACATCAAAAATAAATCGTTTGATTATAAAAAACTGTGATTATCTTTTTTTTCTATAAAGTGATATCCCCATTCAATCATTGAAGTACCCAGACTCTTTTTTGGTGATTTTTTTCTTAGTATTTTATTATTTTTACAAACGACACTCATATTTGGCCAAGTATAAATTATGTTATATTATTAAAGATATATATACAATACCCAGTTTTCCAAATGCAATCTCATACTCAAAAACAATAGCATGATCTCTGACTATTTAACTATAATAGATAAATTATAATTACTAGAATCCAGGCTTATTTTATTATATATATTGATGTTGAAATACTTTAAATTGCTAAAAGTAAGTATAAACTATTAGTTAATTGATGCAAATATGTGAAACATTAAGAAATATAAAAAATAATATTCATTTAGATAAATAGTCGAGGATCATGCTATATTTTATAGACTACTAATATAGCTGGGTAGCTATATTAGTAGTCTATAAAATATAGGATAAACAGGGTTGCTTCGCACGGACTTACCTCTCCGATGGATTTTTTTCTTCCCATATCCGTTTCATTGCATTTTCCATCAAATTGCCGCCACTTGGTTCTATCAGCTGCAGTCTATTCCTCGTTCTACGACATACCTGCACCTGAAAGCCTCCTGATAACCTCCAGAGCACAAGTTCGAGTATTTGATTAGGCGTTGCTGTAGTATCCGAGGCATCTTTTTGGGTGATTTGTTAATCGTTTTTTTAAGTAATTCGGATGATTAGCACGAGGCTTCCGAGGACTGGACCATTTTTTTTTAATTGCCAGCTCAACACGAATGCCTTACAGGCTTCAAAATAAAATATACATTATAACCATGAAACACGTTGATCTAAAAAAATATCACTTTAAAATAAATAATAATTTTAATTCTCAAATCGAATCGAATCTTTACTTTTGTTTAATAAGAACTATTTCAAAAATATATACCTATCTATATTACCTACCTATCTTACCTACGGGCAATACACACAAATAAGCAAGTAAACTAACTCCATTTCAGATTTATATATAAAATATAGGTGCATAAATATAAAAAGAAAACATTTATACCTACCTATCTATTGTTTTCCTCCTTGAAATGTCAGGAATGCCTAAATACATCCGCATGTACCAATTAATTTATATGGACTTATTATCAATGTCAGATTTTGATAGTTACTACCAACATGTAAGTAACAACAAAGGATAATGTTGGCATGATTGTTTTAAAGCCATGTCGTCCACGGACCGCACCTCATTGCACTTCACGAGCAGCCGTGACTTTTAGTTGACCTAACGCCAATACGCCAAATCTAAATCGATCTTAAATTGTTTTATTATGGTAGGTACTATTATATCGATTTGTATTGGATATCGACGATATCGACGATATCCAATACAAATCTACAACATCAGAAAGATTCGGTGTTATTATGCAAGATAATAAATACGATCAAATAAAGGCGTTGTATGTACCTAGTATATAAACATAATATTATGAATTATTTTTGCAAAATATATTTTTTTAATGTAAACATTATTGTAATTTTATCATAGATTCGTATCAGAATTCGTGGCGATACTAGGTATGAAAAATATTATGATACGGAAGTTATCATTCAAGGACTCTAAATTTATGCCAGTGGTTCGCAAAATGACCTCTTTGTATCCCTAATTATTTTTTAAATCTTATAAATTTGATTAAATATTATATAAATATATTACCATTTTCCATGTGCATTCTTCTTCATCTTTAGCAGTTTTTATTTAGTGTGCCGTAATAAATGTATGGCTGTGAGACATGGTGCTTATCTGAAAGTGATAAAAAAAGACTAGAGGCCTTTGAGATGTGGTCGTACAGAAGAATTCTCGGAATTTCAGAATGAGGTTCTCAGAATAATCAAGGAAGATAGGCAACTAATGAGAACCATCTCAGAGAGGCGAGCCCGATGGATCGGCCACATCATGCGCCACGATGGTCTTCTTCACGATATTGTGGAGGGGATGGTTGAGGGTAGAAACTGTAGAGGGCGCCCTAGACGGGAGTATTTGCAGCAAGTATTCGAGGACATGAATTGTAGTGCTTATGCTGAGCTGAAAAGGGTTGCGGAGGACCGAGAGGAATGGAAATCGACATGCAAGATTCTGTTGCTGCAAACCAATCCACCGGATTGATACTACGAAGAAAGAATAAATGTTTGGCAAAGTAATGTAATTTCTATAATTGCTATAAAAGATTTCTACCGGTCTTAATAAAATAATTCGAGTCGTGAGTTAATCTCGTCAGCCCGGATAACACATATAGCCGTCATGACCTTTCCGCGTATTTTTAGGTTCATTTTACTTCTATATTTCACTATTGTAATGTGTAAAAAAAAGCTTTGTATACGAGTATAAACTAGTCTAAAAATTAAACATCAAAAATCCACCAAAAAACACAAAAGTCAAATACTAATTTTAAAATAAAACAAAATATAGCAATCGAATTAAAAAACAAAATCATCTGCTTTTTCCAAATATAATGGAACTTGTAAACCTAATTTGAATTAGGATGAAATTAGTGCTCTGATTTGACACGACCCTAGCCTTGAATTATTATGGATTAAAAATCTCTGCAAATTCAGTACAAAATTTATTTACGCGGGTTTTTTATACTTAAGTTAATTAATTGTGATTTTATTTAAATACATCCGGTTTTTTAATCGAATATCTATTTAAATTGGGAGTCGAGCCATTTTAGCTCTGCATAAACATTCATATAATTTATTATGATTGCTCCTTCATTGTTTGAGTAAACTTTTTTATTTCATTTATGGGGTATTGTTATATTTCTTCATACGTTTTTTACTGCCCACTTTCTTTATGGCAAATTAAATAGTCGACATTTTTTATTATTATTAGAGAACCGACAATTACTATGGCCTATAATGAATGTGTTGTTTTCTTTCTTGGCAAACCAGGCATTTGTTTAATTGTGTAAAATCAATATTAAAGTACAATAAAGGGATGGCTATAAAACAAGATTCACTATAATTATAATACATACCAACTGAGGAATAGCTGCTACACGACAACACAAACGAAAGCTAAATTTTCTTCCTAACTGCTTTCACGAAAATATCGATTATTTTATATTTTATAATTATATTATACGAATTTATTTACTAGCACTTAGCACTAGTGTGAGAAACTGATAGATCCACTCAAGATGTTTAATGCCTACGGGCAGTTTATTGTGGCCAAATACTTCAATTTGGTACAGATATAAACCAACGAAACATGCATACAGCATAACCTTACAGTATGCATTGAAAATGAGCGTTTTTTTTATAAAATTCAACAGTTTATTTTCAGAAGACTATCAGACTCAGATCATTCAAAATACTGTCCATCGGCAGCTACGACCTTCTCCCATCTTTCAGGCAGCATGCGGATTCCACGCTGGAAAAAGACTTGGTCTTTTCAGGCAATCCAGTCTTCGATCCATTTTTTGGGATCGTCATAAGAAGAAAATCGCTGCTCAGCCAGGCCATGTGTCATCGACCGGAATGAATGGTAATATATATTACGTAAATACATACAGGAGAATATTGACAAATGATGCTGATGAAATCTCATTTATGAGTATGTGGAGTGAGAGAGGGACTAAATCCAAACCGACTTATATAAAGCTTAGAAATTCATTATTTTATAGGAGATTAAAAATGTCCTTTGATTTGGTAAACAAAAGCTGTTACCACTAAGCCTTTTAATAAGACAAACCACAAAGTTACTGCATTCTATAAGTACGATTAAAAATATTTTTTATCTTTGTCGGGTTATTTTGTTAACGATACCTATGGATCTCTGAACTCTACGATCACTGGACAAATCCTTAGGTTAGGTTAGGTTAGCGAGACATCCAGTGCACCAGTTGTCCTGTGCACTAAACGTCATTACCGATGAGTCGGTGAACAATAAGTCGTGACACCCAACGTTGTTTGGCAAGCAAAGTATTATACAAGGCAACATTATATAAGATATTACAATAATGGTGGATAGGTTTTCTTGTAGAAAAATAAATTGGAATGCAAAATTAAATTATAATTTATTGTAACTTGAACTTTATTAATATTTGTTTAAAAAAATCTGACTGTTTATTTATCATGACCATACATCTCAAGCATTCTTCCAAATATTGAGTGGTAGGCACATGCGAGAGATGTAGGAGTATTTTTTATTTTATTTATTTCAAACATTTTGAAATCATATAATGAAGAAACATAGTATAATTACCTTTATAGATCTCTCAAGTAAATTTCTCAGAGTTCGATGTTCTTATTTTTTTTATAGAGCAACCTGCTTATTCCAAATCGCACGTAGAATAGTTCCAGATCCCTGCTGCAGAATTCACAAGATGGTTGTTATAATCATAAAATGAAATAAACAATTCAAATGGTATTGATTGCTTCATTTAATCATAAAAGTATAAATTACAAAACAGTTGAACATTTGGAGAAACTAAAATGTCTGGCGGAAGGTTTAAATTTTGTACAAAAAAATATATAAATTACAAAATAATTAGGCTTTCAAAAGCCGGTCAAATTAATGCTTTCTTTCCTTTGCACGGAACACAATAATATTGATTATAAGAATTATTAATTTTTGTTTGTTGATATATATAGAATACACTTCTTCTTCCACACATTAAGGTTCTCCAATATTTAAATTTCAGATTATATTACTTTATTTGAGACATAAATTTGTGACATGTCAGTATTACTTAACAATTATAATTAAATTTTGACAATAGTACTTTATGGATCCATAATAAATGCAATAAACTATAGTATAATTTCAAGAATTTCAATTTTTACGTGTAATTTTTATATAAAACTGTATAAAAATTGAAATTTAACCTTAGAATTACTCTATAATTTAATTGATTTAAACATTCCATATTATTTGGAGGATCTAAATTTGACAAACCAAAAATGATTTAATTCATATTAAAAAAATCATATTTCCATCTATTTACCAGGTATTTAACACCCCTATTATACATAGAATTTTAGGATAATATAATATTAGAAAAATTCAGCATTCGTAATTCAAAAATAATAAAAAAATTATAGTATATTTTCTAACTTTCCATAGTTACGAAATCATTGAATTAATTAAATGATAGTAAATTCGAAATGAGAAGCATTGGGTATATAATATATTACAATAGAATAGGATAATAATAGGTATATTTATATATTTTATATAAAAAAAACAATTACAATAGTATATAAAATTATTTAAAAGGTGTATTTTCAATATAAAAAGAAGTTATTTCTTACATTAACTTGCAGCAAAAACCTTATAAACTACGGTTATAGAATAAAACATTTCAATAAATTGGTATGCACCAAATAAAAGTAACCATTATTCTTAGGGCAGTTTACAAATTACATTTCAATTTACATTGAAGCGATAAGGTGATGTACAAAGAAAGAAAATCGACTCCAAAATGAAATAATAAAAAAAATGCACAAAATACAGATTGCATTTTCAAATATCTATGAAAAGATTAAGTTACAGTGGTACCTTAACATACGAATGCCCCAACATACGAGTTTTTTAAATTCAAGACGTCGAGCGAACGATTTTTTGCTTTGAAATACGAGCAAAATTTAAAATACAAGCAAGGTTGCAGAACGAATTAAACTCGTATGTCGAGGTACCACTGTATGGCAAAAATAAAAACTCCATTTTAAGTCATCAAGATCGAGAAGAGTGGAGATCGAGATGCAAGATTTTGTTGCTGCAAACCAATCCACCGGATTGATACTACGAAGAAGAAGTCTATTTACTACATATAATAACTTTATGTATGTAATTGTTTGCTTCACACAGAACTTAAAATAGAATAAATATATTTTGAAAGATATTAATGACATATTTTTAGGAATAAAAAAAAAGATAATATAGTAAACTTATTAGATTAAGTTAATACATCCGTCGGGAGTAAACGTCATCACAAGATATAAGAATTTATATTCACCCCCTAATAAAAATATGATTAATATATAAGCCTTGAAAATGCAATCCTTCAAAATTTTGACACAAATTTTCTTTTAAAAATTGTTTTTGAAAAAAAACAGTGAAACTAAAAGTTCAAATCTTAAGCATTCTGAAATTTCTGGTATCTGAGCTCATCGACTACCTATCAAGGCAATTGTCGTTTCAATAAAATGGTAAATCATTTAGAGGTTATAATACTTTGTGAAACTAAAAAAAAATATGCTACATCTTCATTTGTTGTGTCTTTATAATTAATTATATTTAATACAATTGCTTATTTCACTGACTGTACTTGCGGGACACAATAGTAATGACAAATTAATTAATAAATTGACATAAATAACTTCTTAGGTTTTCACGGCCAGATTTGATATTGTGGCTTTTGGGTTTAGCCGTGTGTGGCGAATTTTTTCTTTCCGATATTTCGACCGCCATTCCAGGGGTCTTCTTCAGGGTTGATGACTTTTTGTCATCAACCCTGAAGAAAAGTCATCAACCCTGAAGAAGACCCCTGCAATGGCGGTCAAAATATCGGAAAGAAGAAATTCGCCACACACGGCTAAGCCCAAAAGCCACAATATCAAATTGACATAACCCCAAATCCACAATAAAAAGATGAACAATCCTAAATCAATCCGTGAAGATCTTTTTAGATTGAATATAAAGTTATGAAAATCATGTCAATTGACAGATTTACAACAACAAAAAACTTATTTTCACATTGAATTATTGATAGAAAATGAGTTTTTCTTGTACTATTTTTTTTATTCGCTCATAATGTATTGCTTCTTGCTTTTATACATTATTTTACTGCCTAAGATATTTCACAAGTACCAGTCTCCATAAGTATTTCTTTAATGTATTCTAAATATTATTTTTTTTTGTTAATGAACAAAATTCATGTTAAGTTTAATAATTTTAAACGTTATAAATTTAACCAACAGGTGAACTTTTTGTTGATTTGGATTTACGAGTATAAAAGTTATGATGACAAATTATTAAAAAAATAATACAAATAAAACATAACCTGAAAATGTATTATACATTTATTAATACCTAGAGCGCACAGCATGGAAAATTGACTTTGATAATAAATAAAACAATGTGGTTGGTGTGTGTAAGCGGTGGAGCTCATTTTCTTCCTCGCTGTCTAATAGTTGTGGGACTAGAAAAGACAGAACCGATTGTGTTCAACATACACCCTTGAAAAATAATGACGATAAAGCCCTTTTTTAAATATCTATATATTTGTTTAAATATAATCTATATACAAAATTGTCCTTACGTGCTAATTGACGTTGATCAAACGTCACACATAATTTATAATAATTACAATAAACCCCCTCGCAGAATACTTTTTAGTCTGTCGGAGAGAAAACTTCACTTTGTTTATTTTTTATTTATTTTTATTTCCTTCTTCTCCCGGAAAGTATTAATATGGATATTCGTTCCGGGTCAACTTTCCGCGTCACAAAACAATAATTAATGGAAAAGAACAGTCTTGAATTGCACCAAAAAACACTAGAAAACAGTCGCACCTCATCGATCTTACAATTACTTTAATATTACTATAATATGATGCATTTTGTATAAAATATAGTTTAAAACTTCTGATACACATCCGTCCGAGACAAACGTCACCACAATAGTAAATACAAACATTAATAATAGTTAAATTATAAATGCAATGTTACTCTTCACGGATGCTGGAAGATTACAGTTTATAATTATATAAAAAAAAATCTCTTCATCATCCAAAATTACTCCAAATCATCAGACATAAAAAAAATACTGATAAAAAATTCACGAAAGACTTTTAACATATTACGTAAACCTCACTCGGCGTCATTATTGCAGGGAATAATTTGTACTGCTGAAACTTTGAAATGCGCGACGAAACAATTAGCATATTTTATAAGCGTCAACAGAAATTACGTAAAATATAAATTTGCCGATACTAATAATTTCTATAGTTCATACAAGCTTATAGTCTGAAACAAATGATTAAATGCATTCGTATACTTTATGGAGTAGCACGTTAGGATAAAATGGAATATAAAAAGAGATCGGAAAGGAAGACATAAAATAAGAAGTGAATCGTAATAAAAGCACCTCATAAATCAAATAATAGTTATTATCGTACTACTCCAAAGAAAGAAAGCATCAACTAACAAAATAAAAATGACTTTTTAATTATCAGAAAACATGTTTTCTACATATTAAAAGTAAAGAACTCTGTTGTTAATTACTGATCCCAAATTGGAGCTAGCTTACGACTACGAAAACCTAAAAAATTTGATTTCTATCAACCTTTCTTTTAAAGTCTTGTCAGCGCTGAATACAACAGTTAAAATAAATACAATATACAGTTTACCGGTATGAATGAGTAATAATAAAACACAATTGTTTGACCGAAGTATGTGAAAAATTATTTAATTATTTTGAACGTTTATTTAGTTATTGCTTTCTTACTTGTAAAGGAGTATACCAGTACAATCTGGCCGTAATAAGATTGAATTGTTCTGCATTGCGCCGCTAAGTGAGACTGCAAGCGGAATTTAATTTAACCTAATAAATAATACCGTGTTTTGTGGATACTCGCGATCCCAACTTATTGCAGATTTTCGCATCGGAATCGGTTTGAATTGTTTTTTTTAATTATTTTTATTCACTATTATTTATAAACCTTAACTAGCGGTAAAAATATCTAAGGTATAAGCTAGCACGATACACAATCTAGCCTTCATAATGTACTTTAATTATTTTCGCTCTTCACTCGTGTGACGGATCACATCAAACATCTCTCCAACTTCTAAACAAACAGACAATGTCATGTTATTCATATTTTTAGCATCCTGAGATCCATTTTAAACGTTAAAAAGATAACGATATTTTACTTCATTTAAATATGGATTGAGCTAATTGCATTATTATCACAACCACAGTGATTGTTTAAAAGAGAAAGATTTAAGAACTTGGCAAATACAATGTACTAAAAACTGCGCTCTCATTTCTCTGAATAATATAATATAATCAATATAATCAATATTAAAATCAATTAAAAAATCATTATCTTTTTAAAATAATGTCAATCCATGTTTTTCCTACTGCCGTGACATTAAAAAAAAACATTTGATGCAGATTTTATCTACGTTATATCCAAATAAAAAATATATGAATTCCTTATGAGGTAACAATTCAACTTGTTTAATTATTTTTAAGCTTAGATGTTCTAGATTACCTAGTTCTAGAATAAGGACTTGTCATTGCCATCGAAAAGCCATTCAGTTTGTGAGACAAAAGGCAGGATTTTAAAAGTTCATAAAACACCAAAAAAAAACTCAATTCTCAACAGAAAGTTGTTTATATTCTTTAACATAAATGATTGGCTACCTTGCAGTAAAAAAATGTTTGGTCTTATAAACAGAAACCATTGTGTTATACCAAAGTGAATCTGTTAATAGGTAGATATTGAAGGCTACGTAGGAGAGGTCAGAGTCTAGTAGAGTATGAATAATTGTTGATACAGTCTAGACCTTTTCACAATACCAAATATATAATCAAAGGCTACACTTTATATAGTAATTATTATATAAAATGCTATGTTTATGCGCTAAAAAGGTATTTTTTGTTTTCTCGATCGTTTCTAAATAGTCGTGACAATGTAGAAAAGACACTAGACACCTACGAACCTATTTAATTTGTTTTTACAATTATTTTCACAATATCGATATAAAAAACGGTAAAAAATATGGGCACTCAATTTATACTTGGGTTTGTCGTTGAGGGTTGGATTGTTTTATTAATTTTATTGACATAGACTATTTAATTCTTAAATGCCTATTTCTTTGCCGGATGCAATCCCAGCAGGGTCGCGATACAATTAATGCATTTGTCTTTAGTTTATATTCAAATCTCACTATTTCAATGTACATCATTTTCTCGTTACATACTTTTCACTAAAACCGAATCAAAATAATCTTTGCAATATCATATACCGCCGAGCATCTAGAATGACTAATGCGTGTGACAAATAATGAAAAATATTCTGGGTTTACTGCTTTTTACAATGTTTATGCTATTCCTAGCTAAATGTACAATGTCATACAACATAGTGTCACAAGTTATGAGCCAATAAATACGTAAACAACTACGTTGAAGTCTTATAGTGTTTTCTTAGCCGCTGCTCGCAACAATAATAGTTTATACTCCATTCCGATCACTGTCATAACACCGCCTTATAAAAGCCAAGGATATTGAAAATATTATATATTTCAATACAGATTTTTAGCCGAAGAAAGAGTTAACAAGAAAATTTATTAAAGTAGCAATTTTACAAGTCTCAATTTAAAAAAGTATATTTCCTTCTAAAAGAAATTTTAAAATCTCATATCTAGAGAAAAGCCTTTTCGTGAATCTCGAGTGAAGCACTGCCTTATAAAATATCTTTTTAATCGACAAATGAAAACTTTAAAAGCGATCTCTTGCGGCGCGAATCAAACAAATCGATATTCCGTACAATATGGATAAGCAACAGCTTTTGTCATTCCGTCTTAGTTATTAATCTACATTTTTTGCTAATTTCACAAAGTCAATATTAATAATATGAGTATATTTTAAGAGTGGCAGTGTACCGTATGGACGCCGGTGACAAAACCAAAATGATGCAAATGGAGGAATGGAGAATCCACAAAAGAGAAGACAGTCGGGGAAGTATCGTCCCTGAAGTCAGTCGGTTTGAGCAAGAGTTTCTGCTGAAGTCCTTGTATTCCTTGCGTCGCAGCAAGGTCGGCTCAGGCGTTCCTCAATGTCCGGCTTCAGAGGTCGGGTCGTTGAGGTCTCGTCCACCGGCAGACGGAACCTCGGGAAAAAGTGTCATTGAAAAAAATTGTTGCTACGAAAATTCAAGTAAATTGAGCATCTGCATTTCAATAACAGCCTTTTAAATCTTGGGATGCATCTCAACAGAGACGATAATATAGTTTATCTCGCATTAAGATTAGTTGTTCACCATTTCTTTACATCGCTTGGCAAATCTATAGACTTTGCGATGGTGGCTTCGAACAGCAAAGTCAGCAATTCACAGATGTTAAATTTTTTAATAATTCTTGATAATTTATAACCTTTAACATTTCCCTTCAACTCGTTTGACCGATACACAAAAATACATCAATGAACTCATCCAAATCTATGGCCGAATCTCGCGGTGGATAAAACATATTATTGATCATCTGCATCTTTCACACTGGAAACAATTGGTCAATGTTGTGTTCGGGTCAAACTATATCAAGCAAACTCCCATTTACTTGTTCAATCTTGTCTCTGCTTATCCTTAAAACTACAGTGAATAGACCTTTTTGCAGACTCGTAAACCCTTAAACGATACACAATTAATCATCCTTGCAGAACTCGTCAGCAATACATATTCCAACACTGTCTGACGCATTGCACCTTCCGGTGTACTGAGTATTTTACTTCACAAAGTGGCACTATGGAATTATCAAACCGAATAATGTAAGTACGTGGAAAAGTTCGTAAATGATCAGTATTCTTGTCTCCGGTGTGGGGCACCTGCAGCCGTGCGTCATCGTCTGAGATCCTGAGTGGCATCTTGAAACAACTTACGTGACTAAATAAAAAATCATGTGTGCGGAAAACGCATATTTTTTACATCATTTAAACACTTCACGTCAATGTCTTTATCATATTTAAGACTGAGCGCTGGCTTTTACAAGTTTACCAGTTGGCCATGCCGGGCTTGTTGAGGGTCATGAAGTAGATTTGGCAGGAGGAGCCGCCCTTGGCTGATGAGAAGAAGACCTTGTCGTTGCGCTCGCAGAGGAACTTGAGTCTCTGAGCTTTCTTGTGCATGAAGACACCGTCCAGGTGTCCCGACTCCACGGAGCGGATCTCGATGGCCTTGTTGCCCCAGCCCATGATCTGCCCGGTGCCAATGTAGGCCACCGATGTCGGCATCTCACCCCACTGAAATAAACAGTGAACAATTAATACTATCAAACTTTTGGTGGCTTTATTAATATTTTTTTAAGCCATGAATATAATTTCAACCAGCCATGTCAGTTTTCGCAGGCTTTTTTTTATTTGTAATGGAGACTTTTCTTTTAGTATTTACGTTGATTTTCATACAACAGTCCTTTCAATGTTTATATTTTGGGTTGAACCGTCTCTCTAGACTAAATGGTCCAAGCTTCCCAAGCATCGGGCTAATCATCCGGTCTTATAAAAATGTTACAGAAGGGTTGACTGTATATATTAACACATTCGCATCAGGTGACATTCGCGCTCGGCTGATACTCTAATACGGGCGATAAATCCAAGTCGCGCGTAAAAATATGTTTCTACATAAACTGCCATAACTTTTAAAATATCCAACATAACTACGTATTTTTTTCAATATGATACTCAACAATTATAGCACCACCAGCAAAATCATCGAAATGTTGTAGAACATCTAACAATAATTTTAAATTATGTCCACAACTTGAAAATACACATTAAAACTTTTAAGGGGACAAAGAGGCAAATAAGGACGGTTGGTACCTGCAGAACAATGTTCTTGCTGACCCGCCCGTAGGTGTTGACGATAGACTCCCTCGTTGTCGTAGCAGAGCAGCAGCTGCATCCCACCAGAGTTGGGCAGCGGCACGATGCAGTGCGGGGATATCACCAGGGGAGTCTGGAAACATACAACATTCATAAATAACAACTCTTCCTGAGCCACATTGAATCCTAATTGAAGCAAATGACCTCTGCATCCCGCCCAATAGATATCTTTTAGATGTATATCCTAACCCCAAACCCCCCATACTATATTCTACCATGCAAGTTAAGAATTCAATAGTCTTCTAGCATGACTACTACACATGGTGACCTAATCAATTTTCTATTTATGTATAGTTTCAGAGTTTGGCCGGAGCATAGGAAGAGAGATAGATGGAGTTGTACCTGTGTTAAAACAAGGTATGAAATAATAACTTAATTAATATTGAAATGCATCTTAAAGTGATAATAACAAAAATCTTAACTCCAAAAATATATTTGGCAAAACTTTGGGTTGCAGTAATAGACCTGGCTGTTGATGTTGTAGTGAAAATGGGATAGACAAAAAGAAGTATAGTCTCACATGTTTTGGAAGATAAATATCATAGACAGTAGCGGAGTCCAGGTCCACGGCGTGGAAGCCCTCCGCTGAGCCGTAGATGACCTTCAGGCGGGTGCCCTCTTCTATTGTGAGGTCCACCAGGAGTGGTCTGAAAAATTTAATAAAACTTGTAAAATATCATTATCATTGTAAAATCAATAATTTAATAATGAAGGCGACAACTTATTTTTTTAATAATTAATTAAATACTCATTTATTTATTGTCACCGGATAATTCTTTGAATATTTTGTAGATGCAGTTTTAATGTATCCATTTTAGACAAATTAATATCAAATTTAATATAAAAAAAATTATGTATATTTTCAGTGGTTAACCCCTTGTGTGATTTGCCCGAATACAATTCGGGCAGGTATTTTGCTGACACAGTGATTTGTCCGAACTGGATTCGGGCACATCGTACACAAAACTTTTATAGTGATTTGCCCGAATCCAACTCGGCTCATTCCCCCACCAGTCTCTAGAGAACGCATTGGAAGGACCCGAGTGGCAAAAAAAAAAGGTGGCTTTTTTGACCAACTTTTTCCAAGAGGTTGACCACATAAGAGGTTAAAGATGATAGTTCAGGTTGAATATATGAATAGGTAAGTGAAATCATGTGTACTGTTATCATATGAATCTACTGACCTGTATTTGAGGTCTCCGAAGCTCTTGAAGGCCATGAACTTGTGGTAGGGCTTGGGTGCCCAGGCATAGATCTCGATGCTGTCCTTGAGCGCAATGACCAAGAACTTGATCCTCTCGTACTTCACGATCTTGAAGTGAACAGCTCCCTGCAGGTCACCCACATTTATCCAGCCGTTGCGGCGCTCCACTTGTTGCTGTAGAATGAAAATATAATAAATACTTAAGTAGATCAGTAAGTAAAAGATAAAAAATAAGAGAAATATTTTTCAACAAAAAGAGTTTTATTTCTCATCACCCTTTTCCTTTGAGTTTAGTACATTTATTCATTATTTTTCCTTATTGATCCATTGTAAAGCATTGAATTTTACAGAAACCCTTAAAATAGGTATTTATTTGACCCAACATTTTTTCTTCCAAGTCTGAAAGCGAGAAATTTAAAAAATCATGGGACTTAATCAACCCTTGTATAATACAATAGATATTTCAAAAGATAGATATAAAACCCATCATTTACCATTTTTATATGTGCAGATAATCTATTTTACAAAGTATTTTATTGTGCAAGGTATTATACATTGCAACACATGCTGTTTGTGGATGTAAACTAATATTTCATTCTATAATTTAATGGTGTTAGCTAATCAACACTTCTCACACTATCCTTCCTAGGATATTGAGAGAAATCGAAGGTTTCTTAAAAATTACAAATGGATCTCTCCTTGATCATCCGTTAGATTCAATCTTTAATGATAATATACTCTTTAAATTTCATAATTCATTTACACTTAAGACTCATGTTTGCAACTTACATCGCTCAGTCCATCGGTGCGCAGAATCTTGGACTTGAGCCAGCTAAGGTAGTAAACCCGCACCCTGTTCTTTTTGCCCGACACGGTGACCAGAATGTTCTGTCCCTCCAGCACCTCCATCTGCTGGAAGCGGCGCCGGGAGATCAGCTGATAGACCTTG
Organism: Glossosoma conforme; assembly: GCA_022606575.1. Taxonomy (NCBI): domain Eukaryota; kingdom Metazoa; phylum Arthropoda; class Insecta; order Trichoptera; family Glossosomatidae; genus Glossosoma; species Glossosoma conforme. Next base: position 684,682 of record JAGTXR010000162.1, on the reverse strand, counting down.
CCCTGTCCTGAGCGGTCCAGCAGCATCAGGCCGTTCTCCGTGCCAATCAGAAGATTCACACCTAGAACGCATAAAACAATTACCAAACCGAAATCTTGCATCGATAATCTCATTATACGTTGTATGTAATAATAAATTTAATAACTAAAAGCATGTTCATTTCAATCCGTGAGATCCTAAAAAGGGGTCATTTCCTATGTGGTCCAAAAACAAACATTTTTTAGTGATTCGATTGATTTATCACTGTCCAAAAATATATTTATAAAGTTACAGAGGCCAAGTGTAAATATTCTCTAAGTTACAATGCCAAAAACAGAGGAGAATCTAGACATTTTTGAAGTATTCTCTCCTATTACAAAAATGTATCATTGTGGGTATTAATTCTTAAGTAAGTATTCTCTTCATCTGTTTTGGTCGGGAGTGATAGTTTTTTTTTAAATAACCTTCATCAAAACAAATTTTTATTATATTCCAGTCAAAAACTACATACAGATAACAACTTACATAGTTGATAACTTATAAATATATTGCAATCTTTATGTATAGTCTACAAATAAGTAAACCATAAAGGTGTTGAGGTCTTGCAAGGAGAATATAATAAAGAGGGTACGAAACACAGAAAGAGAAAGGCATCAGTTTAAAAACTAGCTGGATTGTCTTGCTCGTAATTATAATAAGAGGACCTTCAAAATCCTTCGAGCAACATTTATAATTGACCAATCAATTAATAAGTAAGGATGTAACGCACATTTTTTTTTACAGGAAAAGTAGATACTCTACACTTGTAAGCATTTGAAACGTATGCATCAAACCCTTCAAGGACAAGCGTGACCATATAGTCACAGTAATTCCTATTGTGTACTTACCCCTACTTAAGTCCTTTTTCTACATGAACAACAAAGCTATCACTCAGCTTTGGTTTAGGCCACAAATTCTACTAGTTATCCTGCAGCCGCGGCAACGAAAACAACTGTCAATTACCGATAAAGTCAATTATATTTTTCGATAAATTATTTATATCAAAATGGACATTTCACTAGTTTTTCATCAAATTTTACTACACATGACACTATAAGAACTAGTGTGACCATACTAGTGAAAACATAGACATTTTTAAATAAAGCACTCTGTTTTTTTTTTCATTTCTATTTTAGACCTATCAGACTATCAGACTATCAGACTACATGCTGATTAAATATAGTTAAAAACTCTATCTTTTGTAATAAAAAAAAAAGTCTCGCATCTGGAGGGTTAATAAAATAAAGAATAGATGTGTGTACGCATCCCACAGAGCGGCACAGAGAATCTCCGAGTTGAACCTCTTCTTGTATTTGCGTATCTCCGGCGTGTCGCTGCCGATGTCGTGGCTGGTCGGGGTGACGTTGACATTGACGTGACTCTCTCGCCGCGACGCTCCGCCCGAGCCACCAGCGCCGAAGCCGAACGTCAGGAAACTGCGCTGCTTCTGTTGTAGAGGAAGGAACTGACCTTGAGGCGAGCCCAGCAGCGAGGAACTGTGCTGGGAGATCAGGAAGGACTTGGAGGGGGTGGAGGTGGCGGAGGAAGGGGGCGTGGCGCGTGGGGACGCCCGCGACTGGCGGTGGAGATATGCCTGCGAAAATTCAACAGAAACACGTAAGCACCATGTAATACTATTCATAACACACCGTAATGTAGTATTTAGCGTATAACTTATTTATTTATTTGTTAACGGAATCATGTTCAAAGTAATATACACGTTACACATAGAGATAAGATGCATAGCGGACAAAAGAATAATGTCGCTATAATCACATGTATCAAGTTATTATTTTATTTATATAATAAAATTGGCATATTTTTATGCTAATGATTACTTAAGTTGGTAAGACTGTATTCGAAATTAATTTCATACCTAGAATCTATGATAAACTTTAAAACACATATTTTTCAAATTATTGATTTATTTAAAAAAACAACTTTTGATGCAAAATCTATAGAATTTTTTAAATGTAAAATTTAATTATAAGTCTTATATTATTGTGTTATACCTAGTATATAATATATAAATGAATTTCAATTTGTACATTGAAGTCTACCTGTAAATTTTATTTGATTTTAATGAAAAATTAAAATATAAAATAAAAGTGCAGAGATTTTTGACAATGAAAATATGACCGACCTTTAATGTAAACAAAAATGTGTTAAATCATCCACATCCATAAGTATTATGATTATAATGAATGATAATTAAGAATTAAAAGCACTACGAAAACCTAAGCCAGAATGGAAATTCACAAAATACATTTGTGTTAACCCATTATTTTTTACAAAGAGAATATTATTTCATTCACATATTTTATAACAGGTTAATTATAATTATTCTTTTGAATTTTGTGAAATGTAACTTATTTTATTAATACACAAAATTTAAAGCTCGTATTTTTAGTTTGATATGCATATTATATCAATAAGTGGAACCAAGGTCCCGTCCCTAGAGCAAGCCGCCCACCGATACCAAAGAAATTAGTATTTTAGTGTTGTTTTTAATTTTTGAAATGGCGAAACCACCAAAAGCATAAATTACTTTATCATTTATTTGATATGCACATTCTTAACTATAGAAATCTAATAATTTAGAATTAAATCAACAGATGTAGTTCCTTACCCGATTATCCCATAACACCCACCCACATATATTGTAACCTAGTTTTAATAAACAGTCTTGAACAGTATCTGCTGATCCTTTTATCAATGCAATAATAATATTTGATGTTGGAAAAACATAATACATACGTAATTCCTTTTCTTAACATAGGTCTTTTAAAAACATAACCATTACTATGCAGCTCTTATTACGTAGCGCATCTTATAGATAACATATTTCGAGTTGACGAGTCTTGCCAATGCAAAATTATTGATGATATAATGCCATGATGTAAATTAGTATGACGTGAGTATATGAAGTGATGATTCTCATACACAAAATGCAAGATCATCTAACAGTTTACATTGTCTATAGTGCATTTTGTTCATTCTCTGTGCTAAGCTTTTTATAGAATGATATTAGAAAAATGACATTTCATTTCTTGTAAAATAAAATTATGAAAGAGTTGTTTGCCAACTTTGATTTAACTAAAAAATAAATAAAAAACTACACTAAAGATGGTGATTTTTTTATTATTATAAATTACACCAATCTTGTTCTAAAAAACAATGAATTTAAATGAAAATTAAAAAATATATATTGACACCGCTCACAGAATTAAATTATAATTTTTCTTTTAATAAGAATATCCAATCTACAAGTCTAGTTTGGAAGCGAAATTAAATGTTTTAAAAAATCAGGCAACTACGACACTTATTGATTTTGCAGTGCATTATGGTTTCCAACATTTACTGATGATTTTAAGTCTTTTCAAGTCTAACAGTTTGATTTTGCTGTTTTCACAAACCATGTAATGATAACTGTTCTGGTATGGAAAATCTAATTTATCAGTTAGATTGCTGTTATATATGAAAATGATTTTGTCTAAATTATATAATAATATATAGTTTTACAATGAATTACTATTCAACAATCACTTATATGTATTTTTTAGTTTTAAAATTAAAGAAAAAGTATTTGATTGGAAGTCATTACCACACCGCAAGTTACAAACTTAAAAAGGGGGGTGAACATAAAAAAAATAATTTAAAAAGACGACAGGAGTGCCATCACGTTAAAATAAAATATTATGATTGAAGAGTAAGGAATAATAATAATAATAATAGACACTTTTACACCATCGACAACGGAAAAAATATAATAGTAAAGTCTGGCGAAGGGCGGGCAAACAGCACAGTGGGGTGGTACTCACGGTAGCAACGCTCCTCGCAGCTCTCCACAGCCGGCGCCGCCAGGGAAACAACACCACACATGTGTAATGAGGAACTTACTGGGGGACTGACCCCGAGACAACGCCCATAACCCAAATACACATTCAGAGATGTTCGAGTAAAATATTCAATACTCCGACACTGTTATAAGATCAATTATGACAGCTGGCATTCCTTTTTAAAATGCTTTTATCGAAATTAAGAAATGACTTGATAATAAACATACAATTCATTATTTGATAATAATTAGATATCAAATAAAAGACTTCACTTTAGTTACATAAATGATGATTAAAAAAACAACTTTTTAAAATTGTTATAGTATTAAGTATGCAGTTATGGTTGATTTTGTGATAATTTTATATTCAGATTTAATACTGAAGCGGCACGCATCCCGGCTTTAGAAAAATGGTCACCATTTTTTAGCAAGAAAATCTGTGACATGATGAGCTTGTAAGAAATGAAAATGTCAGCTTTATTATTTCTGGTCACCGTGTCCTTTAGTTGGTGATTATTTACATATAATGAATGCTTTCGTATGACACACGGGTTATGATTAAAGAAACATGGAGGTTATTGAACAATAAAGGTATTAAGCGTGATAATAATTATATACCAAAATGTAGTATTCTGCAAAAACACAATAAATAAGAGAAATATACATTTAATTCAATATACACAGGGAAGTGGTTAATGTTTGTTGAAAAGAGATTATTCAAATGGATAAAGAGCGCCATCACTTCCATTAAATAAGAAGTATATTTGTATTTTTTATACAAAATTACACACAAGAAAGCACCATCAAAGGGTTTGGGCCCTCTGCAGTAAAAATATGCATCAAGGATGACTGTAAGATACTATCTTCCATTACTTATGTACAAATAGATATTTGAAAAAAGGAGATGAGTGTTTTCTGAACGAAACACTCCATCAAGTTGAAAAGACATTTTTGCAGAATATTGATTACACGAAGTGATTAGCAGGTCAGCTACGCCTTAATTACCAGTGTGCCAAATCTCTAAATGTTTATTTGGGTATTCAAATATATGGGAGTCTCAAAACAATTCAGGGGTACAATCGGGACAACGATAATTTCATATAAAACACATATATATTATAAGATGAGGCTAAATATTGTTGATATTCATGATACCTAAGAACTTTTAATTGTTCCATACAGTCAAATACGGTTCATCGTAATAAATAATTAATATAATAATTTTTCAGAACTACGACCTTGATATAAATATGAATAATGTAATTCAGTGTATCTAAATATTACTTCTACAGTAAATTACAAATATGATGTGAATGTAAATAGTATGAGTCGCAAATTTAAAAATAATTATATGAATGACCTAAGGAAAATCAGCAGGATTCGAACCTGCAACTTTGTTTTTTAAGATGTAGATTAATTTATCATAATAATAATATTTTGTTACATAACAAAAAATGCTTAAATGATTATTTGATTTGCAAATGCTTTTATTGAATCTTGCTTATGAACAATTCTAATGTGACATTGTGTTAATTTTAGGGCATATTAAAACACAAAAAGAATTTATTGTAAAATTTAAAACAAATGATTCAGTTTTAATTTTAATTTACAGGGTGCCTAGAGTAACATAACCATAAAAATTAATCTCCCTTTCAAAGAATAAGTATATGGCCACCACAGAAACAACATGACGAAACTCAACTACCATAAAATTAGTAATGATCTGAGCTTTGTATTAACAGAGCTAGAGGGCTTGAACAAAGAAAAAAAATGTTTTTCCAGTAAAATCAATCCATGGAAGGTAAGCATCCTGTGTCAATCGTAATCAGGAGAACAACAACAAGGTCAATAGTGTTAAGATATTTCAGAAAATGATATTCAAAGTAAATTATGTAATTTAGAAAAAACATTTAAACAGGTTTTGAAATATGACAAATACGACACAATTTTGACATTTCGATTTACGACTTTCCAGTAAACATTGGTGATTATTTCTAATTTGGAGGTTAGGTCGTGGCAAGTGATTTGTAGGTTATGTGGAATGTTCCGCACCTCTTCGCCGGGCGGCTTGTCCGAGTGTCGCGGCGGGGGCGTGGCCGGGCGCCCGGCCTGGCTGAGCAAGTCGGGCAGCACGGAGCTGGTGCGGGATCCTTCTGCACCGGCCGCACCTCGAGCACCCTTCAACCACACCATCGACAACATTAATATATTTCATCATGAAAATGTACACATTGCATAGTTAAAAACTGTCAAAAATATCTTAATTTTTCATTTTGATTTATAAAAACTCCAAAAAACATTAACTTAATTGTGCCAATGATTATGAAAGTGGTGTAAGTCACATTTCATTGGTTCTGGGATATTTAAAGTGCATGTTTTCGTCTTGATTGAGAACCTATGAAGGTGACAAATTCAACTTGCATAAAATAAATAAATTGAAAAATAATAATTTCTCCTGCCAGTGACTATATTACTGAATTCATTTATGGCTGATTTTTTTTAAGCTGAGAATTAGTTAATAATTTGCCAATCAATCTCAAATATGATAGACACAAAAAGTTACTTTTGGAAACCTTAATTATTGCATCATGATAAAAATACTAAAAAAATAAATATGTATTCAATAATAATTTTCCATATTACTCAAAATTAAAATATATTTGAGAATTCCATCATTAATCGAAAGATAATATTCATAATAATAAAAGTCTGAGAATGTATAAAGATTAAATATAATAATTTTTGTAGCCTTTATCAAATATAAATAATTAATAAAATATTTAAAAATATATACTATGTGTAAAGTATATGTTCAATTGCCATGTATAATGTATAAACAAGTGACTAGATAAAATTTAATTTTAAATTTAACTAAAATTATGAATGATTTATAACAGGAGTGAGCCATATGTATGACCTAAGTAAAAATGTAGTAAACTTTAAATAAAATGGAATAAATCATTTAAAATGAAAATATTGTAATGAGATTTAAGAAGCTTAGCAATGCATTCGATTGACATTTAATAATATATATATTATTTTAAATTACAAATATTAAATTTTTTAAACGCGTGTAAAATGGCATGAATCGGGCAAAACGTGCCATCACATTGTTAGTCTGTTAGCACAACACGCAAGAGAAGACAAACAAATCAAAACAAACACACAGTAGTATTAGGTCACACGCACACACACGCGGAATACACATCCAACATACATATATATTCCATATTATATAGGACACAAAGCACAGGTTCGGCATAACAGGTAGAGTTCGGAAGGAGAGTGATGCGAGTCCCAGGCAAGGTGAAAACTTGCAATTCATCAAGCTCATGATGCTTCGGATTACTATTAAAGCTGGGGACAAGATGTACACACCTGTCTCTCAACCAAGTGTTTTCCCTTTAGCGATGGTGATGATATTTCCTCGTAAAGCATAGCATTCTGGAATGTCTTCATGCGTGTTCTGCCGCGCGTGCATTGTCATGCCGTCATGTCCGCTCTGTCGTATTTTTTAAAAATCATGCATTCAGTTGATTGTTTTTTTTGCATTCTATCGATGTTCTTTTTTTTATTTTTTGAATGTGAGGATGTCTCTCACGGTCGAGATTGAATCAGCCGCCGGGTTTGGTTAATGTGTGAGAGTGGTAATGAAATGGTTGTTAAATATGATGATATTATAAATGTTAAAAAATATTAACGTAAGCATTGAAGACAAACCACCGACACCTGTGTAGTTAGTAATAAATATATTTGGTAATGTAAATTAAATGTGAATTCTAAACAACAAAAAATATATAAAGAAATCAAGCATTCTAAAATATATAAAAATGACCATCACTGCACACTACTAACTAATAATAATGTATAAATAATCAAAAAAATATATATTAATTAGGATAGGTAAAGTGGAAGGTTTGAAAGGATGTGGTTTTTTTTTACATTTTTTTTTAAATTAATAAATAAATTTACTTATGATTATTATTTGTGGAATAATTATTTTATTATTTTGTTAGTAAATGAAAAGCTAAAGCGTGTTTTATGGTGAAGCAATATTGTTATATTGAATTGATTTTCCATATGGAATACCAAAATAATAAACTACAACCACCATCATATCACTGTCATCCATATATTAAAGAACTTATATAAAAATGAAAGTAAATAAATAAACATTACAAGTATTTTAACCATAATTTCCGTTTGCTGTTGACATACATACAAAAGCACTAAACCATGAAGTGAAAAAATATTATGTCTTTTTATACTTTCATTCCTTATGCAATTTCAATAAAGTTTATTGTAAGAAATAAATGAAGCTTGTGTTAGATTAATATTATTGCAATCACCCCAAAGCTGATATTTCCTGTTAAGATGTTAGCTTAATTTAATACCCAAAATAAAAAAGCCAACAATAATTTTCTGAATTTGGAGTAACTCTCAGTTCCAAGAGGTAAAGCTAAGTTACAATAATAAATGTAAAAATTAAAAAATATACCATTTTTACAATTTTATATAATGCATATATCTATATTTCCTTGGCCGTGTGAAGATCATCAAAGAATTGTTCATGGAAGGAGTAGAATCGCAAAAATAAAATTGTAAAATTAATAAATGTTATTTAAATTTTTACAAATAAATTATAATTAAGCTGTTTCAAATCAACTGTCGTCACTCAAAATCCACTTTTCTTGGCAATTTCCATACTCGTTTGCGGTTAAGTTCTCGGCGTACCGGAGACAGATCAAGAGCGAGCGGATTAGGTTCAGGTTAGGTGGTCACACAGCGCTTCATCATCCCGACCGGGTTCTCCGATGGCGTCTCTGAGACAGTCCCGGGTTACCTGCATGGCTGCCTGCCCCGAGGCTCCGACTCCGCCCAGCACAGACTTCCTGTACACAATGTCCGACTCGGTCTTCTCCCGCCGCGGCGCGCGCAGATACTCTGCAATGAAGTCCCCGGGAGTGCGCAGCGCCGGGGCGTCGGCCGGCTTTGTCTTGAGGTCTCCGGGGAACAGAGCGATGCTGCTGGAGATGCTGGCCGTTGGTGAGTCGTCATCGTTGTTGTTGAGCGCGGTGAAACCTTGTTCCTGTTGCTCTTCTAGTATTCCTATCTTTTTCAGAGCGTTTTCCGTGAGCGGCGTTTCTAATTCGGCGACCGGTTTCGGTTTATCTTTTTTGACAATCTTTTTTATTTCACCTTGACTTGACATCTTTAGGTTTTCGTTCATTTTTATGAAATCTGTCAGAACGGGTTCTCCTTTGGCTGGACGGCGATTGTTATTGAAAATTCCGCTGGAGCGTAAAGGATTGACTTGCACCGGAGGAGTGGCGTCGCTCTTGGGTATATAGATGGCCGAGTGTCGCGTGCTCGACAGAGGAAACAGATCCGAATGCTCTCGCCGGAAGCCTCTGAAGAACGGGTTGGTCAGTTTAGAATCTGACTCCTGCCTCCGGTGAAGATTGAAGATGGACGAGATTTTGTTATCCGTCGGTTGAGACTTGACCGGTTCTGCGGGTTTGACCAGCTTGCTTCTGGAGAATTGCGTGATGTTGTCTTTGTATTTGTTTTTCATCTCTTCCATCTCGATCCTCGACTGTCGCTGCAGCTGGTTCTTGCTGTCCTTGGGCTGGTCGCTGTTCCTCTTGTTCTTGTCCTCGGAGAACTTGGCCGGGAAGAACTTGGCAAAGTCCCACTCCTTGAGCAGCGTGGCCTCTTCCTCGGCCTTGACGCCGGCCTCGGGCGCAACCTTTTTCTGCTCCGGCGAAGTTACGAGGAGTGTATTGTGACCGGTAGTGGTTGGGTTGTGGATATTGGTGATAAAACAGAAAACAAATAAAAATAATAAGCATACGACATGCAAGTGCGTAAGACGTACAGAGAATATACACTCTTTAAGTTGTTTTTTGCATTGTCATGTCGTGTAGCCGCAGTAGAGTCCAATAGACATCACCCAATACATCCTAAACAATCTTATTACGTAATGAAGAAATAAGCATTGTTTTGAGGGCATTTTTAATTACTTTAACTTCTCAAAAACTTACTAAGGATTGAAAATTATTTTTTCAATTCACAGCAATTCAGAAAAAATAATGTCTAATAGAAATAAGTAAATAAATAAATATTTAAATGTATTGATCATATAGAGATGAAATCAAGGTAAAAAATATTAACAAATAAATATGGATAAAATATAAATCATTAATTCATATTCTTGTATCCTTTAGTAAAGAGGAGTGTGTGAAGACCCTGATAGTTCATAGTATTGATGATAAAATAATATACAAAAATAAAAATTAAACTAAATAAATTGATTATATACATTAAAAACATTAGAAAATAAAATTTTATTTTACAATGATGAACATTTCATTTCAATAAAAAAAATGTAAAATGCAATTAATGATCAGTTGGACATCAAAAAATAGTGAAAAAAATAACCCTTTCAAACAGTTAAATCAGTGGTGTTTTAATGATTATGTTGTGCCCATATCTCTGTGCATCAACACCCAAAGACAACAAGAACCCAACAACCTCAGGCATATAATAATACAACTGATGAACATCCAAGATAATATAGTTTTTTACTGTATTATTAGTTTATCGTGTTATAGATAATGTTTATTTTTTTAATTATTAATCAGTGATGAAATTTATGGAGTGATATATTTAAATCGATACTAAATAAAAAAGTATCGAAAACATCAACAATTACATGAAATTTGTCTAAGAGAAAACTTAGCACCATATTAAATGTGACCCTCTATAAACAGATATAATTTTTTCGTTCAGAAAAAGGAATGACTGGAAAAAATGCATTTTTTTATAATACTTAAAGATATGTTGTCCTTACGTTTCTTACAAAACATAAAATACTACCCAATCCTAGTTGCAGCACTGTGAAACTGGGTCATCAGAACAAAATATAAGGACTCGAACCGTACTGCAGATAAATTATGAAACATTTCATAAAGAAAATTTGATTCTGTTTTATTTGATATCAACACAAAAGTCTCCACAGTTTTGTAAAGTTAATAAAAATGTGTTTTTAATGTCGGTTAAATGATGAAATAAAATAATGTCGGTTAGGGCATGAGATTTGACATCACATCTATGTGAGAACATTGAAGGCACTAAGGAAGCAGCGTCTATATAGCGGCGGTAATTTTAAAATGTCTGTAATGAATAAAATGGATGGACACAACTCGGGTGGGTTTGTTTCGAGTCTGGATGCAAACACTGCCGGGTGAAAGGAAGAGCAAGTGCCATAACAAAATGTCGATACACACAAATACACAGTGACAAGCCGGCTCGGATAATCTAATAGACAATGAATAGTAATGTGGACATTTATGTGGAATGTTCTGCATATTTATTGAATGCTAAATAAAAATTTAACCTCTGGTCCTGAGATATTTTAATTTCATTTGTCAAAGGGTCGGGGGAAATATTTTTTATTTTAGTAGGTAGTGCCACTGACAATTAGTAGCCGCCGATGACAGCAATCGACAGACAGTGTTCAGGCAATGTACCACTCCCCACGTGGCCCGGCAGATTGACGCCTACCATGATTAAGAGCAAGTCAAGATTGAGTCGGTCTCCTTTTAGGACCGCTGTCTTGACCGTGGGCGCAGACTCCCGGTGTTGCATTAACGCATGCCAATGAAAATCAAATTATTATATTTTTGTTTAAGTTTCAAATAAACGAGAGTAATTTCAAAGTTGTAGCTTTAGTCAATTTATCTCTTGGTATCAGTACTATAATATTACAAAAAAATATATATAAAATTGGTGATAGTTCTATTGAGTATTGTGATAAAAGAAACAAACAGTGATGGGCATTTGAAACATAGTACAATATAATTCTTATGAAATGTAAGCGCTTCCGCATTAAACCTACCCGATTCATGACGAGCGTCCTGTCTCCGTGCGCGTGCTGATCATCATCATCAGGAGTGGGGGGCAGAGGCCTGTTGGGTGCTCCGCCCCCGCCCGAGGTGGTGCCGCTGGCCGAGGCCGTGGAGGCGGCGGAGACTCCGCCCTGTGAGGGGCCGGAGCTGGAGCCGTCCTCTGCGAGGGGGCCGAGGCCGGGCCTGTAACAGAACTCGGGACTGGAGAGGGCCAACCAAAACAAAATGCCAACGCAAAAAAAATATAATGTAAAAGTTAAATTAAAAAATCCACAGAAGAAAAAAATATTTTTTTGTTGTAAAATAAATAATTGGTGGGATGGGATAGGATGGTATAATGGGCAATTAGTAAAGGAATATTGTTAGTAAATATTGTTCAACAAGAATTCATTTTTGTTATATAGTAATTTTAGAATGTCATTTAAGATCAACATTTTTTTTGTGACTGGTTCAAAATATTTTCAAAACTTGATTAATTTAAAAAAAACAATTTCGTAAAATTATATGGTTTTCTTTGGATCAAAATTTGTAAAAAAGAATAATCTATATTTTGAATGATGTACTTTTGTTTGATTTTGAGCTCATAGTTGATCTAACTTGCCAGCATCGTCCTACTTACATACTGAAAGAGTGCTCTAAAGATGCCTCGAGAAGTGCTTACAAATAATGTAAGAAAAAGGTGATCATCCGCCATAAAGATGATATCAATTCAGCTTTTCTGACAATGGCCAGTCATTATGATATTGTCAAGGTTATGATTGAAAGGTCTGCATTATCATACAATAGTTTCCTTTGGTCATAATCATGCTCTCTTCTCGATCTAACTTTTCTCGTTAATTTTATAAATATTTGATAATGTAGTTACAGTGGCTTTGGTGGATCGCTGGCCAGCAGTGTGCCGTCATTCCTTGCTCGCCCGTTGTTCTCCTCGGGCTCCGAGTCAGTGTCGGAATCTTCCAGTGGATCCAGAATATTCCTCTCAACCGGCGGCGGCACTGCAATATGCCAACATACAAAAAATAAGTTATTTATACAGCCCTTTTACAGTCCCTAAACCTCCTATATCACACACTTTTGATTTTTAATGGAGATTTTTTCTTTAGTATTTGCGGCAATTTGACATGAAACAATCACTCCTATGTTATTATGGATTGAACTACCACCTAAGTCCAGGTAACATTGTACTAATCATTGCAACTTATGTAAACATTATAGAAGGATTGAGTGTACACCAATAATTGAGAAGACATGTAATGTTCTTTCATAGAACCGTTTATATAAAAAAATTAATGAATGAATTCTTCTTCACTGTATTTGTGATGTTCCTACATAAAGAATAAAATATAAAATAAAATATTAAAAACAAACTTACACAAACCTTTACCTTGTGGATGAGCGTGTCCGTTAGCGGTCTGTGGTTGTGTGTGATGCGGAGCCGGCGGCGGCGGCAGTGGAGGAGCGGCGCTGGACACGGGGGCCGGGGGGACTTGGCGAGAAGCTCCACGCCCGGCAGCCCGCGGAGGAGCCTCCGGGCCGGACACAACTCCCAGCTCGTTCAGCTGAGCAGCTAGCATATCCAGATCCTAAAATGCAAAAAACACAAATGAAAACATGACAAAACACTGACACCAAGGGGTAAATTGACTAAACCCATGACTTTTTAATAAAAATACAGAAGTAGACATAAAACTATGGCACGCGATAATCCAATTCCGGGAGATTAAACTAAAGCCTGGAAGAGCAAGACTCAACCTTGACCCGCTCTCAAGCACGTTAGGCATGAGAGTGCAAACCACGTGGATAGTGGTACCTCGCTCGGCCATTATGTCATTGATTGCCACTATGTCGACTATTCTTTCACATGTAGCAACACTGGGAATCTCACGATTCTCTCGTTGACTACCGGTTAGAAGGGATGCTTCCGGTTAACTTTTACGAACAGCTGCCATATTGTAAAATGCCGGATATTTAGTTTAATTATTTTAAAACATACGGTCTACTCATAGGAGCAGTCTAACAAGACTAATTGAGAAAATAAAGCATAATCTGCATTTTAATCATTTATCCACAATGATATAAACTTTGCTTCTAATAATTATCAAGTAATTAAGAAAGAAAATATTACAAATCTGTGAAACAACTAGATTTTTTGCAGCAAAACAAATCCATGAACTTTCACAATTTAATAATATTTCAAGTTTCTCACTGAAATTTACTTCAAATATAAACATTTACCCAATTTACATGTTTGTCCCCATGCTTGTGCTTGTCTTTTAATTTTAACATATTAAATATACATGTTCATCAAAAACAGTTTGATGTGCTGCATTGTACTTTAAGGTTATGCTACATATGAGTAAAGCTAAAGTAACAGAACTGCAAGTGGCATTATCTCTTATCACATCAAGATAAGTTATTTGCTATGTGGAATAAATAAACAAGCAGACTGAATCATACAAGCAACAACATTACTTAAAAATAAAAGTGAAATAAAACAAAACATTTTTAATTTGTTAATTATAAATAACATCAAAATTATAACTTGCAGATGCCAATCCTTAACCTTTAAACGCCCAGTGGTTCCATACGTGACCGCGAATTTGCGTCGTTCGATGCCCTAGCAGGCCAAGGTTTGTAATGTTTAGTCGCTCAATAGATTCTTCCATGAACTTACTTTAATAGTATTATTACAAATTAATGTAATCCGATTGTGAAATGAACCACAAGAACTCCTGTATGGAATCTTAGGGCATTGAACAACGCAAATCTGCGGTCCCGTAAGGTAACCACTGGGCGTTTAAGGGTTAATCAATTAACTTCAAATTCTCCATACGGTGATTACATAGCGACACTATCGATGGATTCAGTATATTTGCGGTCCTTGAGAGGATATGTTGTCTACCGTGTTTGCTTTCCAAAAAAAATTCACATCAAAATTAAGTTATCTGAAAGTCATCCTGTGATATAGATGGAACATCGCTCCAAATTGAGAATTTCTTCACTTCATCATCGTAATCTTGTGTTTGTGTTTACATGTTTTCTGAATGGCTAGTGTGCTTACCTCTGGTTTCCTGGCTGGAGGCTGTTTGGCGCGCATGACAATTTAAAAGCACGCGTGATTGACAAAGAATGCGGCAACACATGGAAACAAAAAGAAAGGAAACCGAAAACGTGAGCCAAAAATAATAAAAGCGAAAATCAACGCATCTCAAAATAGAAGAAGCGCCAATCAAAATCAATAATCTATCACCTAGGCCATGAACAACAAATCATTGATGATGTTTAAATCGATGAGTGTCTTTGCAAAGTATAACTTAGTGGTTAATTTAATCTAGTCTTCATATATGGCTAGAAAATACCACCATGGAAGATGCCAAGCCACAAATTTAGTGAAACAATTATCAATTCTTCAAATATGTCAATAGAATTAAGCCACAAATTAACTTTATTTTTGAATATTATATTTTATTTGTTTCGAAAATACTTCTTCATTTAAGCAATGGGTAATGACATCACATAGTATCTCTATATTCAATGTTTTTCAGTTTGTCATCTAATGCTTTTTATTATTTTTATTTAAATTAGACCCTTTCTTTGTCTACATGGCTATTTCACAGTTTTATGATTTGACAGTTGAAGCCATTACTGTGGTGATAATATGATTTATGGAAAAGAATGTCCTTCAAAATGATATGCCGTATCACTTTGTTTATTACCATTGAAACCCAATTGAAATTGATAATTGTTCTTTGCTGACAATATCTGCTTTGAAAAGACACTCATCAATATATTTTGTTTCCATTAATTATATATATATCTATATTATGTATAGTATGATATTGAAAGAAAACAATGGCAATAATTGTAAATAAAAAAATAATAGAACTTTTTATAATCCTTTAATTTAAAATGTTTTATAATAATTTAGATTGTTCTAAATTCAATGTCATATAAAGCAGTGGTGCTCAGACATTTTTGGTGTATTTATTTTTTAGTGTAATTTGAGAAGCACTTACTTATGGTGTACTTTGCCAACATAAAAAAATATTATTACAATTCATCATAAAAAAATAATCAATAATTGTAAATAGAATAATTGTTAATGTTTTCAATTTACGGACATTGAAGTATAGAATGAAGGAATTATTTAACCTTTTTTATAGACTTGTTGATCAATCTTACAACTATGAATATACAATATCATTTAAACAAACATGTTAGTTGTTATATATTGTTTAAAAACTAAAGCCAATATGTTATATATTCAGCCTTACAATAGTAGAATATAGATAAAATATCAAGCTCTAAACTTCGTGCAAAGTTCAATACTTTGAATGTGTAATCAAAAGTAATCATATTCATGTTTAAACCTTGTAATTTCTACACCAACTTTTGTTTACATCCATTTTGAAATAGAAACATTTTACTAAACACAAAGGACCAAAAAATAAAATCATTATATTATTGTAATAATATTTATCACGTGGCCATTGGATGAAAATTTTCATCATTTTAATTAAAATAATCAATGAGCCTAAATAATACTATGAAAAATCATAATCTGCAA
Source organism: Glossosoma conforme (assembly GCA_022606575.1). Lineage (NCBI taxonomy): Eukaryota > Metazoa > Arthropoda > Insecta > Trichoptera > Glossosomatidae > Glossosoma > Glossosoma conforme. The sequence continues at coordinate 668,349 of JAGTXR010000162.1, read as the reverse complement.
ATAAAAAAAGCTTTTCAACCCTTCACTAGTTTTATTTTAAGCCTATTTTCGAAGTAAACTGTATTGTATGTACTTGCATGTACTATTCAGTGACAGTGACAGTGACATTCAGAATAGTTTTTTTTGTGATACCCAATTTAAATTAATTTTGAGTGAAGTGTAAAAAAATATAAACTTTATCATCATATATATCATTTTAGTAAATTTGTATATGAGTTTGTAACTGACGTACTTATCTGTCAGACATACATAATTTTAAGAAGTAATAGTTACTATGTTTATAAATACAGTAAAAAATATTTTTTTGCTATTCATATTTTTGGCATTTACCTTGAGATCCATTTAAATATTAAAAAATTTAATATTTCACACCTTGCTTTAACATGGATCATATTGAGCACTGTTTCACTTGCTGGAAGACTGCAGTTTCGCCACCAATGAAGGCTTCATCACTTCCAATGTGTACGCTTTAGAACTGACGAAGCTGTCAATGATGGCAAAACTGCAGTCTTCCAGCAAAAAACAGTGTTCAGTGTGATTCATGCTAAAACAGGGTATGAAATATGTATTTATTAAATTATTTGAAAGTCAACGAGAATTGTAAAGCAATAAAGGGTTAAAGCTGATAATATTCACATTGAAATAAAATAATCATGGTTTCATGAAGTTAGCAGCGGTGAAGCGATAAACAATTATTTATGGAAATGTGGACAGCTCACCATGGGCTTGAAAAAGTTCTGTGAGTTCCTCTGAGGCTGCGGTGGAGCCCCGTTAGAGCTGAGAGGACTTCCTCCTCCGCCGCCGTTGCTGGAGGGACCGTTACCAGAACTGTTGGAAGAGCCTGAGGAGCGGGGCGTCGGGGGAAGGGGCCTGAAATATACGAATATAAAATAATACATCAATTCATTTCTTCTTCAAATTGTTGATCCGCTTACGATATACAACAAACTAATTTGTACAAAATGATAAATTGTATTTAAAAAAAAAACTAAATCAAATGGTAGAGAAAATACTAAAAAAAGCAGTAAAGCTAATTATATCTCACAAACAAATGACTTGTTGTAATTTTTGAGTCATATTTATTGACTCAGCTCAGATATCAGCATACCTCGAGCCTTTTTTCTCTTAATTTTTCTATTGTTAATGTTATTGGTTTCCTCGATCTCAGTATTCTTTGACATGTTTTTTTTCGGTATTTTTTATTGGTTTCTTCATGTTTTTGTTATTCGTTAAGTGTATTCTTGTAAATACCGTGTTACTCCGAAAATAAGTCATGTCGCAAGTCAAGCTCTTCCATTTTGGGCAAAAAATGTTGGATATCATCTCACGGTAGCGCTCACCATTCACAGTTATGTTGCGATTCGCATCATCTTTGAAGAAGTACGGACCAATGATGCCACCAGCCCATAATCCGCACCAAAGAGTAACTATTTCTGGATGCATTGGTAGCTCTTGCAATGCTTCTGGCTGATCTTCACTCCAAAACCGACAATTCTGCTTATTTACGAATTCATTCAGCCAAAAATGAGCTTCGTCGCTGAACACAATTTTTCGATAAAAATATGGATCTTCCGCCAACTTTTCAAGAGCCCATTCACCAAAAATTCTGCGTTGTGGTAGATCGTTCGGCTTCAATTCTTGCACCAGCTGTATTTTGTAAGGCTTCACACCTAAATCCTTCCGCAAAATTTTCCACGTTGTTGAGTAACAGAGGCCCAATTGCTGCGAACGGCGCCGAATTGATAATTGATGGTCATCACTAACACTGGCCGATACAGCTGCGATATTTTCTTCAGTTCGCACTGTATGTAAGCGTGTTGGTGATTTAATGTCCAACAATGTAAATTTGGTGCGAAATTTAGTCACAATAGCCCGAATAGCCGCTTCAGTGGGTCGATTAAACTGACCATAAAATGGAAGAAGCGCGCGATGAACTTTCTTAACAGAGCACGCATTTTGATAATAAAATTCAATGATTTGCAAGCGTTGTTCGTTTGTAAGACGATTCATGGTTAAATTATAGAGCAAACTGAAGATGTTTGACAGTGACACAAAACACGAAACATACGTGAGCTGTCAAAATCAGTGTTGCCAAAAAGAAAATAGTTTAAAAATCACCCTTTATTTATGAAATTTAATATGAATATAGAATATATATGAGAAAATAATTTTCACCTGTATCTATTAGGCTGCACGGGCTGTGGGTCCGGCACAACGATCAGCCTCTGGGGAACAGCCGGTCGGGCAGGAGGACCAGGTTCTGTAAATTCAATTAAGGTTACTGATAACATTTAATTATTTTAGCAAATAATCAGAGTAAAGCTATAAGTTGGCAAGTTATCTGCCTGATTGTATGAGTGTAGTGCAATTTAGTACCTGGTAGTTCCTCCCGCTCGTGCTTGCGATGTTTGGGCGGGGGCGCTGGGGCAGCGGCCTGCTCTGCGGCGCGCCCCTCCTGTATTTGCTGAAAGTTGCGGCGCAGCGTGTCGCCCCCGGCTGGCCCTTGGTGAACGATAGAGGACGGCTCACCGGCCACGGCAGTCTCCTCCTCCTCACCCTCTGAACCGGAATACCTGAAAAACATAATATATTTTATTTTCCTCCTATAGCTGGAATATTTAATCACAACAAATTGCCACCACTCAGTTCTGTTAGTTGAAATTGTCCATTCTTCATCCCCAGACATCTTTTCCACCGATGGCTTCCACCCAACAACCACCAAATCAAGCCTGGCGACTTGAAGAGACAGCACATATAGTGTCTAGTCATATTCGTGAGATCAAAGATTAGCTTAACACTCCTGAGCCCTGAAACATTTATTCCTAAAGAAAGGCTTAACCCGCCTGACGACATACAGTTAGTAACAGGCGGTGTCACTTATCATGTTTTGAACTACATAAAATATTACTTAACTTCGGTGATATAACAAAAACAGCGTTTACAATATGCTATTGTTGTTGAACTGTGCATAATTTATTTGCTTACAGAAAAATAAATAATATAAAGTCAACTTTTGCCATGCATTGTAAAAATATTATTTATGAATTTTGTACTTCTTCATTCCTTCGAAATACCTTGATGATCGTAAAGACTAGAATTTTAATATTCATAAATCCTGTTTCAAGTGTCCTACTTGCTGCTTTATGAGGCAACACTTACACTATGAATATTTCCAGTTATTTGGCATTTGTGTTACAATTTATAAAAGCAATACATTTGAGTAAACCGTGCAATGAAGGATGAGATGAGTTACAATATAAAGGTAGTTTACCTATAGTCTTCTCTGACCGAGTTCTCCTGCTTCCTCTTCTTGCAGCGATCAATGTGATCCTTCAGTTGAATCCTGACTTGCCGCTCGGTAGGCTGATCCCTGAAAACCACAAAGCAATACATAAGTATACAATTTTCACACACCAAATTACAAAACATAAAATATTTGGTCGTTCTAAGAAAATATAGTTGCAAGTAACAAAGTTGTCAATAATGGAGAAATGAGACTGGAGAAAACTCATTTGTGGATTCCATGACAATTAAAATTGACACTGTATGTGTAAATGTCATTTAACTATAGCTCAGTATTTACACATTGCCAATTTTTAAATCAGAGTCACTGTGAATTAATGACCACTCTCGTCTGTCACTTTTGATTACCTTTACGTGAGTGTGGCCGCAACATTGCGGCCGTGAAAAAAAATGCAAATTCTGTCAAATTTATTACAAGTAAAAGACTTGTGTCATATATTGACATCTGAGCATATTTTGACAAAGTTTTAGGACACTACCTTTAATACTGATTGAACAGTTTGAGTTTAAAAAAAAAGATGTTTTTTTCCATACTAATAGTTCACTGAAAATTATAATCATTCTTTAGTCAGTTTTTATTTGCTTTTTGCACGGATTGATGAAGATTATGTTTTTATTCGAAATAGTTTATTTTGATTTATTGTAAAGATACAATAATTTAGAAAAAAAAAGAAAAAAATGAGCATAAATAAAGTTATTCACGCACACAGGTGAATAGGTTATTAGAATAATTTTATAAGTTAGGGATCAATTTTTTTATCACCTAGTTGTGCAAACAATCACTTAAATGTGCTGCTCCAAGATATCAAAGTAAAAACTCTGTGTAATATTAGTGTTTAGTGACGCTACCTGATGAAGGCGTGCTTGAGCAGATTTTCAGTGTACGGCCGCAGGTGGTAATCCTTCACCAGGACGGTCTCGATGAAGCCGTGGAATTTCTTTCCCCACTTCTTTGACTTTAAGCGCTGGGGAGGATTTCTGAAAAACAAACACAACATCTGTTACAGTAAGCACAATATTAATTAAAATTGAAAGTAACAATTAGATCTAACTTATATCTATTAATAAAAAACTAGTAGCTCCTGATGATGGTGTCATGTCACCGAAAATGGTAGAGTGATTAATAATTGAAACTCAGTGGTTTAATACAAAACTTAACTTGTTTTATTCTTTGAGATTGCAATACTCTATGAGACTGAGGGTTGGGAGTATTGCTAGTGTAGTTATCTGAAAGAAATCCTGATCGTATGAGGGAGGAAACATTTGTGAAGAGCATTTCTATGCCAAACGGTAGCATTTATCATGGAATTTTATAAATCATTTGTTCTTCGAGGGTATATATCAACATAAGGAAGGACATATTTAAGGATAGATGGTGTTTCCCTGACCTGGGGATGAGGAAGAGTGCCCGCATGGGGTGCAGGTCACACAGCGGTGGCTGGCTCTCCGCCATCTCCAGCGCCGTGATGCCGAGGGACCAGAGATCGCTGCGGTTGTCGTAGGTGGCGTCCGGGTTCTCGTCACAGGCGATGACCTCAGGGGCCATCCAGTACGGAGTCCCGATAAATGTGTTCCGGCGCCCGATGGTTCGGTCCAGCTGCGCCGACACACCAAAATCAACTAAAAAAAAAAGAAATTTGATAAGTGAAAACTATTTTTTTTTCCGTTTCCCGCATGCAGTGCCTAGCCACCCGGCTGAACGTCATAGAGTGCACTGGTCTCGACCGGATGTGCTCTCCATCATTTAAAAAAAAAATTACAACTCTCAGATTATTGCATGAAATTAATCTTTCACATATAAGATACCAAAATTAATTCATCAAAATTATTGGTAGACAAAAGTCGTTTCGTCAACATATCCTACTCACAGTGAATTCCTTAAAAATTAATGAAAAAGAATGTTTAGCTGTATTATAAGACGTTGGCTGATCAATAGTTCTCCTGCAACACTTGCGGCCTTTTTTGAAAATTATAGAAATCATAAATCACCGTTTGACAGTATTTTTCTGTATGTGTTATATAAAAAAGGATGCTTAATCATTTTACCCAAATAAAAATGATATCTTAATTAGTTTTATTACTTCCATGAAATTTTGATGACAAATCGGATGACACATCCGCAGACTGCTTCATTCAAATTTAAACAATTTACGAGGATAAAATTCTTGATACAAGTGAGATAACATAAAATATATATCCTGTTCTCATGGGTGATATATAGTAGTAATACCAACTTAATATAGTACTAGTGCCTGAAATCCTCAATATGCGATATTTTGTCTCTTATTTTTGGTAGCTCGTCTGACTTGCACATATAAAAATGTTAGTCTATGTTTTAGACGTAAGTAGTTATAAGACGCAGCCCTTGCATGCGCAATTTCATTTGTTTTGACAAGTTGCTATCTGTCATGAGAAGCGGCATAGTATGCCATATAGCCGCTATGAGTGTACGGCGCAGTGACTCACTACCACCTTGAGTCTCTGTCCGGGGTTCGTGAAGTAAACAATGTTCTGCCCTGAGCAGAGGATTGAATTATGACAGTAATCTTTTACGTAAAATAAATGTCAGTGTTCTCGACGAGTTTTTTTACTGTGGCGACCTGCTTTTCATCCATCTACCACGCATCCCAATGACGATCCCGGCGATCTGAAGTCGCTTTATTGTGACGGAGGATGTCAATATATTTAAGTATCTCACCCAGCTTAACCTCCGCATTATCGGTGAGCAGCACGTTCTGCCCCTTGATGTCTCTGTGGATGACCTTGTTGGTGTGCAGGTAGCTGAGGCCTCGGAGGATCTCCCGGCAGATGTAGGCGATCCACTCTTCCTTCAGCGATTGTCCTTTGGTGGACTTCACCAGGTCGGTCACCGATCCTGAAATAATATGATATAATTGATTACGACGCAATTATTTATTATCTCTGATAGTTATCTATGGATAAGGAAATTATTTAATTATGATAATCAAAAACTATAGAGAAAAAAAAATTGTCTGTAATTAGCACAATATTACACTATCCAGATAATACTTTCGATGTGATTCAACTAAGAAAGATTCGAATCAAGCAGCAGTTCAGTGAAATCTTCAAAAAAAAAATGACAGAGACCTAAATAACAACACAAAATGGATCTCCATTTTTTGTGGATGATGCAATTCATCAGAGAAAGATGGCTCTCAATAAGAAACGTGACACATAGATGGAATTTGTGATATCACGCCAATGAATAAATATATTAGAGTGGCACCCAAGAACACCCGATACTGGACACATGCAGAAGACATACTCATAAGGAAGGACTATGTTAAGCATTGAGAAGGTTTAGTTCTCTTGTTGAAAAGAGAGGTTTCAATTAAATTCAAGAAAAGTGCCTCGGCCATAATGGGTATGAAGAGTTAGTGTTTACGAAAAAGATTCTGCACCTTTACTAATTTTGCTCATCCCATCACTCGACTCTAATCTCTTTCACAGGTTTTTTCTATTTCGCACTTCTATGCGGTGGCCACAATTATTTGGAGGGGACTCCTACTGGATCTGTCAGTTGTTAATAGAATATAATTTGTATGATGAATATTATTGTCTTGTGAAGATGATGTGTATCTTGACCTGCTCCGCAGTACTCCATGACGAGCCACAGCTGGTCATCCTTGCCAGGCGGACTCTTCTTGATGAAGGCTCCATAATAGGTGGCGATGTTGCGGTGGTTGGAGTACTTCTTCAGCACATTTATCTCCAGCTTGATCTCCTCCTCCTCGTCCTCTGTCACGTCCATGACCTTGATGGCCGCCAGCTGCCCGGTCTTGGTGTGGCGACCCTAGAACATAAAACAATTTATTATTAACACACCATACATTAAGCTCTCATTAACACGTAAGTATCTTCATCTTTCTCCACTCTAACTGGAGCATATATTTGCATCCTTCAAGGGGCTTAAAAAGAAGGCACTTATTATCTAAGGCATACTTAATTTTTGAATAACTTTCGATAAGATGAAACCTGTTGTTTCAACATGGTATGGTCGTTGGTTTAATTAGCCTTATATAATAATTTTAATAAATCTGTGAAGATTTAAGTAGCCAGTGATATGTTCTGGACAATTGTTCTTTCACTCAAGGTCACAGTGTGGCCAATAAAAATAATTAACAATAGTTGAAAGGAATTCTGAAAAGTTCACCAGCACTGTTACTCATAGCAATTGACCCCGGAGGCCACCGTTTACTACAATACAATCTATGCCGCCGGAGAGTGCTGCGTCAGGGAGAATTATTGATGAGCGACAGTGGAGATTTACATTTAAGATTCCGCCCTACATGTCTGTCTAGCTCTAGGACTTCCTCCTAAGACCTAAAGCTAGTTATAAGCAGGACATTTATGTGTCACTGTGACGAGTAGTGTTTCTTCAGCACATAACTGCCACACAATTGTATCAATGGCGTGACTCAACTCATTTCTGCACCCATAGCACCACCTGAGAATGGTTTCCGGCGGTATTCAGGTGATGTACAAGGTGGCAGCTGTAGTTGTTCCTGGCATATATAATATTTGTTATTCGGAGACTTCAGAGACCTTGAAAATATAATTCTGAAAAGACCAGCCCATCCCGACCTATGCACATGTTGTACTTAAGCGGTCACCATCCAAATACGTTCCACATCCAACGATGCATAACTTCAATAAATTATGAATTTGAACTGATTTACAAACACAAAATGGTTGGTGCTTGAAAAGAGAATTTTGTCTCTTTTATTTGGTCTGCCCACATTTTCTTGATGGGTATCCTCTTATTCACGTCTTTTCAACCGACTATATGACTAGCATCTTCTTCAGACACCCAACATCTTTTCTTAGCAAGCTTTTCCACCATCATATTTTGAAGCCATCCATCTTCTTTATCACGATCCATGTTGCCGCAAAATGGAGAATATCCGGAGAAAGAATAAATAAACATTTAATGAAACAATGCAAAATTGGTGACAAATTCAAATCAGTTTGATCAAATGAATAATTGGTTTTGGGTGACTCACCTTGTAGACTTGGCCGTAGGTTCCATTTCCGACGACTTCTATTAGCTCAAATATTCCAGCGGGATCCTACAACAAAAAAAACAACACTCATCAGCACTTGATACAATAATCGTATGGTGATCCATGTTCCGGTAGTCACACAACTGACGTTGACTTCATTAACACGGTCACTATCAACGATGACAAATAAAAGGTGTAAACAATTAACCACAAACTAAAGCAACCCTTAATAAAGTATTTTTGATTTTTACAATTTTTAATTTTTGGTGGAAATAAATAATTTCAAATAAAAATAAAAGATTTTTCAAGACGATTCTTTTTTTTAATGGGTTTTGAAATGTTTCCGCTATGTCTGGTAATGTCTGGTAGCCTCTACCATAGCCATTGTACCATAGCCACAATGGCTATGGTATTAAAATAATGAAGTGAAAATAAATTACTCAAGACAATAAAGACAACTACTCATGGCACTGTTTTCAATTTTTTTTTTAATATCTTATTACATTCTAAAATATAAAAGCATTATTTATTTAGATTACTGTGTAACATGTCAGAATGTCATATAAACTATGTTTGTAAATACAAATTGTAATAATATACTCGTAGCCTAGAAAAGTGGAATGTTTTATTTGATGATAACATTATTTTCATTCTAGGATGAAGAAAAATGAAGAAATGAAGTATTCATAAAGTCTTTGAAGAGCGTCTCACACACAAGTTCAAATGTCGAGTGTAACTCAATTAATTAAGTGATAGCCTTTTATCTAAAACAATAATACAACTCAACCCGAGGCATTCCGAGACTCTTAATCAGCAATAAAGCAGAAGCCATTGTTGTACGTTTGCTAAATCATTATTTAATAAATGGACCATAAAGTGTCTTCTCAAGAAACGTACATAATGAGATAAAGAAATAAAAATATATACAACACTATACACATCAATACTATAGAAGTAATGTTTTATATGCTAGTAAAATGTTAGGAGACATCATAACCTCAGCTCATGCCCAAACCAACACTATTTTTAAAAGGGCTACATTTTATCGTAAAAAATGATTGGTCAGTAAATTGGACCATAATACTTTTTAAATTAACACTGCACCAGCAGTAGAACTATTTTTCCGTTTTTGCGGACCTACTACTGGATTGCGGGACCCGTGAAAATCTGTGTTTTGTAGTCTGTTACTAAAAGTCAGCTCACGTGTTTATTTGTGAAATTTGAACTGTACTTTTTTTGCTTTCTGCAGCTAAATGTCGCTGATTTTTTTTATTTAAGTTGTCACTCCAGATAAACATATTTTTTGCGATAAAACCCGGTGTGATTGTAATGACTCAGTATCGGCTGCCGGTAGCCGACATGGCGGTAAACATGTTAAAATTAAAGGAAAGGAAAAGGCCACTGACCTAAAAAATAAGTCAAGAAGAAGAGTGCAAGTAAAATAGAAGGTAGATTGTAAACACGTTATAAATATATAATTTTATCTTTATCGTTATTATTGTAATGGAAATGCAGTCCACCAATAAAACAAGTTTTTATCTTTGACATTCCAACAGACAATCGATTTGAGTCCTTCACTCTGATAAGAAAACCAAAATATTGATACAGTGACTCGAGTAATGAGAGAGGAGATGATAACATTGTATGTAGATAATAAGAAGTTATAATCTCTCCAAGGTCTGTAAACACATGCAGTGTTGCAAATCTTGCACACTACGTGCGAAGGCAGCACTTCGCCATCTGTGTTTTCTCTCTCATAGAATCTGAATCTACTTTAAGAACACTTGCAATCTCTTCAATTTCTACACAACCTTTCCATAAAATAAATAAAAAGACTGCAAAAACAGATACAACTCTTTCAAATCTAAAAGTTTTCAATGCTACAATTGTTGTAATATTTTGACGTATTTTTTTAACTTTCTAGAGATCAGTGTGAGATTTTTTTAACAATTTGCAATAAATAATTAAAGTTGACAAATAGTGTATAAAACTATTTTAATCCTTTAATGTCTATGCTCGAGTACAAACATTGATAATTTCATATTATTAAATTTTATTGGTTCAGTTAGATCGTCAAATAGGTTAGACTTAAATATATTATAAACACAAATTCAACAATTTTTTCATGTGTTGCAATAAGAAACAAATTGCCAAAAACATTTGACAACATTGACATAGGTAATTACAATTTTAGCTGACTGTAAAAATAATTAAATAGGCCATTTAAATGATTAAATTGTGAACAATAATAAAGCAGTAAACATGACCTTATAACCTAAATTTGTCATAAACAAACTTGAAAATATTATTTGAAAAAACACATTTCCTAAAACATTTCTTTTTAATGGATACAATTTATGATATATTTTTAAAAAATATTTTTATGTTATCGCATGCAGGAGAGCACAGCAGGTCAAGATCAGTGCACTCTATGATGCTCAGCCAGGGAGACTGAACGCTGCATGTGGGTTGGGGAGATTGCGGTGTGTATTTATCTGTTTCTTGAAGAGATCCAGATTGTAGTAAGGAGAAAACACAGACGCTGGAAGACCATTCCAAAGCTTACCAGTGGTATTAAGGAAGGAACTTTGGAAACTGCCAATTCTTGGTCGACACACATTAACCGTGTATGAATGTTTGGCAAGTGTAAGACGAGTTTTTTTTTTTTTATGTAAACGCATGCAGGAGAGCACAACCGGTCAAGACCAGTGCACTCTATGACGCTCAGCCAGGGAGGCTGGACGCTGCATGCGGGAAACGTGTGTTGTGTTCGTGTTTGTGTGTGGGTTGGGGAGATTGCAAGTGTATATTTATCTGTTTCTTGAAGAGATCCAGATTGTAGGAAGGAGGAAACACAGACGCTGGAAGAGCATTCCATAGCTTACCGGTGGCATTAAGGAAGGAACTTTGGAAGCTGCCAGTTCTTGGTCGACATATATTAACCGTGTATGGATGTTCGGCAAGTGTAAGACGAGTTTGTCGGCTGTGAGTGGGTGCAGGAGGAATTAGTTCTTTAAGTTCCGAAGAGCAGCGACTGTGGTAATAAAGGTAGAAAAGACTAAGAGAACCAACCTTACGCCTGTGTTCCATTGATTGTAGATTAGATGTAAGGGTGTCATTGTTTATCAAACGAATTGCTCTTCTTTGAACTGAGTCAATTAAGTTTAGAAGGTATTTTGGGGCTCCAATCCAAAGGTGACTGCCGTATTCAAGGATAGGTCGGATTTGTCCTTTATATAGAAGAAGAAGTTGTTTATCGTTGAAATACCGACGTGATCTATATAATACACCTAGTTTTTTGGAAGCGAGACCGGCTTTACACTTAATTGACTCGTAATATTTGACATTATTCGATATTGATAATCCAAGCATGTTGATGGAGCTTGCTTTCGGAAGAGAACAACCGTTGAAAGATACAGGATCCATAGCAGTCTTCTTGGTGGAGAAAGTACATGATTGGGTTTTTGAAATGTTGAAACTGACGAGGTTGAGGTCGCCCCATCGTGAAACCCTTTCAAGAGACATGTTCATCTTCTCCACCAGAGATTCCCTAGCAGCAGATAGTTCCGAATGTTTCGGAGGTTTATGGAAGATTATACTCTCATGGACAGTGCTGTCGTCGGCATAACAGTGAATGTTTGCGCATTGAAGCAAATCATTCACATGCAGAAGGAAAAGAGTGGGCGACAGCACAGAGCCCTGTGGAACTCCTGAGTTGATTTTATGGCAGGAAGAAGAAAAGCCATCTACGACAGTGATGATGCTTCGATCACTCAAGAAGTTTTCAATCCAGGAGCACAGGGAGGAGTTAGTCCATAAGACGGTAATTTATTCACCAGACCGCGATGCCAGACTCTATCGAACGCCTTAGAGATATCCAGGGCAACAGCTTGCGTTTCTCCATAGCATTCGACGGATTTCCCCCAAACATGTGTGACATATGCCAAGAGATCGCCGCACGATCGACTACGGCGGAAGCCATATTGCCGATCGCACAGAAGATCATTCTTCTCTAAGTAGTTTAGAAGTTGGCTGTTAATTAAACGTTCCATCACTTTGGAAAGTAGTGATGTGATGGCTATTGGGCGATAGTTTGTGGGGTCACTTCGGTCTCCTTTTTTTGGAACTGGGTGAACAAGGGCTTTTTTCCATCCCAGGGGAACAATACCACATCTAAAGGACAATCTGAAAAGTTTGGTGAGCACAGGACTAAGTTCAGGAGCGCAAGTTTTTAATACCACCGCTGGTATGCCATCTGGGCCACTGGCTTTGTTGGTTTGAGTTTGTCGGTTGTGGGTGGGTGCAGGAGGAATAAGTTCTTTAAGTTCCGAAGAGCAGCGACCATGGTTATAACATTGCAGGTTAGACGTAGGAGTGTCATTGTTTATCAAACAAATTGATCTTATTTGAACTGAGTCAATCAAGTTTAGAAGGTATTTTGGGGCTCCAATCCAAAGGTGACTGCCGTATTCGAGAATAGGTCGGATTTGTCCTTTATATAGAAGAAGAAGTTGTTAATCGTTGAAATACAGACGTGATCTATATAATACACCTAGTTTTTTGGAAGCAAGACCGGCTTTATACTTAATTGACTCGTAATATTTAACATTATTCGAGATTGATACTCCAAGGATGTTGATGGAGCTTGCTTTTGGAAGAGAACAACCGTTGAAAGATACTGGATCCAAAACAGTCGATTAATAAATAATTAACTACCCCTTCTTAAAGTATTATTATATTTTTTTGTTATTAATATTAGTTGTAATTTAGTTGTATTAATATGAGTCAATCATCCAACAAATTCAGTAAATGATCATAAATATGTTCAAATAAAAAAAAGCAATACAAAAAAAATCATTGACCTCAATTCAATAATAAAAAAAAATTAACAATATAACCCTTTCACACATTCATGTGTTCAATAATTGTTAATATTACTCATTGTGCTAAATTGAAATGTCAAAGCCATCATAAAATTACACCATAAAACCTTATTATATTTAAGCATATTTTAGCCTCTCCTATAAATAGATTCTTGTGAAATCAGATATTGAATTGAGACAGAGCGGAGTGTGGTACAAAAATGTGTCATCATTGTACTGCACACAGTAATGCATAACCTCTGTAATGAAGTTAGGAGAAAGTGTGGGAATCATCAATGGGTGAATGAGGCGAGATACACCACCCGTACCACTGCAGACCAGACGAGAAAGAATGCTGCAAAAGTTTAAGCAATGCCGCTGAAATTTTGACCACTTCTATTTAATATATAATAAATGAAGCATTTAAAAAAATTATACCTATTGTTTTAAATAGTGTTAGCAAATTACTTCTTTTTTTTCCATACATGTTGTTTGCCAGTAATTGGATAAATACTCTACTATGATTAGCACCCATTGTTAAGATGTAAATTTAATTGTATTGTATCTGTTGTAAAACATAAATAAATAAAAATAATAATAATTGTAATTATTTTTAAAAAATCAGTTGTTGATAATATAGTCTGAACATTATAAAATATATTGGTTTGATATATTTTGTATTGTATGCATTGAAAATGAGCGTATTGAGACTCATAATTCGACAGGCATATATCCAATCGGACTGAAATAAATTTTACCTGAAAGCTAAAACACTAGGCTGCAAACATCAGTCAAATTTCAACTGCATGAGGTAATTCTTTTACATTACTTCCACCGATTGTATAAGCTTTCCAGGAAATATTTTTTAAAAAAACATGCTTATGTGGTGATGTTTAGATTATCATTTTTATTTCTCCATATCCATTCCATATCTGATATCATAACCACAAATTGTCCGCATTCAGTTCAGTCAGTTGCCATTGCCTATGCCTTGTCCCAAAACATTTATGCACCTGACGGTTCACCTGGAAACATATATATGGTTCTTGGAGACCTCGAGAGGACCCCGGGGACTTTTTGAAAAGGCTGCTGTAGTATCCGAGCATATTGTGGGTGATTTGTTTCTAAGATCGAACAATTAGCCTGACGCTTCAGAGGCCTTTACCATTTAGTCATAAGGTGCAGCTGGACCCAGATTAATCATGAGTAATAATAACAAAAAACTTTCAATATTGTCTTTTAATTTATTTTCGGAAAATATGATGCAGAAAACTGAAGACATTCCCAAGAAGCACAATGCACAGCAGTGAGCTCAAGAATAAATTTACTTTGTGAGGAAGTAAATAGTCATAGTTTCTTCTTGGTTAATAACATCACATCGGGTTCTCTTTGATTCAATATGCATGATTTTAACTAAATGAGCAATCTAACTATAATTAGCATTGAAGATTCATGAACAGAATAGCCGCTAACGGTGAAGAAGTTTCTTGACTGTATGCATTGAGTTGGCTTGATAAGACAACATTCCTTACCTTAAATATTCGCAATGAAAACCATTACAACTTGTGAGATAACATCAATTTAGATTGGTCGCTTTGCAGCAAATTTGTCCCCAAAATTTACTGCGAGTCAACATCTTTTCTGGGATTTCTCCAGAACACAAAGTAACAAAATGATTCTGATTAAAAATAATAAAATTTGAGATACGAGCAATCAGCTTAGCAAGAAACACCCAGAAAAAGTCGCAACTGAGCTATTTAATGACACTTTGAGATGCAAGTAATTTGAAATACGAGCAAAGTTGCGGAACGAATTAAACTTGTTTGTCGAGGAACCACTGTACCTAAATAAAAATCGGATAAGCAGGACTATTATTCTATAGATCATTTTCTTGGGTCTTTAATACAAGAGAAGAAATCCATCCAGAATTTTATGAAGGTGGAAATTATGAATGTAGCTTAGCACTGTATTGTGAAGGTATATCCGGAAACACATCAAACTAAAGCCTTACTTAAGTGTTCATTATCATGATTTTTTGTCTACCACTAATTTTAGTCTCCACTAAGTAAAAACTACACCCAATTGTCTACCACCAAATTTTATAATAAATTAGGGTAGATAATCTATGTAAAGGTCATAACGATATACGTGGTGAATAGATTAAAGGAGATTTAACTACAGCAGCCTTTTCTTTAAGCCCCAGGCTCTCGCCATCCTGGAAAGCTGTTGGAAGCACTGAAAGTGTTCGGCAAAGCTTCGGAATGGAAGGCGATCAAACAAAAGGAACTTATAACCCAAGTGTAGAACTCAAAATAAAGGATAAAGAATGATATTTTACATGAAAAGATGGAGAAATCTCATCCATGCATTCTTTGACACTTTCCATTCAAAGGGATCGAATTTACTGTTGTGCATAAAGAATTATAAGATCAAAACATGTTTTATAGAATCAAAACTATGATATATCTGATGGATAATGGTATTGAGGACCATTGCTCAAAGTTTACGACAATATCAATGTTAAAAACGCTATATTTCACACTTATCTGCCAATTTTGACAGTAGTAATACCTACAGACTAAACAACTTTTTAATGTAAACATTTACTTTCGGAAAAACATTCGCCATACTTGTGTTATTGAACATAACCTAACCCAAAACTAATGATTCAATTTGGATTTAAATGAGCTCATCTTGCGTATTTACTCCATGATTCTGTCAAAGACGTCATATAAAAAGTAATAAATGGGTTTTTAAAAAATAAAATGACAAATCTGATAGTAATACATACCATATTTTACAACATAGTACTAATTTTATATTGATTTTTACACTTAAGTAGATTATAAGACATTTAAGGAACTGCTAAGCACTGTATGTGGAGTGATGATCCACAAACGTCATGAGACTACATCCCGGAATTCACACATCATCAATTTTTACGTAAACTGAGTATCGTAAACGGTATGTCTACCACTAAATACGTTGTACAATTATAGAAACAAAACATGGGGGAACACCCAAAATTCATCAACAACAATGACAAATTTATAATTAATTGGCTTATTATTGTGCAAACTTGAGAAAAGTATTACAAAAGGGTTGAAGTTCCGTTATAATATTAATGTTAACATAATATATCAAAACAATCGGTTAATTCTCACAGCCAGTTCGTTTGTTTGCCGGTGACAAAGTAAGACAAGAGAGTTTTTGAAAAACAAAATAGAACATTCGACTCGTTGCTGAAAAAAAAACTAAAATTTCCCAGAGACTTCCGGAAAGACGTTCATGCAAATGCAACGAGAGAGAGAATAATTATCATCTCAGAGCAATGAATCACCTCAGAAAAACCTGAGACATCGTCATTTATTTTTATTTATTTATACGCGGTTGTACAACGAGTGAAGTAGTGTTTGTGGTCGAGTATCTTTTTGAAATATTTTTGACTTTCTATCGTTTTTTATTTGTTTACTGTTTACCTTGAGGGCGTTCAGGTCGATCTCGTCTAGGGAGCAGTTCACAGACGGGGCGAGTTGGTGCGCCATCTTGGCTCGATATTGTCACCCGCGGTGCCTTGTGTGGGGGTCTTCCTGCGGCAAGCGCTCTGCGGGGGCTCTTCTCAGGTCTGGAGCGCCTAATGAGGCTGTGGCGCGCGGCTGCGGGCCGGCGCTACCATTATTCACGCAGCACTAAGCTCCAGAACACAAACACACGCAACATGGCTGACGCGCCCCGAATGTTCGCACTCTCCGCACTTCAGACATGCACACGAACTGTGTGGCAATGTTGCCAGCTGTGTGACAACAACACTTTTTGTAGCACACTAAAATACATATAGAACAAAACATGAAACATGTTCATGTACCTACTAGGTACGTTATGAAGCAAATGACATTTTGTATGCAGCGGACTGCCATAGTGGGAAATTAATGCATATTTATGATAATCTATACCAGGGGTTATCCACCTTTTTATGCCTAGCGCCCACTTTTGCCTTTTTTTCATGGTAAAATTTTCCTACCGCCTACCAACCTCGCTATATTTCAATTCAGTATATGGATGGAAAAAAACTCTAGAAGGAGTATAGGAGATTTGAATATCTACAAAAATTGCCCGCCGCCCACCACGGAAGCCCGTATCGCCCACTAGTGGGCGGTACAGACCAGGTTGACGACCCGTGATCTATACAATACAATGGAAAATTTATAATTATTAAAAAAAAACATTCGATCAAAAATGATTTTTTTTTAATTATATTTAGCGTCATGAACTTTCAACGTTATAGACTAGAAATAAGTTATACTTTATATGGATTATCTTGTTGGAGCATTGTTGTATTGTTAACTTTGCAAATCTGTAACCCTTTTCCTGCCAAAGAAATATACTCTGTCAACTATGACACGCCAAGCTATTTCAGTATTCGAAACATTCATACTGGCGATTTACATCTATGCACGTAGATGGCAGTTAAGGCACAGATTGCTTGTACGTCTATGCGCGTAAATGGCAGGGTAAGAGTTAATGCACCCAAGTACACATGCATCATACACTAAAAAGCTTTAAGTGTAATCATAATTTTGTTCACCATTGGTACTAGAAAATGTACTGTTTTTGATAAAAATAATTTTGATAATGAAAAAGTTAGACAAAATTGTGCTGAGGAACTTAAATGTTTCTGCATCAAAAATTTAAGAGGATCAAAATTTTAAAAGGGCCGTAAATAACTAGTTTTTTTGCTTATATGTATATATTTTTTTAAGTTGTAGTGAAAACAATCTTTTTCATGAAGGTGTGTCAATAACAAAAACTGCGTCGGACGGCAAGCACCCTAGATTCATTACTGGTTTTTCTGTGGTCAGAATCACGAAGAAGGATATTTTACAGTATACCTATTGCACGCCGTGATTAAATAATATTTATACAAAATGTTTTATTGACAACACTGATCTTAGGACATACCAATCTTATTAGATTTTGTGAGGGCGCCACTTACGAATTTCTTTGTTATTTCAAACGAAATAAGAATTATTTTCTCTTGGCAAGTAATATTCTCATTAATAAGAATTTAGTTCGCTTGGCTTAAGAATTGAATATACATTTAATATAAGAATTTAGTTGGTCTGCTTCATGCGCTTTGCTATGGCCACAAATGTCATAATTCACCATATAGTCAAAATTTCAGTGTAAGAAATATAAAAAACTTATAGTTATTTTTGATAGATGGCTAAAAATGTTCATGATAATATTTTTCTTGTTAACTAAATATTAATTTGTTAAAATCAATAATAATTGATAATTTTTATTTGAAGCATTTTAATTAATGTCCCCATACGCATCATTTTGAAATAATTTGTTTTTTATATTATTTTTAATTACTACTCACACATTAATATTCTTCTATTTTTTTTTTGGTGTAAAATATATAAAATAATTTTTGCGATTTTCATTAAATACCTACAATACCTAATTGTCAAAATAATTATTATAAATAGATTGTGTGTTAAATTTTGTTAAACTTTATTCAGTTGGCAATGTGCCCAAACAATTTATATTTTCAAAAATAAAACGTCAATTTTTGTACTAACAATTATATTTATTTACCCTTTCATTCTTTTTTAATGTATTTATTTTTTTAATTTTGAACATTTAAAATTGAATGTTACATTTATTTATATTGGAAGGAATGAGCTTATATATTTTTAAACAGAAATATAATTTATTTAGTAACATAAAAAATAATGTTTTCTTTTTCTTTGGAAATGTTTTAGTAGTGCTGTGGGTAGATTAAAGCAATAGCATAGCTGCGTCTGTCATTGACTTAGTCTTGTCCCAGTTTGTGCAAGGGAGAGAAACAAATACATGCATTTAATTGTCTCTAAAATGTATTTTATCATTGGTTCATTTCAATAAAATTATTAATTTAACAAATAAATCGAATTGAAACACCATAGGAAAGGAATATCATGAAGGCCAAAATCAGGAGCCTACGTCTAGGAGTCACAATCGGTACTATTAAGGTTCAACGCATTAGAAAAGAGATTAACAGATATATAACAGAGATAATCAGTTGCAAATATAAAAATTCATAAAATACATAACATACTATAGAATAAAAAAAACTTTATATAACACAAATATTTTAAAAATAATTGTAAGAAAATAAGAAAATCTGCTGCCGAACAAATCATCTAGATTGCTAAAACATTAAAACCAATAATTTATCTCAAACAGTAATTTCAAATTATAACAATCAGATACTTCCTCTGAACTAATTAATGTTATTTTTGCCCAAGAAAACAAATGATCTCCTATACATTGTTTGGCGATATTATTTAATTTTGAATGATTTTAAAAATGTGGTTTATATAAGTAATGTTTAAAATAAATTTTCATAGCTATAAAATGCAAACAATTTAAATTGAGTCATTGTATTTTTTAGTTTATAAGATACTATTCATTTAGAGACACCTCAATAGGAATAAAATGCATATATAATAGAGGAAACAAGTGTGTGTAAGAAATTCACAATTTGAGAATAAAAGAAAAAAATAATTCTACAAATTAGCTTTTTTTTACAATCACGGGTTGATACATTAATAAATATAACATTAACAATAAATAACATTAATATTTTTGACTGACAGTTTTTTTCATCTTGTTAATATGTAATGACTATAATCAATGCTACCTGTCAATCTTCTTATGCTTCGCTTTGGTGTGTGTCATCAGCGATGCATTGCTGGTGTAGCAAGACGGGCAAAAACTGCACTGAAACGGCTTCAACCCGTAGTGGAAGCTTCGCATGTGACGCTGCATGTTACTCTTGACACCGTAAGTCGCCTCGCATCCGTCAAACTCGCATTTAAATTCAGTTCCGCTGTTAGTGTGGACGATCTTGTTGTGATTCTTTCTTGCGTCACGCGATTTGAAAGACCTTTCGCACAATTCACAGCCGAAAGGCTTTTCGTTTGAGTGCGTGCGCATGTGACGTTTGAGCGACGTCGAGGTGTAGCAAGAAGCCGGGCACACCGGGCAGGGATGCGTGCGAACGCCGGCGTGCCTCTGCAAATGCTGACGCAGTCCTCGTTCTTCTGTGAAAGTCTTCCCGCAGAGCTTACACGGGTGAGGATGCTTGCCATTGTGAACGGCCATGTGCTTGCTTATCTCTGTTTTAAGCAAAAAACTCTCATTGCAGTGATCGCATTGATACGGCTTTTCTTCATTATCTTCTTGACCGTTGCTGCTTCTAGAATTCCCGTCCGACACGGCTGCACTGCAAACGTGTGCTCGTTTTTCTTTCAATTTCTGGAACGTTTCATTGCAGAATGCGCAATAATAACGAAAATCTATAATGGATTTTTCGCTTAAGCGCGATATCGATGTTAACGGACGTTCAGTTTTATGTATCTTCTCGTGACGGATTGCACTGTAGTTTTGGATGAATCTCTTGGGACAGTAGCGGCATCTGAAAGGGCGATCTCCAGAGTGGATTTTCATGTGAAGTACGAGACGATGCGCTTGAGGGAAACATTTTCTGCACTCGGGACATTTATGAACGGTCTCCACTTGGTGGGTGATGGCGTGTTCCACGAGTTGCTTATTGCAGAGAAACTTTTGCGGGCAGTCTTTGCAAGTAAAGCCTCGCTTGATCAGCTCGGTGATGTTCTTCACAGCGTCTTCTTCGTCCAACAGTTGAACTTTGCGTCTTCGATCGTGGCCCCCGATCACTAACTCCTCGGGCAAGAACGTTCCATCAGCCAGTCTCACTCGAGGCTGCTTTATCGGCTCAAGCAAGCCTTCTACATTTGCTCCTTTTCTTTTTTTATTCTCACTCGACGCATTTGAAGAAGATACCGGACCATTTTCTGCATTGTCGTTTATTTCTGATGTATTAACATATTCGATTGTTTCATTTTTAAAAGTAATATCTTCACTTCTTTGCGAATCTGCTTTTCTCTCTCTATATGAAGTGTCATCGACCTCAATCTTTACCTCGCACTTAAAACTATCAGTTACTTCAAAATAATCATTGTATTCATTATATGAAGGTTCTATTTTAATCTCAACAAATTTCCCGTCATTCGATACCGATTCTTCATCACCAATTTGAGAACCGAGATTAAGATTCGGTTTCTTAATTAAATTAACTGTGTCTTGATATAAAGGTTCTATTTTAACCTCAATCTTCTGTTTTTCGTTTGTCGTTTTTTTGTCATAGTAAAATTGAGAACCGAGACTGAGATTTATAGGTTTTTTATATTTTTTGTCTTTACACAGAGTTTTAACAAGCGGCCGAGCGTCCAAAATTGGGACCTCAGCATAATTATTATTTACATTGTCAGATTTATCGTCTTTGTACATTTCCTTTTTAATCATAACCTCACTTACTCGAATGTGTTCTTTTACGCTCAAATCCATGGATAATAATTTATTTAATTATTATATACCATAAGTCTTAGTACGCATGACGTATTTTGTATTTTTTTTACAATTTCAATATTTATTATTATCCAGCTGTTTAGAAGTGAGCTGTCAAATACTTATTGCCATATGTAAAATAAAACAGCTGTTGCAAATAGGTAATATGTAATATTTTCTTTTACTATTCCTGCAATATGAACTGTCACAAAGCACCGTTCTGTTCGATCATTTATGTTTTGTTCGATTGGCAAATTTATACAGTCTTAAAATTGCTTAGAGTGATTTTTACTACTTACCTAATGTTCAAGTTAAATTACATATTCATCCATGATTTTCGAGTTCATTATTTAATAGAGGCAAGAATTTAAAAATAGTTTGAATCCATGGATGTATAACATAATAAACTAAAACCGTAGTTGAGCATATATATATTAATATATCAGCACTCAAGTCACTCACTATTAATAAAATAATATTATTGTTCGCATTGATGAATGCATGCTTTGAAATTAAAAACGTTACTTGTATATTTTATGAAAATATGATACTTTTATTAAATTTTATTTTTCTCTTTACTGTGTGTATATGTTACTTTTTTAATTGTGTATCTTTTTATAATTTTAAGTCTGATCAAAAATAGTCACAAAATTCATACTTGTAGTTTTCTAACTCACCGCTAGATGGTATTGTAGCGCCTTAATTCTAAAAGCTTCTCGAAGGACAGAAAACAAAAATGGAATATAAAAATATTTATATTTAAAGTTGTATATTCGTTATTTATTATTCATATATTTTTCACCCTAAAAACATTTTTATCACTTTTTATTTTAATAATATGATTGATAATATTTTATTTTTCTGGCGTTTTTTATATTGATGCGAAATATGGATACTTACTGAGAAATGGCAGGATATTTTTTTGTAAATACGATTATCACTAGAAATATTGACCCACATAAAAAAGGATATCAGTGGCGCATTCATATAAGCGATGACCTCTCCACAGCCTCTACTCTCCTTATTAACAAATGCAAACAAATTCATTGTGATCCATACGTACAAAACATTAAGAATATATACCATTAAATGTATAATTCTATGTATTATAATGCAAGAACAAAGCTTTTTTAGGTGTTATAAACGGAAAGCTATATTATTGTTATGAAGCGACAGGTATCGACAAGTTCTGACTGGTATATACTTGTTCGTATACTACAATACTACAATGAAGCTCAACGCCAAAGCTTTTATTACGTGTTTGAAGTTTACAAAATATGTCAATGAAAGAACTTGGGTCAATATGTGTAAGAATTTTCTAACAATAAATAATCTTAGCTGTTATGTAAGCCAGTGCTTGCCAACCTTTTTACACCTGCGGAACGGTAAAAAAGGCGAAAAAAATGTGAACCATTAATAATTAGCTGGCGGGTATAGTTCAATGGTCAAAGCGTTTGCTTTGCAAGTCAAAAGTCATGGGTTCGATCCCCGACGGAAATTGAAAAAAAAGGATTTTTAATCGATTTCTGAGCTCTAAAGTACTCCGTCTGGTGTGAATCTCATCCCTCACTCGTAAAATGCCAGTCATAGACTATTAATTCAAATTGGCGGTAGACGAAAGTTGTCCCGTGAGGACCTAGTAAATTCCTGTAATAATAAGGATGATGTGTGAGTCTCGCGGGCTGTGCGTTGGCGGATCAACACTCAACATGCAGCGCTTAACCATATGCACCATTGTAATCGTCATAGAATGTCACAGATGAGACTTCAGAATTACCATCATCATCTGTCGGTATTCTCCTGTATGTGTTTATATAAATAAAAATGTGAGAGAAATTTAGGAATCTCATTCAATTCGTATGTATATCTAAGACGATCGGGTAACTAACCCAACCGTCCTAATCAGCACATTTAAATGAAGGTGATAATATTACTGATTTTTATATTGTAATTTAAACCTTTGACCTTAATACACTCAAAAGTATGTGTTTGTAATATGATCACTTCATGATCTTAATTCCAAAAAACATATAACCTACTTGTAAGTAATATTATTTTACATTGATACTAATAGGTAAATTAGAACAAGTCACAGCACTAGATGTTAATCTTATTAATTCGAAACAAAAAGAAATAAAGGGTCCGCCATCTAACGTTTTTTTTTTCAACTAGTGCTTATTTCGTGAATGGTAACATTTAGCTCATGTCTGATTTGACAGATAATTAGTTTTATCTTTCCGCTAAACGAATATGGTTGTGTATACGCTTCAACAACGCTGAGAAAAATGATTATCTTATAACTACGAGATGAGCAATCACACTTGACACTTGAAAATATCCGAAAACAAGCGTTGGGAAACAATTGAACGCAAATGAAAAAAAAAAACAAAAATATTCTAAATACGAAATTCAAATTATGTTCCACATTTGAACCATAATATAACGTTGATTATTTTTCAGGGCTTTACTTTCCCACCGGATCAAAGTTTCGATGTCAAAAACTAGGTGTATTATATAGATCACCTCGGTATTTCAACGATAAGCAACTTCTTCTTCTATATAAATGACATATCCGGCCTATCCTCGAATACGGCAGTCACCTTTAGATTGAAGCCCCGAAATACCTTCTAAACTTAATTGACTGAGTTCAAAGAAGAGCAATTCGTTTGATAAACAATGACACTCTTACATCTAACCTGCAATCATTGGAACACAGGCGTAAGATTGGTTCACTTAGTCTTTTCTACCGTTATTACCACGGTCGCTGCTCTTCGGAACTTAAAGAAATAATTCCTCCTGCACCCACCCACAACCGACAAACTCGTCTTACACTTGTCGAACATCCATACACGGTTAATGTGTGTCAACCAAGAACTGGCAGTTTCCAAAGTTCCTTCCTTAATGCCACCGGTAAGCTATGGAATGCTCTTCCAGCGTCTGTGTTTCCTCCTTCCTACAATCTGGATCTCTTCAAGAAACAGATAAATATACACTTGCAATCTCCCCAGCCCACACACAAATACGAACACAAAATACGTTTCCCGCAAACAGCGTCCAGCCTCCCTGACTGAGAGTCATAGAGTGCACTGGTCTTGACCGGCTGTGCTCTCCTGCATGCGTTTACATAAAAATTAAAAAAAATGTCACACACTTGATGTCTGGCGTCAATATCCGTGCCCCAACTGGAGCATATGACCTCCACGAATCACCGCCATAATTTACTAACAATTATTCAAAGATGTTAGCTGTCCGGCTCTTTGCTTTGTCCCCAGTTATGAGGTATATTCTGAGCAATACTTCCGACGATCTTTCAGGACGGCGAAATACCAAATACAGGTGCAGTTTATGGTCTCTTGTGATATCTGGTGAGCTTGTATAATGTATTAGTCATGTCTACTACTATCTATTGGCAGATTATATGAAGGTAGGCTTGTTTTGTAACTTTTAACCTACATGTACAAGTAAACTTCACATTTACGATTGTATTAACTTGTTTAACCCTTTCGTTACGGCTCAGTGGAATACAAATTATGTATACTGTCAATACGGCGTGAATTTTTCAAACCATTTTTTTGCTTAAAACTAGTATTTGAAGCATAACTGTACTTATCTGACCTATTTTCATATATCACATTGGTTCTTGTATCCTTTAGCTATCAGATGATGCATAAAAAAAATATTATATTTAACAGACGTTCATTATGTAACTCCATACATGTGGTGGCATAGACACATGTGGCTTAACATTAACCCTTTGGACGCGTAAAGCGGTTAGTAAGCTCCAATAGAAGCTAGATATATAGATGGGAGCATATAAGAATAATATATATATTTTATGTACTAATTTTCCAGTGGAAATGGCTTAGAGGTAAAGCGTTTGCTTACCATACCAAAAATCGTGGGTTCGATCCATTACGAAGATTAAAATATTTATTGCCAATTTACAAGCTTTTAAATACCTTTTGGTTGCTGTGAATTTAATCCAGTATCCATAAAAATAGCGATCCAAGCCAATTTATAAAAATTGGAGTTAAACGAAAGTTGTCCGATTTGCCCCAACTCCATCCATTCATAGTGATTCTACGTAAAAAATGATTATGCGTAAATGCCGGACTGTAGGTTATGGTATATGGTGCTTACGTCATACTTAAAGACGGCAAGCGTCATTAAATCCACAGATTTGATTTATACTTAAACCTATGTAAGTTTCACTTGTGTTTTTACATATCCACTTCTTTATTTGAGCACATGCTAAAAAATGCCGCTATAAAATTCTGTCAACCATTTTGGTCCTCGATTTGTTCCTAGACAGCCCTACATCACGAAGCTTTACCGAGTAATTTATATGTAAAGTGCTATATAAACGTGATGCCAATGCAGCCTTATAATGGGTTTTGAGAACAGGATCTTTGCATCATGTGAGAAATGACGAAGTAAGGGAGCGGACATGGCAATCTTCCAGCCAAAAGTCGGCCAAGAAACGATGGTGGACCTGCCTGAGACAATCCGCAAAAGAAAATTAACTATAGATGTCTCATCTTCATGCCACCATATTTATCGTGCATTCTAATATTTCATCATTCATGTATCTGGTCCTTTAACCCTTTCGTCACGGCTCATTTGAATATAAATTATACCGTCAATTATAAAACTAGTATTTGAAGCATAAATGTACTTATCTGGTCTATTTTTATATATAATTCATTGGTTCTTGTATCATTAAGCTATCATATGATGCATAAAAAACAATTCTAAGAAAGTAGCAAAACGATATATCACGTCAACCGATGTCAACGGTCGGGGAATCTTAAAACGGCATATGCCGGCAACCGATGCGAAAGGGTCAATAGGGGCATATGGTCATCACGAACTGTATCCACAAAATGCTATGACCTTCGGAGCGTCTGCGACATCCTAAGTACATGACCCAACCAGGTGTACCTTCGTCACATGACCCACTGTGTGGAAGGCTGCCTTATCTGTTCCTTCGGAATAGTACTTCTCTAAGTCAAGCCATCGTACCCCCAGTATTCTATATAAGCATTCGTTTTTAAAACTCATGCGGCGGCATCGGTTTTTGATGAGATACCAAAATTCATAGGCGAAAGGTGACGGCACGAGACCGTTGTACAGTCGGCACGTTGTTTTGATCGAGCAAAACCGCGAGTCTCAGATATTGTGCATGGAAACGCTCCTGATGCGCGAAACGAGTTCCCTCTGCAAACCAACGCTCGCATTACTTCTACATTATATTCAGAAAATATATCAATTTTACCATGATCCTTGACTAGTTGTGGCAACATCATGCTGACGGAGCACGCTAACGCAGAATCACTAACGGAGAGAAAGTCGCGACCCAGCCGTCGAGAAGCGAAGTCCTTTGCCTTACGGTGCTAAAGTAAAAACGCGCGTTCTGGTGTTGGGTAGTCAGTACACAATAAAAATTAGTGATTTTAAATCGGAAAATAAAAACATTCATAGCTATTCCCCTTAATTAATTATAATTTAAGTAAAAAAATATAATAATTGAGATTTATTGGCTGAAAATATTAAAAAATCATCTGGCAACGTTCACGGAACGGGCATGGGTCCACTCTGGTTTCAAGCTCGAGAGCTACTGCCGCTAGTCGTACTTGCATCTCACTCTTTCATACTTCACAGTGAAGTATGAAAGAGTGAGATGCGAATATAGTGTCGCGCTTCCAGCACATCGTCGAGAACCAAGGTCGAGGAACTCACAGCGCGAATTTGTTTCCGATGTTCACAAAATACTCGTACCTCCGATGTACCCAATAAATTATGATTATTATCAATATTATATTTTAAATCAATGCGTAAATATATTATGTAGGGATACCTTAAATCTGTTTTATATTTATAGTGATATTGATGGTTATTAGAAGAAATAGAAGATACACATCACAGGGAAGGAAAGGTTAACGAACGGCTCACAAAACTACGACTCCTCCCAAGTTAGCAGAACTAATAATCTGAATAAAAAATATTGACTAGAATGCAGCTTTGTGTAAAAGTTAAAATACTTAAGACCACTGCAAATAGGAAAAACACTATTAATTATTTGAGGCAAACGTGTGAAACATGCTGTTATAAAATTAATTATTTAAGTACTTAGGGATACATTTTCATAAATACAATTATCATTTTCTTACATCATATTATTCAATAAGATATCTATTTAAAGAAATATTATGATAACAACAAATAATTACTTTAAAAATAAAATTAATACAAATCTTTGCTCCGATAACTTTAGTATAAAAAAATGAGCAAATTCTTTCGCGTATTGCCGGTGCGCCAACCTTCAACAAAATGCACCGACACACAAAAATGAATTGCAACAAAATGCACCACACAAATTAAAAGCACAACGAATGAATTACATTGTGTGTACAGAGCAACTAAATTCAATGGAAATGTGCGAAATGCCTACGGTCAACAATGTCATATTCCAACATAAAAATTAATGCGCTGCGCATAAAAAAACATTTATACAGATAAAGAGTTCATTTTATTTTTCAATACATACTTATTGAGTTAATGTGCACATAGCTTTTACCTTTCAAACATTTCCTTACAATTCTATGTTATTTAAAAAGAAACAATCTGTACATATTTAATAGTTTTGCTTAAAGCTATGTAAAAATGATTTGCACGCGTTGTTGTAGGTGAAGTTTGTGCGCAGAGCTTGTACCTTTATCACGTCTGGTCGGCAGGACTTTTCATTCGCCAGTCAGTCTGATGCGAACCGCGTATCGGTTCGGTCGTTTCTGGCGTTGGGTCACGCTCGAAAAAATCGCTCGCTCCGCGTTTTGTACACACTATTTTTTTATTTTCGTTTTGAAAGTCGTACGCTCTGCCGTTTGAATATTCGTTCGTTTTGTGGATCCGAAGCCGGTATGATGTGGTGCCGTTATCTGTGGTGTGTGTCCGCCGTTGTGGTGTTATTCAGTGTCAGTGCATCGTCCAAAAATGTGGATTCCACGATATCTTCCGTCAGGACCGCCGGTGGTTGTGAACCAGTCAAGATCTTCTTCGACACGAGGAATTTAACACTTGAAAATTCGGAAACCAACGAAGCAGAAAAAGGTACAAAAATATATATTTCAAATAAATTTAATTCCATCAACCTTTATAAACGAATTTTAAAGGTTATATTATTAAAATTGCAAAAAATATTTTAAAATCAATTTAAAAAATGTACTCATTAATCTACTATAATATACTCAAGAAGATTCGTGAGTATTTACCTATGTAATTGATATATATTATAATTTTCAAATTTTCATATATGTACACCGAAATAACTGAAAGCTTGCACATACTTTCAGTGATTTCAAGTATTTTAAATTTCATATAATGTATTCTCATTCTATTATGTATAATAATGATTTATTTAGTTAAACAGTGAGAGTTTGTGTTAATTTTTCTTTAGTATAGCAAACTTAAATCGGTATACCAAACTGTTGCAATGAATTTAGCTTCATTCATTTGAAATGTTCCATTTTAGAATACGTTATAATATTGAACTCATTTATTTTTTGATGTTTATTTTTTTAATTCGTAGTAAACGCGTATTGACAATACATTTTTTACATCGTGTGTTCTTACTATTCAATATTTTTGAGGGAGAATACCAAAAGAATTGAATCCATGGTTCGTTAAAAAAAAATCATCTCAAAATTATTTTGAAATCGGTATATAATTAAAAAAAATCTTTTCTTTTAATCACAACAATAGATTTATAAATATATATTTAAATTAGTATCCTGTGTTATATAAGTAGTTTTTTAGCAGTATTTTGAAAATAACTATTTTTTTACGCACTTTGGATTTTAACCAGTTTCGATAACCACCCACCCATACGTATTGAGGAGGGGTGAGTGATAATGATGAATAGCTTCTTAGATTTTCACGGTCAGATTTGATATTGTGGCTTTTGCGTTCAGCCGCGTGTGGCGAATTACTTATTTCAATATTTCGACCGCCATTGCAGGGGTCTTCTTCGGGGTTGATGACTTAGTGATCAACCCTTAAGAAGACCCCCGCAATGGCGGTCGAAATATTGGAAATAAGTAATTCGCCACACGCGGCTTAATCCAAAAGCCGCAATATCATGATAATGATGAAATTAATTAATGTTAAATTTAATGTTCTTCAGCACTTAAATCTGATAAGAAAATTTAAAACTTATAAACCGTTGTAAAATTGTCAATTTTTTTTTTCTAAATTTGAAAAAAAAACACTCAGTTAAAACCATATTTTTACTCTTCTTATCAGTTTTCACAAAAAATGTTCGAAAATGTTGCTTCACAAACAAAATTCTAGTCTTGGGAGTCGTCGGGTACCATAAACTTTCCCAGGTATACTTTCTGGTGTAGAAATACCTGGGGATAGTGAGAACTGACAGAATTGAACAGCGGCAATTTGTGGTGACCATATGTTTCAGTTTTTTTTTATGTAAACACATACAGGAGAATACCGACAGATGGTGATAGTAATTCTGATCTGTGAAATTCTATGACGATTGCCATGGTGCATATGGCTAACCGCTGCATATGGTGTGTTGATCCGCCAGCATAGACTTCAGCCCGAGTTTCACGCATCATCCTTATTATTACAGGAATTTACTATGAATGGGTGGTCTTCACGGGACGACTTTCGTCTACCAACAATTTTTATTGAATAGTCTATGACTGGCATTTTACGGATGAGGGATGAAATTCACACCAGGCGGGGTATTTTAGAGCTTAGAAATCGCTTAAAAATCCTTTTTTAAATTTAGTTTTTTTTTTTTTTATGTAAACACATACAGGAGAACCGACAGATGGTGATAGTAATTCTGAAGTCTCATCTGTGGAATTCTATGACGCTTACCATGGTGCATATGGCCAAACGCTGCATGTGGAGTGTTGATCCGCCAACGTCATAGACTACAGCCCGAGATTCACGCATCATCCTTTATTATTACAGGAATTTACTATGAATGTCTTCACGGGACGACTTTCGTCTACCACCAATTTTGATTAATAGGCTATGACTGACATTTTACGGGTGATGGATCAAATTCACACCAACCGGGGGTATTTTAGAGCTCAGAAATCGATTAAAAATCCTTTTTTTTTTAATCTCCGTCGGGAATCGAACCCACGACCTTTGGCTTGCAAAGCAAACGCTTTGACCATTGAGCTATGACCGCCGGCATATGATATGGAACGGGTATGGTAAGAAATTGGTAGGCGAATGCTTTTAGCTCTAAGCCATAGTTCTGTTAGGGGAGCTGATATGTTGATGGTGATGAACGTGATCGAATTAAAACATGGTACACTGCATTTGAGTATATTTTCGGGTTGAGGCGCCCCTTGGGACATAATGATCCAGGCTTTGGGAACGTCGGGATAATCATTCGTTTTCCTTAAGAAATCCGATTAACAAATCACTCAAAAATATGCCTCGGATCCTACAGCTTCCCCTATTCAAGTACTCGGACCTCTGCTCAGGAGATAAGGAATCATATATGTTCTTAAATGGACCTTCAGGTACGGATATTTCTAAGAACGAGGAATGGACAGTGGCAGGTGACATAACTAAATGGCGGCAAATTGTGGTGTCCATTTGTAATTTTAAATTAATTTTAATTAAAAATATTTAGTTTTGAGGACACTGTAGGCAATCAATAATTATTGAAGATGGTCTCCAGGTAGTCCGAAACGTGTAATCATTAAAAATAAACGTGAATCAAAACTAAATATTTTAATTTGTTATTTTTCAATAAAAAATAATTTAAAATTATAATTATGCAGTTTCAACAAGTACACCCATACCTCGCTTTACGGCCTAGATACGTTCCAGGAAACTTGGCCTCAAAGCGAAAAGCCGTATAAGGAATCAATTATTCTAATACAGATTCAATGCCATCGGTTGCAATTTTTTTTAAATATGTTACATACTTTATCATTCAAAATGCATTTTATCTTTTCACTTTACAAATTACGCAGAAATTTTATGCCGAAAAACGAAAACGTGCTTTAATTGAAGAGCGCCGTTAAAGCGAATAGGCGTATATAGAGCGGCCGTATAGCGAGGTATGGGTGTATTGTCAGTTGATAACCTTAACGTTAGTTAACATTTGTTTCAGATGTGGTACGGATATACGGGTAGAATACACTATTTATCTTCTTTTTACTAATATTTCGACACTATTATTTTTCAAAACGCTTTTCGTTGCTGTACTTATATGTCTGCCGATATATAATATTGTATGTTGTAGTTGAGGTGCGATTTCGCAGAGCATTTTATGTTGCCATGCGGGTTTTGGCCATGCGTGTAAGAGGGATTGCAAAAAGGGCATCGCGAAAAACAAGTCGGGAGCCAATGACCTTATGCGCTTTTAAACGCTGACAGCATTCCGAACCCAAAACGCATCCACGGCAACTTATATTATTCCATGTCCCATCAAGAGCCATCGCAGGGCACTAGGGGCGTAAAGAATCACGCACTGGAGACCGTCGGGAACTATGTATGTTCCCAGGTTGACCTCCGAGTGCAGATATGTCTACAATCTAAACATCTCTGTGCTTAAATAACTTCCTACGCTTTCACAACCAGATTTGATATTGTGGCCTTTGTGTTTAGCCGTGTGTGGCGATTTTCTTCTTTCCAATATTTCGACCGCCATTGCAGGGGTCTTCTTCAGGGTTGATCACTAAGTCATCATTTGATGATGACTTGGTAATCAAGTCATCAACCCTGAAGAAGGCCCCTGCAATGGCGGTCGAAATAGTGGAAAGAATAAATACGCCACACACGGCTAAACCCAAAAGCCACAATATCTGTGTTTTTTTTTTCATACTTTTTGCACCTGCAGACCGGTTAAAAAAAAGATCTTGAGGACCACCAATATTTATTTATTTTTAAATTTAATATATACTGTTGAACAAATTGATATTTACATAAATATCTTCTTTGTGACACTTCTCTCGTCAATATCGGAGGGAAAAAACCGCGGACGCTGGGATTCGAACTCAAACCGTTCGCAAACCCAATGTACATTCTGCACTCTGATATTTGCTGTAAATTTGTGTAAAAGTGTACATTTATCTGTTTCTTGAAGAGACCAAAATTGTAGGATGGAGGAAACACAGATGCTGGAAGAGCATTCCTAAGCTTACCGGTGGCATTTAGGAAGGAATTTTGGAAACTGACAGTTCTCGGTCAACACACATTAACACTGTATGGATGTCCGACAAGTGTTAGACGAGTTTTTCGGTTGTGGGTGGGTTCAGGAGGAATTAGTTCTTTAAGTTACGAAGAGCAGCGATCGTGGTAATAACGTTAGACACGACTTAGTGAACCAATTTTACGCCTGTGTTATATTGATTACAGGTTAGACGAGTGTTATTGTTTATCAAACGAATAGCTCTTCCTTTAACTGAAAGAAGGTATTTTGGGAATTGTTCTGTATTAATTTAGTCTTTTGAGTTTATCCGAGATTGATACTCCATAGAAATTGTTATAAAGTTAATGTTAAATTTGTTAGCTTTAAGTAACAAATGTACATGGAAAAGTTCTTTACAATTAAAATTTACCAAAGACAACAGTTTTTTTTTGCAAACAACAGTATGTTTGTCATAAGTATTTTCGCAACGTTTCAATGGATTAAGTTCTCACTAAAAATGGTTCGCAAGCGTCATATAATACTTTTTTTTTGTTTGATGCGGTTATTTAGTTAGGTACAGTAATAACGCGCAATACGACTTTTTGCTGACGAGCGTATCAGTCTCATACCAACCTTAATCATCAATATTCAAGAATTAATGGAGAGCTTTAAGCGTTTGTATGTAATTCCATCCAGTTAACATTAATTATTTTTAATATATGCAGGATATTATGTAATTAACTGTGCAGTATCCATGATAATTACAGCAGATATTACATTTCACTCAGCGAATACGTTACACCGGTCTGTAATATATAATGTATTCTATAGTAAACGTTATGGATTATGCAGATCAAGAAAATGTGTTTATTAAGCGAAATTTGTATATACCACAGTTGTTAAGTGCTCAATTTTCATGAAGGAAGTCCCTAGCTCAATTCCTGTATCAATTTTCTACATCTGCTGCATATGGTTGCTACAAATTACTGCAAAAGTATCTCTTTAATATGATAAGCGTTTGATGAATCTACCGAAGGTCGTGGATTCGATCTCTGACGGAGATCACAATAGGAATGATTTTAAAGCGTTTTTGAGCTTTGTAAATACCCAGTATCGGTTTTAGACCCTGCGGCGTCCTGCGGATTTTTTTTTCTAGCGCCCCATATTGTTTTCATTTTAAAAAATCTAAGAAAGATTGGTTGCCCTCGGCGCCCCTAGCTTATTCAACGACCTGGGGCACCATACCCACTTCGCCACCCTCTAAAACCGGCACTGTAAATACTCCCGGAATCAATATTGGTGGTAGACGAAATTCTTTCCGTGAAAACACCCTCATATTAATAGTGAATTGCTGTAATATATGGAAAATGTGCGGATGTCTATGACGTTGGCTGATCAGTAATGCACACGTTTGGTTAATGTGAATTTGATCCTCACCCGCAAAATAGTCATAGCCTATTAATTTAAATTGGCGGTAGACGAAAGTCGTCTTGTGAACAACACCAATTCATAGTGAATTCATGTAATAATAAGGGTGATGCGTGAATGTCGGACTGTAGTTGTGACGTTAGCGGATCAACACTCCACATACAGCGCTTAACCAAATGTAACATGGTTGGCGTCATAGAATCCACAGATGAAGCTTCAGAATAACTATCATCATCTGACGGTATTTTACTGTATGTGCTTACATAAAAAAAAAAGTCATATTCAAAAAATGACAAGCGTCATAGAATCCACTGCCGGCGGGTATAGCTCAATGGTCAAAGCGTTTGCTCTGCAAGCCAAAGGTTAGATCCCCGACGGAGATTAATAAAAAAAAAACATTTCTAATCGATTTCTGAGCTCTAAAATACCCCGGTTGGTGTGAATTTCATCTCTCGCCCGTAAAATGCCAGTCATAGCCTATTAATCAAAATTGGTGGTAGACGAAAGTGAAGACCACCCATTCACAGTAAGCTCCTGTAATAATAAGGATGATGCGTGAATCTCGGGTTGAAGTCTATGACGTTGGCAGATCAACACTCTACATGCAGCGCTTAGCCATATGCAGCATGGCAAGCGTCATAGAATTCCACAGATGAGACTTCAGCATCACTATCAACTTCTGTCGGAAATCTGCTGTATGTGTTTTTATAAAAAAACTGATGAGATTTCTCCTTTAACTGTCTGTATTCTAGTCAGTATTCTCCTGTATGCATTTACATATTAAATTATAATAGCTCGGTTTTTGTCTGATCACCGAAGTAAAGTGACGTAGAGCGCGGACTGAACTTGGATGGGTTACCGTCTGTTACTAACCAGAGAGAACTGAGTGGCGGCAATTTATTATGACCGAAAAGCTTGTTTATTAATCACTTTTAAATTACTGTAATAAATATTATTATTTTTGAATTTCTGCACATTTTTCATTTTCGATCGACTTGTTGCTTTCGTTTGCCAAGCGTTATTATTACGAAGCGAACGATTTTAGAATATGCTAATTTTGAAAATGTGTTTATTTACAATAATCTCGCTTATATAGGGTCCGCCATCTAACGTTTTTTTTTCAACTAGTACTTATTTCGAGAATGGTAACACTTAACTCATGTCTGATTTGACAGATAATTAGTTTTATTCTTCCGCTAAACGAATATGGTTGTGTATACGCTTGAACAACAATGGAAAATATTGCGACATTACTTTGAAAATCATGCTATTGTCCGCCATTTAACGTTTTTTTTCAACTAGTGCTTATTTCGTGAATGGTAACACTTAACTCATGTCTGATTTGACAGATAATTAGTTTTATCCTTCCGCTAAACGAATATGGTTGTGTATACGCTTGAACAATGCTGGGAAATATTGCGACATTACTTCGAAAATCAGGCCATTTTTCTTCGAAAATGAGCAAAGAGTGGCCGTTACAGTCAATGGCGATCGTTATCGGGCCATTTTTGTTCATTAAAATTGAAGAGGAGAATATTGGCAACATTTGATTTCAACAGGACGGCGCTACGTGCCACACAGCCGAAGCTACACTCGATGTTTTGCGCCCCATTTTCAAAAAAAAAAGTTATTTGGCGGACCCGTTATTACGAAGCTAACGTTTTTAGAATATGCTTATTTTGAAAATGTGTTTATTTACAATAATCTCGCTTATATATCAGTAGACAGGCATCAATATTCAGTATAGGTGAGTCTGCATCAATTATATCACTGCCTAATGAATTTCTATCAGTCGCAAATTGGTTAATTTCCAGCACCCGTAATACCGAAGGAAATCCGATACTACCTGTTCAGGTATAGTTGTATGTTATTATCAAATTAATCTGCGTCTATCTTGTTTACTTTGTTAGTTTGCTGTCGCTCGATTGGCGGACGTGGAAATCATTCAAGACACGAGATAACCTGATCCGTGAAACGCCTGTCACAGCATATCAATTTAAAATAGTGACGAAAACTACGCTTAACGCGCAAAGTATGAAATCAGCAATATCATTTTTTATTATAAGCTCTCTAACCGAAACATTCGTCTCAAATTGTCGTCATATAATTCTGACGGATGCGACGGTCTTTCAAAACTCATTAACACCATGCCCGCACCCTATATGAAGCATCTCTCTACATGTGGGTATATGGATACTATCCGTGGCTGTATCCAACTAACTTCATACAGGGTATGTTGGGGTACATTGAGTTGAGGACAAGAAGGAATATGTGCTTAGGTATGCATTTCTTCCGACTGTTGCGTGGCGTGTTCGGGAATCCTGAAATTTTGATGAATATCGGTTTGTGTGTCCCCGATAGATATCTGAGAATAAGGAAGCATAGATTGTTCGCTCTCCCTAAGAGTAACACTAACCTGCCAGAGACTATGCCTCTAGGCAGAGGGATCAGACTGTTTAACCAAATCGCCTCGGATGTTGATATATTTCACGTAAGAGAGGCCCAATTCAGACAAGAACTCCAAGAGTTTCTTTGGAGGGATAATTGGTTGGCTTCGTCTGTCTGATAAGCATAGGGACCTTCTGTTGCTTGTCTTTATTGCTTTGTTCATAGTACTTAATCTTAAGTACCTAATTTTGTATATATTGTATTTTTTATTTGTATTTTTATTGTACTTCAGAAATGCATTGAGTTAACATAATTTGTAATGTTTCTGAAAGGCAAAATAAACAAAATTGAAAATTGAAATTGAAAATATCATCATCATGAGCTGCCGCTATATAGCTCTGCTAGCCGGCATGGTTCTCGCCTTATCCCATGTGAGCTCCGCCGAGTACATTCTATGTATAGTAACCAACAGCCTGTCAGGACGGCGCGAGTACGGGAGATGAAGAAAAAGATCGAAGAGCAGGCGGATATATATGCCTGCGAGTCTCATTACAAAACGCTAATTTTCAATGCATACTTTTAATAGATAAAACCATCTTTATATAGTTAAAGTATGGTTTTATATATTTTTCATATTTAACATTGTATGACATAAATAGTACATATTTTTAACCCTTTTATTACGGCTTGGTGGAATACAAATTATACTGTCAATTATAAAAATAGTATTTGAAGCATAAATGTACTTATCTGGTCTGTTTTCATATCACATTGGTTCTTGCATCCTTTAGCTATCAGATGATGCATAAAAAATACGATATATCATGGCTACCGATGTCAACGGTAGGGGAATCTTACACGGCTCATATCACTATGGATTTATAGCAACATATTTTGATTAATATCAACACATATGTAATTAAGATGATTTTTGCTATGTATCTGCGTGTGCATAAATAATTACATGTTACAAATAAAGTTTGTATATACATTGGTAACGTTGCTTAGACTTTAAAGCATTATGAGCCTTGTACGAAGGAGGAATATGGGTCAAATTAACTGCGACTGATGGTTTTAATAGTCAAAGGTGTGCCGCGGTCATAGGGCCAACACATACTTGTCTAATCTAGATGTTTTATCTGTGACCTGAATATGGAACCCAGTAAATAATCCTTATGACGAGTTTAAAAGGATTCTAAGTTTATTGTATTTATAGTTTTATAATTTTAAATAGGTCGAAGATCAGCAACGGCAGGGGAGGACAGCGACGGAAGGGGAGGACAAAAAGGGGAGAGTTAAATCCACGGGTCGTCAACCTGGTCCGTACCGCCCACCTGTGGGCGATACGGGCTTCCGTAGTGGGTGGTGTGCGTTGGTCAAATCTACTACATACCTTCTAGATTTTTTTCCACCCATATACTGAATTGAAATATAGCGAGGTTGGTGGGCGATAGGGAAATTTTACCATGAATAATAGGGAAAAGTTGGCGCTAGGCATAGAAAGGTTTACGACCCCTGGTTTCAATAAAGATTCTCTCCTCCTATTGATAAAAAAAGTTACGTTAGGTTATTTTTAATTTTATGGTCCTTTTTTGTTAATTTAATGGACCTTTTTAAAATATTTTCTTATTTATTGTTTTTATTACATTTGTTTTTTATTTAATTTCAGCAAAGTTATAATTTTGAATGTAATGTTTGTAATGTTTTTAATTGCAACAAATTGAAGGATATAAATCATTATTCATAGTTTTTTACCGTTGGTAGATGGCAGTTTGCAGTGTCAGTATGTATGGCTTTATGCACAATGTATGAAATTCCACTAATGTCGCGAAATTCCGTCATGCCTGCATAATAGAGAACGCTATAGACCGTGACGACCTAGTCGCATACCATTTATTACATGTACCAATTTTGTACTATACACATATACAGGTAATTATATCACAGAAGCCGAACGGTACATACTCGTTATAATAGTCCCTTAACCAATAAGATATAATGACTTGGTGTTAGAGCACTGCGACACACCTAAATACCTAGGGGTCAAGCTGGATAGGACCCTCACTTATCAGAAACACTGTCAGTCTGTTAAGCAAAAGGTGTCCACCAGAAACAACCTACTCCGAAAAGTGGCAGGTACGAAGTGGGGAGCCCAACCAAACCTGATCCGCACAAGTGCTCTAGCTCTCTGTTTCTCTGCTGGCGAGTATGCTGCGCCAGTATGGGCGAGGTCTGCCCATACCAAGAAAGTGGATATTGCTCTGAATGAAACGTGCCGGGTGGTTACGGGGTGCCTAAAACCTACCCCAATATCAAAGCTATATCAACTCTCGGGCATTGCCCCACCAAACATACGGCGAGAAGTTACTACCAAGAGGGAACTCACCAAAGCAACCCACGACGCACTCCACCCTATGTTTGGGTACCAAAAGATAACTACACGGCTCAAATCAAGAAGAAGTTTCCTACAGTCGACAACGGAACTGGACATACCTGAGGCCACCCTGCGGCTGAACATGTGGAGAAGCGCAACTGAGGGGAATACTTGGATTGCCCCGAAAGAGGACCTAGCCCCTGGACATGACCAAGGGTGGAATATATGGAGGTCCCTTAACAGACTTCGGACCGGAGTATGCAAGACGAGGACACAAATGAGGGCCTGGCAGTTTTACAGCGGACCGACTGAATGTGACTGCGGCGTGGAGCAGACCCTGTCACACCTTCTGGAGTGTGCGCTGTGCCCGAATAGCTGCACCCAGGAAGACCTGATGATGGCCAGAAGTAACGCCATCGACGTTGCCCACTTCTGGGCAGACAGGATCTGACCCTGTTGTTTCCGACACGATTATATATATATCAATAAGGCGGTGGTCTGCTTTAGAAGGGCCCAAAAATCACATTTTTATTACGTAACTAAATATAAAAATATTTACATTCAATCCATTAATTGTGACTATAATTAAGAAATAATTGTCAAGCAATTGAAAAAAACTCGCTTATTTCTGTTCACATTGTTGTGAATCGATATAAAAATCCTCCTTTCTTAACCTTTCCTTTACGGTGCCGAAATAAAAACGCGCGTTCCGGCGTTGGGTAGTCAGTACACAATAAAAAATCAGCGATTTTAAATCGGAAAAATAAGAACATTCCTAGCTGATCCCCTTAATAATTTATAATTGAAATAAAAAATTATACGTTAGATTGCTTTCAAAGAATATGCCAAAGTCTCTGATGGATGATACTCGTGGCATGCCAATACCACCCATACTGTACCTATGGTATACCATCTTATAATTACGAGTATACGATAAGACGCTTCACTTAGCAACATTAAATATCAGTTTGTTACGTGCACCCCAGTCAGATATATTATCGATATCCGACTGGAGAAATCTGCAGTCGTCCAGGGTAACTACATCCAAGAAAAGCTTTAAACCGTCAGCGAACAACAAAAACGTAGCATGATTTAAAACATCTACATATATAACTCTGAACAGTTGCTTTGAAATTGGGTTATTCAGAAACCTTGGATTCATCGCTACCCACTTATGGAGCAATACGTAGTAAACAAATAAAATCGTACATTTCTTTTACTACTCCATTCATGTATTGATTTGTCAAGTTGTCGTGTCGTGAAAGGGGTTAAGTAATAAAAATATTACAATGGCCGACAGCTGGTATAATATACACACACAACAAATTTATTGGTCGTGTTTTGTATGCTAATAAAAATATATGCGACGAAAGAAATCTCTGATTTAGATTTCCTTGACCGTTTCTCATATAATTTCGTGTAAAGCTCGGCGATTGCGATCTTTCACCTGTTCGGGATTTTCGTAGAGGGAGTCGAAAATCCGAAGCATGCGTGCCAAAAATCAATTTAATTATTTAGATGGAGTTATTTTTTAATTTAACGCGTTCATATATGGATTTTTAAATATTTATTAGTGTTTAATTTAGTTTTTCTTCCCTGTATGTTTAAGTGTTTCATTTTATGTGTTTGTCATGTCTCTTTTTATGATTTATTTTCTTTCTTTCTTTCTTTCTTCCTAACTTCTTCAACATGTATCCTAGTTTTAAGTCCTAGTGTTAAGTAAAATCACATGCCAGAAATGCCTTCCATTCAAGGAAGGTGTAAATTAATTCATAATTAAATATATTAAGTTCTTGTTATAGTATCTAACACATTATTGTAATAAGTTAAGAGACAATTAAGTCTGGTAATTTAAGTTAGATTTATTATTATTTGTAAACTTGTAAGAAAAAAAAAATACCTTAAATAAAGAACCAATTAAAAAAAATTTTTTTTTTTATTAGAATATTACTTTATTTTTTCAATATTCTAATCTACTTTTATAGATCATTATAGTAATTAAATATGTACATACTATACATCAAATTCTTTATACGCATAAATTCATTCAGAAAAATATCGACAGAAGCGGGATGCGAACCACGAGCCTTGGAACCAACCTTTGCTCAGGTCTTTATATACCGCCTAGCCCTCTCGACTATTTCTCTGAATTCGCCTGAACGGACACGCGTTAGAAGATGTATTTATACCATTGTTATCATCGTATAACGATAGATGCCTCTATAGTATAGCAAAAGGATACAAGAACTAATATGATATATGAAAATAGGTCAAATAAGTACATTTATGCTTCAAATACTAGTTTTAAGCAAAAAAAATGGTTTGAAAAATTCACGCCGTATTGACAGTATAATTTGTATTTCACCGAGCCGTAACGCAAGAGTTAAACGTTTAAAAATCAAATTTATTATTATTATACCTGTTTGTTTAGTTAACTCGATAGCATACCTGTAAGTAATGTATATTGGTGGTAAATGCTAGAGTGTGTTGTCCGAGAATTCGCTCGTGTTTGTCGTTTCTTAATGGGCGTAAATACTCGCGGAATGCAACGAAATGACTGTCTTTGGGGTCATCACCTTACAGGCATCTCCACTCTGTTTTATGGGACCAAGGACGTATTTACGATCAATAACGCGCGTCTTTGAAGCACCTGAACGATCTGAAAAACAGTTTAAAATGCAAAGTTAAAAACCATATCCGCCCCTTCTTCTTCGTGTCAGCAATGTCAAATTGTTTCCTCTCAATATTTGGCAACATCTATGCCCCGTGTGCTGCCCAGCATTAAGTGTTGGGATGTGCAGATTGTCGTGTATATTGGGGCAGGATCTTAGGTATAGGGCGGTCTGCGGGTCTCCACAGTCGTACAACAGTGACACTCACTGCCGAAACACTCCCTGGCGCTCGAGGTTGTCCTTACTAGTCAAAGTCATGCCATTTGGAAGGATTTCCTTTGGGGTAATGAAATCTTATGATGCGATTGACGTCTCTCGGTTTGAGTGCCAAATGTGAGAGATTGTGTGGATCTGAGAAAGCTGCTTCGCGACTGAAGTGTCCTCATCCCATTAGAGCTCTGCTTAGTACATTCTATGTATTGTTCGACGGAGGCTTAAGCCTCGGGGCATGAAGAAAAGGCAGCTTTAGTTAATAATCTCCTCCAGCATCTGAAGTGTAAGTCCTAACCAGGTCAAATCTTAACCTCTTGATTGACTGTAGTTGGAAGGCAAACATCGTACCTCCAGTATGCTACGGAGGTATCTGGTTTCGAAACACATTTTACGGCTGCATTTGCTTTTGCTGAGACGCTACGATTCACAATCGTTTAGGAGAATCATATCGTATCAGCCGTAGAAATATATTTGTGGCAACACCACGCTGACCGTTAACGGAGAGCGAGTCGCGATCCAGTTCTTAACGAATCGCTCACAAACTGCGAAGCTATAATGTCCATATATATACTATATAACGCACATCGTACACTTGAATGTACACTGTGTCTGTAAATACACACCGCCGATAACATTTTTACAGAATTTTTTTTGAGACAGTTTTAGTTTCAGTTTTTTCAGCAGACAGAATCGATTGCAGAGCGAGCTGAACGTATGCCAAATTATCTTATCTATAACACGAAAGCAGACGTTTGAAACCCATGCAAAAAATGTCCCATATTCATCAAACATTATTAAAAAAAAAACATATTCGTAAATTTTGATCATTCTATCACAGTTTTTTTTTTCTGGCGCCCCATATTGTTTATATTTAAAAAAAATTAAGCAAGATTTTAAACAAGGTTGCCCTCGGCGCCCTCGATGCCCTGGGGCACCGACCCACTTCGCCACCCCCTAAAATCGGCACTGTTTTTAACCAATTTTAACGATTAAAAAATTGCATGTTGCTAAGAGAGATGCACGAAACGACTTTCGTCTACCACCGAATAAATTAAAGGAGCATAACACGCTGTTGCTTTCTCTTATTTACATGTTTTGTAAATCTTTTAATACAACTGAGACTGCCGGCCATTTCAAAATAGATGCCGGATAATCGAATGGAACAAATGTATTTTTAAATACGGTCCATCGAGAATGCAATGCTGCCGTTTGATCTTAAAATACAGTGCAATACATCATAATAAGGGGCTTCGCTTCTTGCCGCTTCGTTGTCTTAAATCAATAAGAATTACAAGAGAAAATAAAAAAATACTTACTGTTATATTATACATACAAATACTATGTATGAGCACAGCGATGATAGATGTACACAGTGAAGTTAGCTATAAACGCCTCAATTTTCATTGGTTAGTTTGAATTTGATAGGTGAGCCTAGTGCTGGGGATATCATGGGACAGAAAATGTAATAAAAACGTTAAGGTATTTAAATTTTAAATCTTTTATAATAAATTAAACTATTTTCACGCGTGATGAAATACATGTTTCATCATCATCAGCCTGTATCCGTCCACTGTTGAATGTAAGCCTCCCGCATGAGTATCCATCCTCTTCGATCCTCCGCCTTCCGCATCCAGGTCAATCCGGCAATTCTTCTTATGTCGTCAGTCCATCTTGCAGGGGGTCAGACAATGCTTCGTTTGCCTGTTCTAGTGCGCCATTCCAATACTTTTCTTCCCCATCGACCGTCGTCTCTTCCACAGATATGTCCTGTCCATTGCCACTTGAGTGTGCCTATTCGTTGGGTAGCATCCATATTATGATAAGTGAAAGAATTTCCGAGGTTTGAAGATTCGGTCTCAAGAGGCAGCTCAACTCAACAAACAACACGCGATAAACAACAATCGATAACGCATCCAACTTTTGGTCCCCGTCCAATGTTGCCTAACTTCGATGATCTAACGTCAGCAAACGTATTGTATATAGCGTGTTAAAAAAATAGGCAACAAGTGTATACATATAAACATTTAAATTTATATTGACTAAATCACCGCGATAAATTGTACGGGTTTATAGTACTCTAAACGTTTAAGCGCCTACTCATCCATGACGTCACCCTAGTATTACAGTTTTCGCGTACATATTTCAATCAATTTGTTTACTATACTGGTTTGTTCAGAAAGTATTTTTGTACCAACGACTTTTTACGGTCAACTTCACACTTAACCCTTGCGCATCGGTTGTCGGCATATGTCGTCAAAGATTCCACGACCGTTGATTTCGGCTGGCGTGATATGTCGTTTTACTGCTTTCAGTACTCACTGTGACATCTACGGTAGGAAATTGGAAGTGCAGTCATTCCCTTTATCAACCTACATGTATTATTTACAATAATCTGTAAAGTATGTAGATGAATATCATTAGGTTTCGTCACAGGAGCGATTTTTCTGTAAACCACATGTATGGAGTTACATAATGAACGTTTGTTAAATATAATTGTTTTTTATGCATCATCTGATAGCTAAAGGATAGAAAAACCAATGTGATATATAAAAATAGGTCAGATAAGTACATTTATGTTTCAAATACTAGTTTTAAGCAAAAAAAAATGGCATGAAAAAATCACGCCGTATTGACAGTATAATTTGTATTTCACCGAGCCGTAACGAAAGGGTAAGATACATAGTTATTATATTTTTGACAGCTGTTATAGCAAGGCATGCTTGTGAATAAGTTCGATCCATTCTACGCAGTACTTTTAGATAGACACTATCAAATATGGAAAGTGAAAAGGAGTATTTTCGGCATACACATTTTAGTTTTTCTAATTTACAAAAAATACTGAAATTTTAGTCAGAAGAAATTCTCGCCGCACACGGCTCAACTCAAAAGATACAATTCCAAGTCTGGCCGTGAAAACATACGAAGTTATGTAAAAATATTGTTCACGCAAATAAATATGTGATGGGTCTGCATAAGATTGACAGATCGCCGGTGTAAAAAAAAGTTTGCATAATTTCGATGCGGCGTTTTTGATGTTGAAAATGCACCACGTTCTGGATGTCCAGTT
Organism: Glossosoma conforme; assembly: GCA_022606575.1. NCBI lineage: Eukaryota > Metazoa > Arthropoda > Insecta > Trichoptera > Glossosomatidae > Glossosoma > Glossosoma conforme. The sequence goes on along the minus strand of JAGTXR010000162.1, from coordinate 623,424 downwards.
GTCGCTGATAAAAACACACTGAAGGCATTTATTTATTGATTCAAAAACTCTTGTGCGAACGCTGAGAGATAAAATTTATCAAATTCTATAGTTCACGATCATTTTAAACGCCGAGGTAAAGTTAACGATGCACCACGTTCAGTAGTTGAAGGTAATTAATTTATTTAGGTATTTATTGAAGGAAACCGTCTCGTCAGATCGCTGAGAAATAATACGTATTCCAATGTTCATGATCATTTGAAATCTTTAGGTTCGGTTACGTTATGTTAGGTTGAAGATACACCCTGTTCTGGATGACCAGTATAGCTAACTTAAAAACGTTGGCTTAAAAAAATAATTAAAACATTAAAAATAATTTTGTTTTCGAACAACCTAATATTTTTAATTTGCGGAATAAAACCTAAAGCTTTATTTGAGCCTTTAATACTCGTACACGTGTGTGGGTGGAATATTAACGACTACGTTATACGAAAAAGATGTGTCACGGATAATAATAAAAAATCCACATTGTTTTTTTTAATGTTATTGTGAGATTTGCATATTCAAGCTATTATCTATCGTGGTTTAGGAGCGACGGGTTAATCACCCCATATCCTTAAAAATATAATATCGATTAAAATACGCAATACAGGAGTAGTAAGTATGTGCCACCATACATATGTTTTGACAATTTACATACGAGTGTCAAGAGACCTTATCAATACATATATTAAAGACATTTTGTTTTTTGTTTCGACTTTTTGTTGAATAACCAGTGGTCTCTAAACTCAGCAAGGTGTTAAGTACGTAGAGTTTTGAATTGTCTAACGAGCTGTATAAACATAGAAGAATAGCGGGAGTGACCTGGATGCGGAAGGCGGAGGATCGAAGAGGATGGAGACTCTTGCGGGAGGCTTACGTTCAACAATGGACGGATACAGGCTGATGATGAAGATACCTTATAAAATATCAATTAACAAATTACCCAAAATATGCCGCGGATATTAAAGCGACGTCATTTCAAGATCTTGTCATTGACAAGATCAAGTCATCAAGAACTTTATATATTCCCAGGTCGACCTTCAAGTATAGAGATGTTTTGAGGCACAGCATGGTGACATCAGCATGATAGAGCCCTTGCTGGCTGGTACCGAAAACCTTGATGCACAATCTTTCGTCTCTTATTTATGGTCGCTTGTCGTACATGAATGTGTCCGCCATATTGGCATTTAGAACAAGTTATATAGACCGCCGATTGTGGCGCTGGGCGAGAGCCATCACGAGCGTATCAGTTGTGTACCGTGCGCCGGCGAAAGCATATTGTATTGTGGCTCGACCTAATGCTGTGACTAGGTCGAGCCCTTAATTTGTAAAGTTTTATCGTAAATATATGTCAATGTGCTTCTGAAAAAGTCTGTGCTATCAATCTGCTCCTAATTCTGCCATCACGAGACGGAATAATACCTTTTAAGAGAGAGGAGGATGTTAATGGGTAATGGCAATATATAGAAATATTTGGTGATCATAATAGGTGCTTACGTAGAATATTGGGGGTATAATGGTTTGACTTTACTAGGTTATGTATCAAAACAGCAGACATCCTACTACAGTCGGCCAAGACGCAAATAACCTGGCTGTGTCATGTTCTTCGGATGCTGCAGCAGATCATAAACTACAGCGGCCTTTTCTTCTTTAGTTTCCGGGCTCTAATTGTACATATAATGTACTCGGCGGAGTTTCGGTAGGCATAGCTGACATGTACTTCTACTTCGTAGTATCAATCCGGTGGATTGGTTTGTAGCAACAAAATCTTGCATCTCCACTCCTCTCGATCCTCTGCAGTCCTCTTCAGCTCAGCATAAGAGCTACAACTCATGTCCTCGAACACTTGCTACAAATACTCCCGTCTAGGGCGTCCTCTACATTTTCTACCCTCAATCATCCCTTCCACAATGTCGTGAAGAAGACCATCGTGGCGCATGATGTGACCGATCCATCATCGGGCTCGCCTCTCTGAGATGGTTCTGACATGTACTGAGGACTACGAAATGTATCAGAGATATGTGGCAACAGTCTGTGGCGACCATATGGATATGAAATGATATTTAAAAAAATGTTTTAACTGCATGAGTTTCATCCTTAAAGGGGTCCGTAAAAAACAATACTTTAGTTATCATTTTTATTATGAAGTTTCATCAATTATTTCCTGTAAAAAAATATTTATAATATCACATTTAAGAACGGCTCAAATGTCAGATTTAAAAAAATTCTAAAATTAAAATAGCCGTCAGATTGTGTTATTTTGAAATGTCAGGTAGGTAGGTGAGGTATGCAAACCACCGGTGACTATTATAGTACCTACCTGCGGTTCTCGGAATTGCAGGTAGTCCACTGAAGGAGGGTGCACATAGCCGGGTACTTGCAAGGCGGTAGTGAGTCTATATAAGCAATCGACAACCTTTAAGTAAATTACATTAAGGTCTAATTAAATTGCACTTGCAATACACTTGTATTTAAGGATATTACTTCCTAGATAAGGCTGCATTTAGTAATCGCATGCAGGGGAACACAATCATTCGAAACAAGTGTACTCTATGATGTTCAGCCAGGAAGACTGGTCGCTGCTTGCGAGAATCGTGTTATGTTTGTTTGTGGGTTAGGGATTTTGCACGTGTATGTTTTTCTTGAAGATATGCAGATAGTATGAAGGGAGAGACACAGATACTGGAAGAGTATTCCAGAGCTTTAGCAGAGAAAACTTTCATTTCTCGGTCGATATACATTAATCTGTATGGATGTTCGGCAAGCTTCAAACGATTTTTCGGTTGCGGGCTATCGATGTTGCCAGATATTGAGCAGAAATAATTTGACGTCGCTGACACGAAGAAGAACAAGTCGGTTGTGGGTGGGTGCAAGAGAAATTAATTCTTTACGTTCCTAAGGTACAGAAGAGCACCAAAAGTGTGTTTTAGATTATACGTGAAGTGGGTTCTGTTAAGTTCAACTATAACACCAAGACGCTTCATGCGTAAATGATGTGTGGTGTGTTTGTAAGAGCCGTGGTGTTAGTATATACTTATATGTATTAACATTCCCTTTACTTGAGGAAGAACGTCATTAAGAACATAAACGGAAGGGGGTTTTTTTTTTTTAATAAAACATATAACGCGTGGTGGAGGAATGAAGAGCAGATGATAAACACAAAGTTGTTTTTAGAAGCACATTGACATATAAATATTTTGATAACTTGTCAATCTTTTGATTTGGGGCAGAGCGTTGCTTTCAGACCCCAGCCGGATCACATACGCTACCGGTCGCGGTCCGCGCACTACTCTCTTGGCACCGGGTGCCGTGGTCGCTGACACCCAGCGCTACAACTAGCGATCTATATAACTAGCCCTCCTAACGGCCTGTCTAATAATTACAAAATGACAACAAATGCATGTCCGATGAGCGAACAAAAATAAGAGGAAAGTTTTCATATCGAGGCTTTCGGCACCAGCCTGCATGAGCTAATATTTTGAATAGATCCAGATTGTATTGCTGAGAATATATATATATGTATAGGAAGACTTCTGAAGTAACTAATTTAATTATATTTAAATTAAAAACAAGTAAATATCTATTATTTTACGGATTTGCAGTGGTTGATCAACAATAACATAATAACCATGTATAACTTAAATCTTAAATAATTTTGTTCCTTCCTTAATGCCACCGGTAAGCTATGGAATGCTCTTCCAGCGTCTGTGTTTCCTCCTTCCTACAATCTGGATCTCTTCAAGAAACAGATAAATATACACTTGCAATCTCCCCAACCCACACACAAATACGAACACAACACACGTTTCCCGCATGCAGCGTCTAGCCTTCTTGGCTGAGCATCATAGAGTGCACTGGTCTTGACCGGGTGTGCTCTCCTGAATGCGTTTACATAAAATAAAAAAATCAATACACATTACATGTACGATACTAAATTATTTTATTGAATCAATAAAAATTCGTCCGAAACCAAAATCGGCAGTCCTAAAATCTCGCTTTTCGTCAAATACTAATTATTAAATTTGAGTAAAAAATATAGACCGCAAAAAACCTAAAATAAATTATCCGTTAAGTTGTCGACGTCTGCTTCATTCTACCCACTTCCGACCTGCTGGTTCGGGTTCTATCCCCGGCAGTGACTCTTTGTGCCGCAAGTGGGTACTTGACCCTACATTATTACCGTATCATAAATATGTATATAATTGTAAACCCTCAAAACTGTTGTGCACTTACATTTTCTTGAATGGGTGAAGTGCCCTAAGTGGAGTCGAAAATTTAAAAGAATATTTAAAAACAAAACAGTTAATTCGTCAATCTATGATATAATCTATATAAGATTCTCGGTTGTATAGATAGAGCGCGGTTCTGCTCTTCTGAAATCACCGGAGTTGAGTAACATTGTACACGTATCAATACATGGATGGGTCAATGCCAGTCTTCTTCTTCGTGTCATCGATGGCCCGTGTGCTGCCCAGTATTAGGTCTTGGTGTGCAGCTATTCGGGCACATGGAGCAGGATCTTAGGTGTGCGGCGGTCTGCAAGTCTCTTCAGTTAGTTACACAGCAGTGACTCTCTCTGCCAAAGCACTCCCCACCGCTCAAAGTTCTTTGTTCCATAGACTTCGGTTGAGAGGCTTTGGTGTAATGAGATGTTTTGATGCGATTTGTTGCTAGCAACAAACTGCGTGTCGTTGGTTAGGTTTAGCCGTCATTAAGGTTTAAATAATCCAGGTCTTGGAAGCGTCGAATTAATCATCAAAGCTCTTTTAAAAATTCGCTTAACAAATCATACTCAAAATATGTTATGGGTATTAATGCTGCCTCTCTTCAAGTATCAGGATTCCTACGCTGTAAAGCTCGTCGAGGCCTATAATATACGAGTATGTACATATATATATATATATTCCTAGGTGAACTATTTTATGTAATCGCATGCAGGTGGGCACAGCCGGTCAAGATCAGTGCACTCTTTGACGCTCAACCAGGGAGGCTGGACGCTGCATGCGGGAAACGTGTGTTGTGTTCGTGTTTGTGTGTGGGCTTAGGAGATTGTAAGTGTATATTTATCTCTTTCTTGAAGAGATCCAGATTGTAGAAACGAGGAAACACAGACGCTGGAAGAGCATTCCAAAGCTTACAGGTGGCATTAAAGAAGAAAGTTTGGAAAATGCTAATTTTTGGTCGACACACGGACTTGCAGGGAGCACAGATGTCTTAGGACAACGCTTTGACAATGGCAACTAAGTGGCGGATATTTGTGGTAACAATATGCTCCAGATATGAAACGGATATTGGAAGAAAACTTTAATGGACGGTAAAGTAATTATTTTAATGTTTTATATAATTAATTGTATAAAAATATATAGACGTTGAACCTAATCGATGTATATAAATAATGTGAAAACATTGAAGGTTTATTCAAACGTACAAAACGAGTCAATGTATTGTAATATTTTTATCTAATCAATAATTATTATCCCAATACAAAATCGTTACTATTGCAAAATTTACCTGTGGAAAATTACGATAGTGCATTCTTGGTATTTTACTCAAGTCAATGAATTGTTATCGAAACATGTTTTTTTATGTTTCATCATCATCACCATGTTCGCGCCCCTATTTGAAGCACATGGAAGTCACGGCCTGTCGCCACAAAGTTTTGTCAGCCGCCATTATATTCGCCTCATCCCATGTAACTTGTCAACTCCGCTGAGTACATTATGTGTATAGCTTCCGACGACCTACCAGGACGGCGTGAGCCTGGGAACTTGAAGAAAAGGCTGCAGTAGTTAATGCTCTCCTTCGACATTCAAAGTGTATGTCTCAACCATGTCACCTTCACGTCTTGATTGACTGTAGTATGAAAGGTTGCCTTGTCCGCTCTCTCGCGTCGTCCTTTCTCATAAAGTAAAACGATTATACGATGGGTTGACTCTGTGAGAAACGACGGGGTGACCTAGCAGACAACGCAGTCTTCCATATTACATCCGGTCAAGTGGCGAAAGTGGACCTGGTTGGAACATAAACTTTGGATGCCGCAGGAGATCATAAACTACAGCTGTCTTTATATCAGAAACCCCGGCTCGCGCCATCCTGGAAGACTATTCATAAAATGTACTGCTGCGAGAGGCTGACTTAACGTGGGACAAGGCTAGTACCATGGCAGCTGACAGCTTTGTGGCGGCAGGTCGTGACGTGAATTTGCTCCAGTTAGGAAACCAGACATTATTATGATGATGATGAATAAAAATTATAATAATTTTCGTAAAAAACATATTTAGCTTCATGGTACAGATGAAATTATTAAAAACAAATCACGTTTATTTTTTTCGAATTAAATACATGTCACTTTTAAACGCCGATCATACATATGTCAGCCTGGTTCACAGTAAATATTGCCAGTTATAGAAATATTTTATTAACATTAAAATACGATTGATTTTACGTAAATATGCCTAGATAAGAAAAAATTTAACTCCGCTAGATATAGCGATAATTTAGCTGCCGAAATATCTATGTCGCTATCTACGTTTCTTATCATCGAATCACCTGTTAAATCGCATGTGTTCCAAAATATTCGACGAAAAAATTAAGTACACATAGATATAACATAAATATAGATATTACATATAAAAAACAGATTGCCATATGTTTTGATTGTATTAGATTACGGGGAGATATAGCAGCGATAATAATACTTTTTCCGGTGCTTATGCACTGATATAGCTAGTAATAGGAAACGTTTAGTAATATTGATATATTTAACGCTCATATTGTCACTATTCATGTACAAAAATTGGCGACCTACTCGTATATGCTCCAGCGACTAAGCAGAAAAACAAGAAACTATATCGATAGGGATAATGGACTCGCTTGGTGAAAACCCTCCCTGTCCCGTCATGTTTTTGGAGACTCAGTTGGGGACCCGTTACTGGACGCACGCAAAAAGATACTTGTTAGAGAGTGGCTGAAGTTCTTTCCGTGATTCTTGGTGCATCAGTTAGATGTCAGTTAGATGACGGAGGTCCCTTAACAGACTTCGGACCGGAGTATGCAAGACGAGGACACAAATGAGGGCCTGGCAGTCTTACAGCGGACCGACTGAATGTGACTGCGGCGTGGAGCAGACCCTGTCACACCTTCTGGAGTGTGCGCTGTGCCCGAGTGGCTGCACCCAGGAAGACCTGATGATGGCCAGAAGTAACGCCATCGACGTCGCCCACTTCTGGGCAGACAGGATCTGACCCTGTTGTTTCCGACACGATTATATATAGTTAGATGTCAAATAGACCTCAGTATGAGGCTGCGAAATTAGTATACTACAGCGAGTCTCGAATTGCCTTCTTTGGTAACACGTTGCTAACCACGAAATACACGACCAGGGGCGAAATATATGCAAGTCCCTTAACAGACTTCGGACCGGAGTATGCGAGACGAGAACAAAAAAAAAGCCTGGCAGTTTTACAGCGGGTCGACTGAATGCGACGCCGGCGTGGAGCAGACCCTGTCACACCTTCTGGAGTGTGCGCTGTGTTCGAGTAGTAGCACCCAGGAAGACCAGACGATGACCGGGATTAGTGCCATCGACACTATTATATATATATATATATAATACGATTTGAGTACAAGTAATGCATTCCACGATAGTTTGAAAAAAATATGCATAATTAGTAATTTATTTGAAAATAGCGTACATAGCACAAATCATTTAAAATTAATTGCCATTTGGTTGTGCAATCGTTTCAAAATATTTCTATAAACACCGTTTTGGTACTCGCACAAATAAATATATTTTCTGAAGCACTTAAACGAAACATAATTATTTCACAACGAAATATTTAACATATCCGAGCACGCTCCCGGGGCGCTGCACGTACGTTCATAAATTGCACGAAATTGTCACCGGCGGTTATTATGCACGCCAAAATGGCGACGCTGGCTCTTTAACGAGCTAATGCAGCCGGATATTAAATTATTCGCCACACAACTGGCTGGTTGTTAAATAGGTACTAAACGCCCTGCGAGAGTAAATTAAAATTTGCGCGGAATTGACAGCTAATCTTTCGATAAATTTAGTGCAGTGCCACAAATGTTCAGAGGGGACTCCCACTGGACTTGTCAGTTGCTAACTGATCACAATCTGATTGATAGCATCATCAAGTAGACTTAACTGTCCTCCGATGTGAAGCGGGTGTGAGGTGGGTAAAGTCCAGCTAATCTTTCGAGTTGTCCCTGTGGCGCCCCTGCCAGACCTCAGAGCACATTCTCGTGGTCAGTTAATTTTGTTAGAAACTAAAAAAAAAAAAAAAGGAGAACTTTTCGATGCAGTTCGACGGAATAGCCTCGGCCCGGTCGGGCATGCAGACTTTGTGGCCACTATTTATTTTTCCATGCATTTACCATTTTCGTTCGTATTATCGGTGAGATAATCTATCTTCTATCTCCATCTCTTTACAACCCGTGAATGCGATTCTAACTCTTTCACCGGTTCTTTTTTTTTAGCACTTTTGTGCAGTGGCCACAATTATTCAGACTCGGACTCCCACTGGACTTTATCAGTTGCTAACTGATCACAATCTGAATGATCGCATCGTCAAGGAGACTTAACTGTCCTCCGGTGTGATGCGGGTGTGAGGCGGGTAAAGTCCGGCTAATCTTTCGACAGAACTCGAAGAAAGTGCCTCTATCGGGCATGCAGACTTGCAGAAAATTTTCGTGTATTTCTTTATTTCACAGAACCGTAGTTCCAAGGTACAAATAATAAGAAAAATAAAGTATACATAAATATATAATAAAAAATAAAAATAACATAAAAGAAGAAGAAGATGACACGTGTCAAAGATCACAGAGATCTAGGAGAACAATACCATCGACAAAAGAGGAAAAGGATGTAAGAAAAGGATCGAGGTGTGCTTGTAGGCCATTTAGGAGCGCCATTGGCGTTGTACTAAATTGAGTGCTCGTTGCTCCACAAGCATCAACTGGGATAAAAAAAAATGGATGGCTACGAGCACGGGTGTACTTATCTGGAACATAGAAGTTAAAACATTCAAGAATCCCAGGGTTGTGAATTGCACCGCAAAGAAGAAGCGTATTATGGTTTTCAGTGATATTGGATTACGGTTTTAGCTTGTTTGAAAAGACGCAACTATAGTTTATGTAGGATTGTTGATAATGATTCCAAATTTTCAAATAGTTTTTGAATCGAATCATGTTTAATCTGGTTACCTTTCCAGACGGTTTTTTGTTTGTGGTTCTCGGGACGTTGCGACTATTTTTTTATAGCGTTTTTTTATGATCGTAGCCATTTTTTGCCGCCGCGACAGCCTCGTCGAAAAGAGCAACACAATGGATGATAAATCGTCGATTTATAGTTTGCTCCGTGCGATCGAGAGTCGCTTCCTGGATCGACGGCTTAACGGAAGGTTTGCTAAAGATTGTTTCGCTAAAAAATAATGATACACTTACGTCTAACCTCCAAAGAACTAATTCCTCCTGCACCCACCCACAACCGACAAACTCGACTTACACTTGCCGAAAATCCACACACGCGTAAGACGTAAGAGTGGAGTGAACGCGAGTAACGAAAAATCAAGTCCAGTTTATATGTGGAAATGTGTTTTAGAATGCTCTAAACTGAGTGTTTTTTCTAACAGGCAATGGAAATTCTGTTCGATTCTGTATTGATTTTCATAAAATTCAAGTGACTAAGTGAGATGCCGAATGATTCATTGCACATATGGCCACCATGATCGTTGGGCATCCATTACCTGCAACCTGAGAGGGCTGCGGTAACTCGAGCGCTCCGTGTAGAAGCCATCAAGAGGATTACAGGTCAATCGATGGCATCTAAAGCATGACCGCTTGCTGCAAGTACAGTCATGGAAGTGTTTACACAATTTCCATTGTGAAATCTGACTCCGAACGTGCACCGAGCGTGCATATTTGTAAGATTGCAATGTTATTTATTAGTCTTGACAACCTTTACACCTTAGTAATTTTTACACATTATGTTGTGTATTTTTATGCAATTGCATAGCGCTTAACGCTACGTAATGCTTTGAATGCATTCGACTCAGAGGCGCCGTATAGGTCACATTCAATGCTAAAATTCCAATGAAATGTAACCGCTGCGTACAGGGACTGTTTGTTCGAAAAAAAAAACGTAGGTAACCGGTGACCAACGTGGCACCCTTTTCAACAACAACGTAGGTCACGGTGACCTACGTGGCGTGAAACGTGTTGATATTTATTGTGAGATTATTTCAGTTTATCTTTGTAATCATGATTTGATTTTTATCTCGTAATATCGACCTTAATTTGTACATCACCAACAAACAACAGTAATTTAGCGTCTAAATCGTTTCTGCTTTGTAGTTTCAATCCGGTGGATTGGTTTGCAGCAACAAAATCTTGCATATCGATCTCCACTCTTAATAAAATGTATTCTGCAGTCAGAAATGTTTAATTGTAAAGGAATCCGACTGCGGATAATTTGTTCCGAGCAAAAAAAATAGGCATCCGAAAAATCCCGGAAAAAAGGTAAATCTTCATACAGCTCCAACATGGGACATACTGAAGTATTAGGTAAGTACTTACTGAAGTACTCCAGCTATAAATAACCATTTCTATATTCATTCTTAGTGTTTTTAGTGATAAATTGAAGGTTGTTATAGTTTTTTTTTATAATTGCTATATATGCGTATATTCCAAGTTTATTTGCGACGATATTATTTCATATTAATATTTTAATAAATCACTTATGTATTGACATCAGCATGATATAGCCCTTGCTGACTGGTACCGAAAACTTCGATATACAATATTTCGACTCTTATTTTCGTTCGCTCATCGGACACGCACGCATTTGTTGTCAGTTTGTAATGCCGTTAGGGGGACTAGTTATATAGATCGCCACTTGCGGAGCTGGATGTCACCGACCGCGGCGCCCGGTGCCCAGTCAGCTGTGTGCCGACCTTATCGCCACACAGTTGTCAGCTGTCATTGCTTAATTATTTATTGTTCCAAGACGCATATTTATTTGGGTGTAAATTGATCAGTTATTTTAGACGAGGTGATTCGCCCGACGTTCCCGAGGCCTCAGTGTAGTCCTTAGTGGCGATTAAAGAAAATCTTGTAAAATTTCTTGTTTTTTATACCATCACTAGTACAGAACCCCTGTTCCTAAGATTTCGTATGTCGCCTCAGGTGGGGTGGCTCTTGTTCGCTAATTCCTCTAACATCTCCCAGTTAATCTCACCTGAAGGTCGCACAGGTACGCGAGATATATATGGGATCAGGCATTCCTTCAGGACAGATTAATTTAATATATATTTAGGTCACCTATACATATGCGCCATATACATATATAGTATAAAAGGTAGAAACGCATTATTTTTTTAATATTTAAAAAATATATAATCTTATATGTACGCGCTTTCAAACGCATCACACTGGAGGACAATATAATATACTTGATGATGTGCTCATTCAGATTATTATTAGTTAGCATTTTAAGCATGATTCTCCTTTCAAAGTGAATTATACGGCTGCATTGGATCTTGGTGAGGTGCCGAGATTCGCAGCCGTCAACGAGGACTACACAAATTGAAAAAAAAAGTCATGATATTTACTTGAATTAAAAAATAGATGTACAACAATTATTAGTATTACCAGATATGAAAGAATAAGTTTTCATGGTTTATGAATTTATTAAGAAACGAACCCGTGTTTGCTTGCATGGCATTTTAGCTCTATAACACTAGGTTGTTTCCGTCCGTCTTATTTTAGTTGTTTTCTTTGGAATTGTGTATAAAAATAAATCAAATTCGTCGCAAACTGTCGCGTGCGCGGGTCGCATTTGGATGGTCGAGTTCCATTTTTGGAATTCTCGGGCGCCATTTTGACATGCGTCCATTTGCTTTTCGCGATCGATTTTATCGCGCGGAATGGCGGACTGCAATGCCGCGTTTGACCCCGAAATAGGAATAAACGTTTATAACGAAACAACTCATTCTAAAGCACTAATTATTAAATCATCTGCCAATGTCCGTCCACTTTTGAAAGTTTGGCCACCCGCATGAGTCTCCATCCTTCTAGATCCTCCGCCGTCCTCCGCATTCAAGCTACTCTCGAATAATTTCAGTCATCTTACAGGTGGTCAGCTAATACTCCGTTTGCTAGTTCTTGGGCGCTTTTTCTTTCCCACCGACCATTGTCTCTTCGACAGATCTTGTATATATCACATTGCCACTTGAGTGTGCCTATTATTGCACTACTCGAGTTCTTCTTCGTATATCTTCGTTTCGGATTCTATCTTTTAGATACACTCCGAATCTCTGCGTGGCACGTTAGTTATACGATTCTGTGTCATAAATTAATACTCGTCATCATTATCACCTTATCCGTTTACTTATCTGGAGCATAAAGTTGTCACAAACTGCTGCCACAGAGAGTTTTGTCAACTGCCAGAGTCATCGCCCCTTCCTATCTCTGACTCTCGCAGCTCCGCTGTGTATGTTCTATGCATAGTTACATACAGTTCCGGCTTTAGAACCTGCTGTGCCCTAGGGTTTTTTTTTTTCTATAACCCCATATTGTTTGAATTTAAAAATCTAAGAATGCTTGTTTGCTCTCGGCGCCCCTAGCTTATTCGACGCCCTGGGGCACCGACCCACTTCGCCACCCCCTTAAACCGCCACTGGTTACATAGCTTTACAGGATGGCGTTAATTAAGCATGCAGTCGTATGCAGTGTATATAAAGCAGCTGTAGCTTATGCTCTCCTGCGGCATCCAAAGTATATATCCCAACCAGGTGTATCTTCGCCTTTTGACCGACTGTAGTATTAAAGGCCACTTTATCTGCCCTCTCACCGGTCGCCTTGTGCCTGCGCTCCTGCGTAAAAATTAGTAGTTCAGACGTTAAAATTTGGACTTTTTGACTTCTTCGCCGAAGGTCGCCGCGTATACAGAAAATGCATTGTAGTTGGGCTCCGTAGATATGAGGTCGATATATCCAACCGGTCCAGGCTTCTGTTGGATTAAGCTAAAGAGCCTTTGCCTACTTAAGTCTAATATTGGGCAATGCCACAGAACGTGTTCAGCGTCCTGCAAGGAGCTACCACATGGGCAGTCTGCCCTCTCACCTTGTCATTCCTCATTAATTTTAACCATCGAACTGCTAGTATTCTAAGCAGGTATCTGATTGAAACCCATTAGGTGTCAAGATTCACAACCGTAAACACGATACAGGCGCTTTGTGGAAGACTTGGAGGATGTATTGATTAAATGTCTTAGTTTTAAGAGGGATTTTCGCTTTAAATATCTACTTACGTTTTTCGAGAGCCTGTATTTTTTTTTATGTAAACACATACAGGACAATACCAACAGATGGTGATAGTAATTCTGAAGTCTCATCTGTAGAATTCTATGACGCTTACCATGATGTATATGGCTAAACGCTGCATGTGGAGTGTTGATCCGCAAATGTCATAGACTACAGCCCGAGATTCACGCATCATCCTTATTATTACAGGAATTTACTATGAATGGGTGGTCTTGACGGGACGACTTTCGTCTACCAGCAATTTTAATTAATAGGTATTGACTGGTATTTTACGGGTGAGTTATCAAATTCACACCAACCGAGGGTATTTTAGAGCTCATAAATCGATAATTTTTTTTTTTTTTGAAATCTTTGTCGGGGATCGAACCCACGACTGTTGGCTTGCAAAGCAAACGCTTTGACCATTGAGCTATGACCCCCGGCGAATGATAGTTTGATAGTGATAATTAATTTTGATTATTTTATACATGTGGAGACAAGCTTTAGGATATATTTCTGGCAAAGCTTCGCGCAGCACTTGGGTCAAGATCGTGGAGCACCAGTTTTAATGGCTTTTCAACCAGTCATAGATTATTGGTCCCGTGATGTGTCATTGATTTTATTACGTATTTTCTTGCTTTTTGATTGTGTTTTTAAGCAGTTAAACGAATTGGCACACGTGCTCGCTGGCGAAACGCGGTTCTCTATAAATTATAAAGCGTATTTCTGTAACCCGCACTCGTAAATCAAGGTTTTATAACTCACTCGCAACGAGTAAAACTTTAAGTTTTGACGCGTCCAACAATAACCTCCATTGTTTTGGTTAGCTTAAGAGCAATAAAATCGATGACTTAATCCGCGAGTGCGCCATTTGCATTTTTGGCATCATTACAATAATCACAGCGCCTGTATTGCCGTAATCCTTCTAGAATCTTCGCCAAAAACAAATCATCATCATCATCCCATGTCCGCTCCTCTAACTGGAGCATATGGTCTTAAAAAGCTAAGGTGCTAGAGTATGTAGCATATCGTTCTAATCTATTATGTTTTATTCTGTTACAGGTAAAAATCCAAATAAAATGATCCATCTACGAGTTCTACTTCCAGAACCATATGTCCATTGAGACTTAACAGTTTTTAGAAGTGGTAAGAAACTGCCTTAATTTATGTAAAAGTTACTGTATTTTTAGAAAATATTTCATGTTACGTGAGTACGTAAAAAAATGTATTTATTATAATTTGAAATATTTCACATATTCGCCCCAAATAACTAATAGCTTAAACCTACTTTCAGTGACTTAGAAAATATTTTAACTTTCATGTAAGCGTTCCTGAGATACATTTCCGTTGATGACTTTGAGGGTACGAGGGTTATCCGTAAAATAAGTTTCCCATGGCGCTGCAGTCCTGAAAAACGCTATTATGGTGGATCCCGCGATTCTGTGGTGTACCTTGGCTCCCCCACTCCAAATCTCTTTCCTATAATATATAGAATAGGCCATACGTTTGTAAAGTTTATCGTAAACATATGTTAATGTGCTTCTGAAAAAAGTCTGTGTTATTAATCTGCTCCTTATTATGCCCTCGCGCGACTGAATAACAACCTGATTGAAGAGAGGAGGATGTTACTGCATATAAAGGGTCCGCCAAATAACTTTTTTTTTTGAAAATGGGGCGCAAAACATCGAGTGTAGCTTCGGCTGTGTGGCACGTAGCGCCGTCCTGTTGAAACCAAATGTTGCCAATATCCTCCTCTTCAATTTTTGTGAACAAAAATGGCCCAATAACGATCGCCATTGACTGTAACGGCCACTCCTTGCTCATTTTCGAAGAAAAATTGCCTGATTTTCAAAGTAATGTCGCAATATTTCCCAGCGTCGTTCAAGCGTATACACAGCCATATTCGTTCAGCGGAAAGATAAAACTAAGTATCTGTCAAATCAGACATGAGCTAAGTGTTACCATTCACGAAAAAAGCACAAGTTGAAAAAAAAAACGTTAGATGGCGGACAATAGCATGATTTTCAAAGGAATGTCTCAATATTTCCCAGCGTTGTTCAAGCGTATACACAACCATATTAGTTCAGCGGAAAGATAAAACTAATTATCTGTCAAATCAGACATGAGCTAAGTGTTACCATTCACGAAATAAGCACAAGTTGAAAAAAAAACGTTAGATGGCGGACAATAGCATGATTTTCAAAGTAATGTCTCAATATTTCCCAGCGTTGTTAAAGCGTATACACATCCATATTTGTTTAGCGAAAAAATAAAACTAATTATCTGTCAAATCAGACATGAGCTAAGTGTTACCATTCACGAAATAAGCACTAGTTAAAAAAAAAAACGTTAGATGGCGGACCCTATATATATATTACTCACCAGTCTTGAAGCGTTGCTTGCCAATGAACTCGATTATTTGCGTTTTTAAACATTACGGTCTATTATTTTTCCGCGATTCGTTCAGTAGTGTATTCGTATGTCTTAAAATATCCACTGACGTAAACCAGAGTTTCCGAAACTCGTTCAAACAACTCGTATAATAGTACTTTTGGACTAAGATCGTAATACTTCTTGTTTAGATTGCATCGGGTTCCCACTGAACATTACATTCAATGATTTCCAAGTTTGCTAATCAAGGTTATTGCCAGTGTAAAAATATAATCCTATGCGACGGCTCACTGTTATTTTTTTTTTATCAAAACTAGAGAATATGCTCATCACTAGAGACCCGTATTTTAAGCATATATTTTTTAATTTTTAGCATTTTAAGGCTTGCGTTGTAGAGCATTTAAATGTTGATATTAGCGCTTAAGCCCATTTAAAGCTGATTTTAGCATCTTTTTAGCATATATTAACCATCTATTTTTATAAATATTGCAATACATATAAACAATCTCTTTATTTATAATACTTACAAATATACATAATTGACATGCGAGCTGACTTGAGATCGGCGTGGACCAAAGTAGTTGGCATAGTTTTGTGAGCAGATATTAAATGATGATGATGTTAGAGTGTAGTTTGGGAACCATGATGTAAAACGTGTAATCGCTTCAAGCAGCTTATTGTATTCCGCTTGCCCAAGTGGCCGTAAAATACACGCTTTATGTTCTCCTGAGCGATAATGTGCGAGTTGCACTGGACGCAATAGCAAGCTCCGCGACAATTCCTGCTCGAAATATAATACATTGTTCTGTATGTAATCGGCGAAACGTTGGGATGCAGACTCGGGCCGGAACGACACGTACGTCCGGGAAACTGCGAAGTCATAACTATATCTTCTTCGTAGTATCAATCCGGTGGATTGGTTTGCAGCAACAGAATCTTGCATCTCGATCTCCATTCCTCGGCGCCCTCTACAGTTTCTACCCTCCACCATCCCCTCCACAATGTCGTGAAGAAGACCATCGTGGCGCATGATGTGACCGATCCATCGGGCTCGCCTCTCTGAGATGGTTCTTATTAGGTGCCTATTTTCCTTGATTATCCTGAGAACCTCATTGTTCGTGACGTGGTCTCTCCAGGAAATTCCGAGAATTCTTCTGTATGACCACATCTCAAAGGCCACTAGTTTTTTTTATCACTTACTAACTATATATATAGTGTTAAAACATGTATATTTGGTCATGAAGCGAATGTGGACCTGATAGTTGCCGTTTCTTTAAGCCCTCGATCTCGCGCCGTACTGGAAGGCCGTCCAAAATTTCGCATATAATGTACTCGGCAGAGCTGACATGGGATGAGGCAAGTACCACGGCGGCTGACAGAGCTTTGTGGCAGTAGTTCGTGTCTACTATATACTCCATAAAAAAAATCCACACATTTACCATTTTCGCTCGTATTTTCGGTGAGAAAATCTATCTTCCAACTCCATCTCTTTACAACCCGTGAATGCGATTCTAACATCTTTCACGGGTTCTTTCTTTATAGCACTTCAGTGCAGTGGTCACAATTGTTCAGAGGGGACTCCCACTGGACTTATCAGTAGCTAACTGATCATAATCCGAATGAGCGCGTCATCAAGGAGACTTAACTGTCCTCCGGTGTGATGCGGGTAAAGTCCAGTAATGGTGGATAGTGTCGATCGGCATCGTATATCATGTTCCAACAAAATTCCAAGCAAGCAGCGCTACTGTCGATATCAGGAACTACGCTTCCATGAAGCGCCTCTTACACATAGTGGTCGACGAAAGAAGCGTGCTTTCTTAATAGCGCTACTCACGACATAGTGGTCGACTAAGGAATCACGTTTCCCTGCGGCGCCATTCAAGGATATAGTGGTCGGGAAAGGTACCACGTCTGACGCCGATACCGCTTTAGAGCTGGTCGAGGTTTGAGTCGGTCGCATTTTAGGTCCGCTCTTCCTGTCCGCGGCTCAATTTTACGGCATTAACTATAAAGCTTGCCATAGTTTAATAAATTTCAATTAATATATTTTTATTACTTAAATATACATATACTATACATAAAATTCTTTTTTCCAACGCGTCAATCCAAGCACAAAAATAACGGCAGAAGCGGGATGCGAACCGCGGACCTTGGAAACCAACTATGCCCAGGTATTCATACCGCTCGGCGAACTGCGCCATTGCTATGCCTAGACCGACTCACGTTGAAACTAGTATTCATGTCATTGTTATCATCGTATGATAGATGTCGCTATAGTATATATTCAAAGTATGTATATTTTTATTTTTTATTATTCTATCAGTCTTCATTTATTCACAAGCTTAATATTATTACTTTCCGGCAGTCTATTTATTTTAGTAAGTACCACTCGGGTCTCGAACCAAACTATAGACTGAATGGATGAGAAACGACTACTTATAGTTCCGACTCGGAATTTATTACCAATCATTTACCTGTGTTACTGATGGATAATTTTACCTTCTTGATATTGTCTCAAGGAGACATTATTATATGAATTTAAAAAAAAAAAAAAAAAAAAATCATAAAATATATTTTTGTTTGATTTTAATAAACGAGAGCATTCTTGACAGTCACATGGCTTTAGTCAATATACCCTTAAGTATCATGGTATGTATTAAAAGGTAGTACCTTCAGGAATACGAGAATGATACTGTAGTTCTTTTAAGGTGAGCGCTCACTAGTTGGAGCATACAGCAAATATTTTCGTTCGATCATTTGGATATGACTTAAATCTCATTTTAAAATCACTGGCCTAGATTATGATTCAAATAGATTTTGAACGGGTATGTTATCAATTGTTTGCTGATGGTAAAATTATCTTTATAGATAATAGAATTATCAGCAAATTATATGCGATAGTTATCTAGTAATGTAAATATTATTTTTCTATGTATTCCAAAATCCATGCTTTATATTTAAAAACTATGTTTCTAACAAATTTCTTCTTAAAAATTGCAATTTTAAAATAACTCAAAATATGCCTCGGATACTATTGATGCTCTCTTTTCAAGTCCCCGGGCTTCTGTCTTGGAGTTCCGGAACCGAGGTCGCGGTCCCGAAATGACGGCATCAGCTTAAATGGTGGAATACCAAGTTTCCGGCACTAAAGATAAATACAAAGACCGGAGTTAAATTGATACTAATTTATTTGATGAGAGACCCCTTTTTATACCCTAGTCTACGACATGAGGAAGCATTTACAAAATTAATATTAACACATTAAATTTCATACGCCGCAAATTCCTCGATACCTGTTGTTGTGGACCTTGATCCTTTCAATTTACACAGAGTGGCAGATTATTGGGATGATCAATGCTCCGTGTCGATGCGACTGTATGAATCGACAGATTCCATAGAGAGTTTGATTATACTAATTACTTTAAAGATTTTAGGATCTATAATACAGAAATGATGTTAAAAATAACGTTTTGAACAAACAACATTCAATTTATATGGATTTTTTTTTTTTAATTTTTATTAGAATATTATTTTATTATTTCAATATTCTAATCTACTTTTATAGATCATTTTACTATATTATAATTTTATTTAAAAAAAAAATCCATATAATAATGTCTCCTTGAGACAATATCAAGAAGGTAAAATTATTAATCAGTAACACAGGTAAATGATTGGTTATAAAGTCCAAGTCGGAACTATAAGTAGTCGTTTCTCATCCATTCAGTCTATAGTTTGGTTCGAGACCCGAGTGGTACTTACTAAAATAAATAGACTGTCGGAAAGTAATAATATTAAGCTAGTGAATAAATGAAGACTGATTGAATAATAAAAAATAAAAATATACATACTTTGATAATATACTATAGCGACATCTATCATACGATGATAACAATGACATGAATACTAGTTTCAACGTGAGTCGGTCCAGGCACAGTAATAGCCCAGTCGGCTGAGCGGTATGAATACCTGGGCATAGTTGGTTTCCAAGGTCCGCGGTTCGCATCCCGCTTCTGCCGTTATTTTTGTGTTTGGATTGACGCGTTGAAAAAAGAATTTTATGTATAGTATATGTATATTTAATTATTAATAACATTCAATTTAATTAATTAATTTTAAATTTACAAGTGGTTACTTCAATTAAGCATTACAATTTTTTTAAAAACATTACAAGTCTTTATTTCGTTTTTAAATCAGTTATTAAATTTTATAATAATGACTATTTACAGAAATGCTTAAAAAGTATCAAAGCTCGCTAACCAGAAGACTCCACGAAATTTGACAAATAAATTCGCGGAGCTCATGTCGAAACTAGAATTGTCTCACGTGGAATATAATTGTAGTAATGCTGTCAGGAAAGTGCTATTCAAAGTACACTGTATGGCACTGTATACCTCAGAACTCTGGTCTAACTATCCTAAACGAGAGTGGGAGAAGCTCAAAGTTGCGTATAATAACTCATACCGCCAACTTATGCAACTCCCTAGATTTTGTAGCGCATCTGACATGTTTGTGGAGGGCGGAGTCCATTCATTTCCAGCATTATTGCGACACCGTGTTGCCGGCTTCTGGAGCAGGATAAGGAGGTCCAACAACATCATCATCTTGGCTGCTTCTGAATGGCTCAACTCCTCCCTGAGCCATCGATGGATGGAGATGGTGCACAAACCACCATGAAATACTATTTTATTTTATTTTAATTTTTATTTTATCTTCACTTAATTAAAATTTTGTTCAATGCTATGTATTTAAAAATATGGCAGATTGGGTATTGCACAACCCACCCAATCCTGCTGGAATAAAAACTTTATTATTATTATTATAACAATATTCGAGGCGATATGGTTGAACAGACTGACCACTCTCCTAAGAGGCATATATATGTTTTTAAGTAGATCTGCAGGAGTAGAGAGGTCTTGATACATTGGTATATTTTCCAGGTTTGGAGCGATATAAGAAGCTTTTTTTTTGCGTCGAGCATGACTCATTGTTTTGTGAATATTTTTCTGCGTGCACTTACAATGAACACAGAATCCGCATAACCACAGAATACATTTCTCGCTGCGTCAGGTGTCGCGTTTAGAGCTTTTGTAAAAATAACTCCAGATCATTAAAAACGAACGCGTGCTATTTTTAAATGGGACGCTCGTACGTATATGAAACGTTTATATACATAGAATTCCGTGAATTTAACATACATACTGTGTTAAGGTGAAACTGGAGCCTTCATTTCTAACAATAAAAAACTTACCTACTTAATATTTTATCAATGAAAATTATACTTCAATTTTATTTTATGTAAACGCATGCAGGAGAGCACACTCGGTCAAGACCAGTGCAATCTATGACGCTCAGCCAGGGAGGCTGGACGCTCCATGCGGGAAACGTGTGTTGTGTTCATGTTTGTGTGTGGGTTGGGGAGATTGCAAGTGTATATTTATATGTTTCTTGAAGAGATCCAGATTGTAGGAAGGGGGAAACACAATCGCTGGAAGAGCATTTTATAGCTTACCGGTGGCATTAAGAAAGGAGCTTTGGAAACTGCCAGTTCTTGGTCGACATATATTAACCGTGTATGGATGTTCGGCAAGTGTAAGACGAGTTTGTCGGTTGTGGGTGGGTGCAGAAGGAATTAGTTCTTTAAGTTCCAAAGAGTAGCGACCGTGTTAATAACGGATTGATACACACATACAAAGCTTTAGCATACATGTACAATTTTTTATGACATGTTTTTTTTATTAATTAATCAGAGAGAAAAAAAACGGTTGACGTGAGGATATGAACTTTCATTGCATTCAGCGTTGACCACTGTGCCAATTTCCTACACTTCATCGAGTCAAAAATAAAAATACATATTTCATGTTTAAGTTACGTTTTATTGTAGAAGGCACTTGCTATAAATTATGTTAATAATTAATGAATATTAATTAACATGTATGAAGATAATAATAATGTCAATTTGATTGAATCACCATTTTCATCATTTTAGAGGGCACCAGAATAGATGGTTTTGTTCCTCCGCGGACTCTATGACGCACACCCGGGTCGGCTGGACGCTGTGTGTGGAATGGATGAAAATATGATATACAATACACATAATATGATCGATTTGTTTATAGCTTACAGAAGGATTATATATTTTAGTATAAATTTATTATTAGTTAAATTAATTATTTTATTATATAATTATCACAACTCATCAAACTCATCATCAAAATGATGTAAATCAATTCATCACCCATTCGATATTCAAAGCCTGTTTTTTTATTGATAATAAATTTATTGGTCGGTAAAATATTTTAATACGTTCAGGATAATGCTATCTCCCTCCCTATAAAAGCCATTCCCAGTCTTTAATTTAATCATTTTTGAAGATGGTCTCCAGGGAGGCCAAAAAATGTAATCGCTTAAAATAAATGTGAATCAAAACAAAATATTTTTAATTTGCTTATTTCTTTAATTAAAATTAATTTAAAATTAATTTAAAATTATAGTTATGCAGTCATCAAGTATTTTCAGTTGATAACCTTAATGTTACCCTGTATAGATTCTGCCCTCGAGACGAAATGTTTTCCACGAAACGCTCACGAACCACGAAGCTTCGTTTCCTTCATAAACAATTAGCTAATAAAACACTTCTAATGAAACTATTATTCAAAGTTCGTCAAAGGCAATATTGAAAGTTCAATAGATTGATTTTCTTTGATCTTACTTAATTTTCTCAGTAATTTCATGAAATTATGAATGTCTAAAATATAAATATTATTAATATCAAGTCATTGTGTAAAATGTTTTATCTTTAGCACTGAAATATTAAAACTACAATGATAACATCCCGCAAGCTACTTGAAATAATTATCCTATTAGGTTGTTCTGATCCTCAATGTTACTTAAAATCACTGAAAATACTTTCAATATATAAGGCAAATACGTGAAACGTAACGAATTATAATACATAACAATTATTTAGATAATTACTCTGTAAACATGCTATATTTTCTCGAGTATAAAGTACGAGTGAAACATTTGAAATTTCGAATTATCTGAAAAATACTGAAAATATTATTTTTTTGAAAGAAAGGCTATGAGTTATTTTCCATTTTTTTATTGTTTTTTCCCCTTTGCGCGATATGAAAGAAATCTTTTCTTTCAAAAACTTGAAATTACCGACCGTAAAAACAAAAGCTCTGTGATAGTTTTTCTTTTATTCTAATAACTCCAATCGATAGGCGAAAACTTTCTGGGGGAAAAGTTTGTTATTAAAAGTTGCCACGTAGAAAGAAAAAAATCCCTGCGTTACAAATATGGTAGGTACCTATCATTTATAAAAAGGTATGGTAAACTACGGCCCGCGGGCATTATCTTTCATTCGTTAGAGCCGTGAATTTATTATTTTTTAATGTATTATTTTAATCGTATTTTATTCACATATTAAATAAATCAATTGTTGGTATTTTTCATTTTATTTGATCGATTGAGCCTTGATTTTTAATATACATACAGTTTACAACAAGTGTCATCTATAAATCTCTTCTTCTTTAACCTCGCCATTTCCCATCATCTGGGGTCGTTTCTCCTTGTGAACATTCGCCATGTCTGTCTCTCCTGCGTTGCATTCTCGGTCAAGTCCAGAATTTTCAGATCCTTGTCTACAGTTGCAGTCCAGGTCTTCTTCTCAGCGTGGGTA